>JANAVB010012200.1:20188750-20267122 GCA_029216955.1 Iris pallida | reverse complement strand
CCTTCTGATTCAAACAGTGATTCATTATAGCGGAACCATTTTCTTGCAGCATACATTGAATATGAATGGCATTGGTCCACTACCAAATTATAGTCTTATTTAATTTTTAATTGATTTCTCGCAGCATACATTGAATATGAGTGTAATTGATTTCTTCGTTTCCTGATGTTTCCCTATTTAATTTTCAGAGAAGCCCTATTTAATTTTTAGAGAAGAAGATGGTTATTGTTGCGGCCAAAGAATATCAACGTGTTTCAATAACCAAAATCATGAATTTAAGATTGAACCATTATTTAAATAAACATGTAATATAACTTTTACATCCCAGTCTAATCTTAATGTGATGCATATTTTAAGACTAATCAAATTAAAAACAATTCAAATATGATCTAATTAGCAAAATCAAATGATCAAACACAATGGTGGGTTCGTCTCCTACGTGGTCGTGGGTTCAAATCAGAAGGTCGTGGGTTCGTCTCCCACTTCGAATCAGAAGGACTTCTCACCAGGTGATCACCGGTCCGAATCAAGAAGAAGATGCAAGTTTTGCTCTAGGAAGCTCCACCGATGCCACGGACAAGGATTTCATGGCGGCTAGGATTTTTCGGGAGATGGCGTCTAGGATTTTTGGGCTGGCTCTGATGCCATGTAAGAAATAATAATGCCTTGTTCTCATTGCTAGGGTTTGTTACAATATATAGTGTCTACATTTGGACTTATGGGTATGGGCCATATTTACATTACATATACAATCTAACAAGTTTCAATCTAAATTAAATATAATTTAAACTAATCAAATCTAAAATTACAACTATATGTAATCTAATTATAATCACATTATCTATATACGGAATATAATTACAACTATAGATAGGATAGATTCTTTTGTTTATTATAAAAGATATATTTATCCACCCAATTGCTTTCTATCCTTCAATTGATTCAATTGATACACAGAGACGAAAGAGATGAAGAGAGTAAGAAAATCAGACGAGATGACAAGCAACTGCGAAAGACCAGCAAGAGACAGAGCAATGGCAATAGTAGTATTCCCGACGACGTCCTCGTCTCGCTGATCTTCTTAAGGCTTCCGGCGAGATCCGTACTTGCCGTTCGATTGGTGGGTAAGTCTTGGTTTCAGTTGACGACGAGCCCATGTTTCATCCTCAGTCATACCCGTCGAGCCCGCAGAAGAATCGTGTTCAAGGAGTACTCCACTCTGTACCACGTGAGTCTCAACGAGAGCATCGCAAGGAGAAGAGTGGCAGAAAGCGAGATTCTAGATCTTCCAAGTAAGCTGCTGGAGCATGTTGGCGGAATTTCCATGCTTAGCTTGTCAGCTTCCTGCGACGGGCTGCTGTGCTTCGATCTTGGAGGACGACGATACAACGGGAGGAGGATCGGTTACTTTGTCTGCAACCCAGTGACCAAGGACTGGCTTGATGTTCCTCGGAACTCGCTTGATGGACGTGATGGGCACAACTCCTTCTTTATTGTTGGCTTCTACTTCCACTCTTCATCAGGAGAGCATAGATTGTTGCAACAGTACGTTGAGAGAAGCAATGGACACGGAAACATGATTCGATATGCAGTTTTCAGTATCGGGGATCAATCAAATAGAGCTTGGAGGCCTATTAATGCCTCTTCTGGTGTCTCCACATATCTCCGTATCCGTGGATCACGTATCTCTGCAATGCATGGAAGTCTTCATTTTCTTTCTTACTCATGTAATTACCAATTTATTGTAGCGTTCGATACGAATACCGAGAAATTCAGAAAAATGTCTCTCCCACCTCAACTGCATCTACGAGACCACAGTAACAATCTGATAGAGATGGGAGGAAGTCTGGGCTTGTGGCAAAAGAACGTAAGTTCGAACGAGATTGACATTTGGTGTTTAAAAGACTACACCAAAGAGGAGTGGGTTAAGGAATACGCTGTTTCGGTACGGGAAATATGTAATCCAATCTATAAACATCTCAAATGGTGCACTCCTCTGGCCTTTTGAGGGTGGAAGGAGCTTCTCCTAAAATTTAATCACGGTTGTTTTGTGCTCTATAACTTGGAGTCTGAGACTTTAATTGAGACGAAAGAGATCAGCAAGTTAACCTATCTATGGAATTGGTTGCCTCACATAGAAAGCCTTGTATCTTGTAATTCTTTGAAGAACATGAAGTATCTCAGTTAACATGTAATTCCTGCCCAAAAAGCACTTGTTTTTGGGTTACTCACTAATTTGTTATTTGCTTAATTATTGCCCCCCCCCCCCCCCCCCCCCCCCCCCCCCCCCCCCCCCCCCCCCCCCTCTGTCTCTCTCTCGGGTTGCCTACAAAGATATACGAAGGACTTTAACAAAAGCAATGGATTTCTAGCTACGACAAGTTTTGATTAGCTGACAAAATGTTCGATAATTGTTTGAGAGTTTGTATCTTGTATTTTTGTCTCTTTGTTCTTTTAGAAGTTCTCTCTTGTACTTGGATCTTTGTTTCATTGGCTATAGTTAATGAAATTAATCTGGTACAAACTGAAGTATTTGCTAAATTTGACTCGGTTAAACTGATATGCTTGTAGATTCACAGGGTTCATATATAGATATGTTTATATATTCTCAGTAGGGGTGTCAACGGATGCTTATCGGTACGGACAGGACAATATCCGTATCCGTATCCGAATTTTTTTTTGTAATATCTGAATCCGATCCGATATCCGAACGGATATCTCCTTCCGAATTCGTATCCGTCTAGTTTAACGGATATCGGATAATATCCGATCCGATTAGCTAAAAAATTCGAATGCTAGTATCCGAATATCCGAAATCCAAAATATTAAAAATTTAGTTATTATCCGAATATCCGAAAACCAAATTCAATTTCTCTAAATTCGTATCCGTCAATTTCTTATGTTGTAAATTGTAATTAATATATATTACTAATATATATAAATTATATTATAATTATTTTATGAAAAGTTAGTTGAGAGTAAAATACTTTAATCTTCTCTATTAATTAATATATATTACATATACATTATACTATAATATATATAAAATTTTGGATATCCGAATCCGATATCCGAATTCGATATCCGAAATTTGCAATTTAAAGTCGGATCGGATATTAACGGATTCGAATACCTTAATATCCGAATTCGTATCCGAAAATGAAAAATATCCGAAAAATATTCGGATATCCGAATCCGATATCCGAAATTTCGAAAAATATCCGAAAGTTCGGATACGGAATCGGATCAGATTCAAATTTTCGACTATCCATTGACAGGTCTAATTCTCAGGTTTATTAAACTAATGAGTTGAAACTGGATTTCCCAAACTTAAACACTGATATTGAGATGGATTGAAAAAATATAAACTGATCGTATGTATTTAGTAAACTAATATTTTTTGGATATTGTTTCTTAGAGTAAACGAATCATGAATTTAAATAAATATGTAATATAAAATTTACATCCTAGTCTAATCTTAATGTGATGCATACTTTAAAACTAATCATGTTAAAAACAATTCAAATATGATCTAATTAGTAAAATCAAATGATCAGACGCAATCTAGTGAATTTTGATCTAAATTAATATAATTTAAATTTATTAAATGTAAAAGTTACAATATTTAATCTACAACGACATTATGGTGGCTATGATCTGATAGAGATGGGAGGAGGATGTTGGGTTTATGGCAAACAAATGAAGATTCGAGCGAGATGGACATATTGTTTTTGATAGACTACACCAAGGATGAATGGGTCAAGCAGTACACGGTTCCGGTAGGGAACTTGAGCATTTGGGGGGTGGGAAGGAGCTTCTGCTAAGTGGGTGCCTCACGTAGAAAGCCTTATATCTTGTAATTCTTTGAAGAACATTAAGTATCTCTGTTAGCTTGTAATTCGGGCCCAAGTATCTCAAGTTGCTCTGAGTTCTTACATCTTATTATTGCAGAACCATATTCTTGCAGCAGGGATTGAATATGAATTGAATGAATGGCATAGGCCAAATTATAGTTTTCTTTAATTTTTAATTAGAGTATAATTGATTTCTTATATTCCCCTATTTAATTTTTTGAGAAGCCCTATATAATTTTTGGTGAAGGAGATGGTTATATTTTTGCAAGCTCGAGAATAGCAACGTGTGTTTCTCAGTTGATGAGAATATTTTTCCATATATCTAATCACTGAAATATTTTTCTATATAGCCCTATATAGCAACGGTGTCAACTCGTTTGCTGGAATCAGACGAGACTATTTTGGTCACGTATATATCTAATCACTGAAAAATTGCTAATCTAAGCAATCAAATTACCCTTTTATTTTATTTTCAGAATTTGTTCATCTTTTTGCCAAGAGCTTCATTTTCTTCTTCATTCAAAACTTGAGAGTCCACTAGTTTAAAGACATTAATTGGATTTCCATATCATTGACTTAGAGCATATATGACTTTCACTATATAATGAGGCTTCAAACGGGTCACTTTTAGTCGTCTAAGTCATTATTATATCACGGACCATTTATTTAAAAAAAATTAAATTGTTGTTAAAAATTGTTGAAAATAGTTTAAATTTGTCAACATGGAAAATCAAACTCAACTAAACAAGAAAAATACATCACACGTTGACCACATGAGTTAGAAGAAATATTTGACTATAATTGAGTAATATCTTACTATACTTTATATACACACAACAGGTGCATATATATATATATATATATATAATATATATTAATATATATATATATAATCCAAATACCAGGGTATTTGAATTACATAATTTTATAAATAGATTATGAAGATGATATAGATTTTTATAATTTATGTAATTCAAATACCCCTGGTATTTGGATTATATATATATATATATAATATATATATTATATATATATATATATATATATATATATATGGATAAAAATGTCATTCATCTTCCACTAATTTAAAATTTAAAACCGTTTATAACTGTATTCTATACGTGCAGTTAAATTTATAAACTTCCTCTTCTTATCCATGACCGTAACCTCCTCTCACCTCTTTCTTTCCGTAAGAAAGAAATACAGAAAAGAAAGATTTCTCGCAGGTTCCTTTTCCTGAAATATATAGATATAATTTATTTTTCTAACTATTCTGAGATAAAATTTCTTTTGTTTTGTGTTATGTAGCATCCTAGAGAAGAAAAAGAAGAAATGAAAGTTTCCCAAACTTCCGACTTACTTCAGGTTAGCTCATTTATCTTAAAAATTAATAATGTTTCATCGATTTGTACTTATTAAACAATTTTTATTATAAATGAATAAATTCTAATTACAGTTTAGAGTTCCACATCTTCTAAATCTTTTTGTATGGAAAAAAGTAAAATTATATTTAAATTATGAATTAGAATAAATTTTAAATTTGCTTTAGATTATGTTAAATTAGATTAAATTTATTCAACTATTAATTTAAATTAAATTAAAATTTAGTTGTGTAAATGGAGTTAGATTAATTTTTTAATATGTGGTAATTATATGTTGTGAAAAATGCTTTGAAGAACGAATGTTTTGGTCTATAATTTGTCTTCTATATATTTACATTATTTAAATATATTCTAATGTAGGTTTAATATATAGGCATAAAGAAGAAATGGACATATTCCATTTTATCTATTCGCTTATATTGTAGTAATGATTCTAAAAATTTGTTGGGGGATGTTTGAAGGTTGTAGAAAATTACAGTAGAATGTCAAGATGGACGTGGCCAAGCTCAAAGTTCTAAATAAGATTACCTTCTCTTTGGTTACTCTCCTGTAATTTTAATTTTTTATCCAAGTAGATTAATTTAAATTATTATATTAGTTTAAATCACATTAAACTAATTATTACATTAACTAGGATTGAATGTATTAGACTAAAATAAATTTGATGGTAATTAGAAATTTTAATTTTTATAAGATTAGATTGTTAGTTAGATCTGCTTACATTAAAACTTCATATAGATTAGACTTAAAATCATAAACTTGGTTAATTTTTTTTGCATATATTACATTTAAATTACGATAGATTAGATTTTAAACTATTAATTTGAAACTACGAATTAGATCAAATGAACAATAGTCAATTAATTTGATTATTTAAGTTTAAATTATGGTAGTTGTCTTCTATATAAGATGATATCAAATTCAAAACTTAAAAACTACTGAAGTTTTATTAGAGAGTCTGATTCACTCAGTATATTTATGAAGTGGACCTCTTACTAAATTTAATAGATTATAGTAGGATTTTCGGTGGATTCACTCGGTATTATTAATTGATGAAATTAAACATATGCTTAATTATCACTATCTTCTTATTCTTGTAGGACAATGGGTTGTGAATGCTGGTGACTATCAGTCCTTTACAGGTAAGCAAGAGTTACCAATCAAGTAATGTCAATGAAGATGCTGCTCGAAGATACTGACAAATAACATTTCATTATTATAATTTTATCAGTTCAATAATTTCCTATAGCTAAAGTATATTTTAAGTTGGTTGGATTTTTTTTAAATAAGATGGTATCAACATTTCTAACAAAAAAAATCACGTCAGTAAATAATTTTTTAAATAAATTTTGTTGTATATTATTTTTGCTACAATAAATGTTATCAACATTTGTAAAAATACATGTGCCATGACACTAGTATATATATATATATATATATATATATATATATATATATATATATTATATATATATATATATATATATATTATATATCTATGGAGAAAAAAAATATATATATTCTATGGAGAAAACTCAATCAAACACAGCCAGCGAGTGGGTGTATCAAACGTCATATATTTGACTCGTTAAAAAAAGATTTTATTTAATTTTTCCGAAAATTTTCAATAACCTAAATCAGGAATTTAAAATTTTAACCATTATTTAAATAAACATGCAATATAACATTTACATCCCAGTCTAATCTTGATGCGATGCATATTTTAAAACTAATCAAATCTAAAATTACAACTATATTTAATCTAATTATATCACATTATCTATATACGGATAATTACAACTATAGATAGATAGATTCTTTGTTTATTATAAAAGATATATTTATCCACCAAATTGCTTTCTATCCTTCAATTGATTCAATTGATACAACAGAGACGAAAGAGATGAAGAGAGTAAGAAAATCAGACGAGATGACAAGCAACTGCGAAAGACCAGCAAAGAGACAGAGCAATAACAATAGTAGTATTCCCGACGACGTCCTCGTCTCGCTGATCTTCTTAAGGCTTCCGGCGAGATCCGTACTTGCCGTTCGATTGGTGTGTAAGTCTTGGTTTCAGTTGACGACGAGCCCATTTTCATCCTCAGTCATACCCGTCGAGCCTGCACAAATATCGTGTTCAAGGAGTACTCCTATCTGTACCGTGTGAGTCTCAGCGAGAGCGCCACAAGGAGAGGAGTGGTAAAGAGCGAGACTCTAGAGCTTCCAAGTAAGCTGCTGGAGCATGTTGGCGGAATTTTTGAGCTTAGCTTGTCAGCTTCCTGCGAGGGCTGTTGTGCTTTATTTTGCGGGACATCGCAATAGGAGGGCTGGCTACATTGTATGCAACCCAGTGACCAAGGAGTGGCTTAATGTTCCTCGGAAGTTGAGTAATGATGGCGAGGACGACTTACTTATTGCCTTCTACTTCACGCTTCAACAGGAGAGTATAGATTGCTGCGACGGTATGAAACTGACGAAACAGATTATGATTATGAAAACATAGTATACAATGTTGGATATGAAGTGTTCAGTGTCGGTCGCGGATCGAATAGAGGAGCTTGGAGACCTGTGAATGGCCCTTCTGGTATGCATCTCCGGCAATCACGCATCTCTGCGCTCCATAGGAATGTTTATTTTCTATGAAGACTATTGGGATTGCGTAGTAGCGTTCGATATGAATAACGAAAAATTCAGAAAGATGTCCCTCCCCACACTGCATCCACAAGATCACCACCCCATTGATGAACTTCTGGTAGATTTGGGAGGAAGTTTGTTCTGATAGAGGTGGGAGGGTTTGGGCTTGTGCCAGACTTACTCGGACCTCGTTGGAGCGAGATGGACATATGGTGTTTGAAAGACTACGCCAAAGAGGAGTGGGTCAAGCAGTACACGTTTCGGTAGGGGACTTGAGTTTAGTCGACAGCATCCCAAATGGTGCACTCCTTTGGCCATTTGCGAGGGCGGAAAGGAGCTTCTGCTAAAATATGATGGTTATTTTGCTCTCTATAACTTCGAGTCGAGGACTTTCAAGAAGAGAAGAACCAGCAAGTTGAGGGAATATACTTGGGTGCCTCACATTGAAAGCCTTGTATCTTGTAATTCTACGGCTTAGCCAGTACTGAAGTTTTTAGCAAATAGTGATGCATTATTGTGTTAAAGAAGCATATTCTTGCAGCAGAGAGTGCTGGCATTTGGTCGGGTCTGAATGATATCCTTCCTTTTCATTGCCAACAAAGTTGTCAGTCCTAACATTAACGAGGACTGCCAACTTCGTTGACAGTCTATCCTAATATTCAAATTCTTTAGGACTGCCAACTTTGTCGGCAGTCCTACTTTACTTTAGGACTAGCCCCAAGTAAAACGTGGAGTGCCTTTAGAATTAGCCTAAATTAACATAAGGACATCTATGTATAATTAAGAGCTCCTCCTAATTAAGGTTTGAGTACTGAGGTTGTTTTGTGCTCTATATTTTACTTGAGCCTATAAGACTTTCAAGAAACTAAAGATCAACAAGTTGAGGCAAATTTCGGAGGTCTTGTTTTCTGAATTTCTTGGTATTCGTATCTTGAAATTCTTTCAAGAAGTGACAATGAGGTATCGACCTCTGTTAATTACTTGATCTTGCACATTAATAGTCTTCTTCCAAATGACTTTTGTTATAGAATGCAATGGAGTTATAGAGACTAATGCATCCTAATTTTCAGTGCTATCAACTTCACCAAATATTTTTATAGAAGAAATTTAACTACAACAAAGTACACAAAAGTTTCTTACATTTTCATGAATGTGCATGTAGATATAAAGTATTTTCACAGGTCATTCATGATGTTTTAATTTTACATTCAGTCAATCAATTAATGCATTGCAATTGGATTTTCCAAACTTAAAACACTGATATTGAGATGGACCGAAAATATATGACCTGATCATAGGGGTTTAGTAAACTAATTTACTGAATTTGACTCGGTATAATATATATGTAATTTTTTTTTGGGATTTTGTTCTTAGAGTGTGTGGGTAAAAAAAATGATTATTTAATTATTCCGAAAATTTTCAATAACCTAAATTATGAACTTAAATTTAACCATTATTTAAATAAACATGTAATATACAATTTACATCCCAGTGTAATGCATATTTTAAAACTAGTCGAATTAAAAATAATTCAAATATGATCTAATTAGCAAAACCAAATGATCAAACGTAATCTAGTTTGGAACAAAACTAAACATAATTTAAACTAATCGAACTTAAAATTGCAACTATATTATCTATATGGAATATAATTACAACGATAATAGGATACTTTCATTAGTTTTGTATAAATGATATATATACATATATAGATTGATACAACAAACATAACGGATACAACAAACAGATACGGGTACAACAAAGTATGAAGAGGAGATGGATACAACAAGAAAAGAGGAGGGTCAGAAAATCAGGCGGCAGCACGATGAAGAGCAAACCCGAAGCAAAAAGACCGAGCAATGGCATTAGTCGTACTCCTAACGACGTCCTCGTTTCGTTGATCTTCGTAAGGCTTCTGGCGAGATCCATACTTTGTTGTTCGATTGGTGTGTATATCTTGGTTTATGTGACAATGAGTCCAAGTATCATCCTCAGTCATGCCCGTCGAGTCCGCACAAATATTGTGTTTGAGTACATAAAACGTTCCACTAATTTGTACCATGTGAGTCCGGACAAATTACAGTTGTAATTTTAAATTTGCTTATTTGAATAATATTTAGTTTTGATGGAAAGTAGATTACGTTTGATCATTGGATTTTACTAATTAGATCATATTTGAATTACTTTTGACTTGATTAGCTCAATTAGCTCAATAAACCTGAGAATATATAAACATATGATCTATTTAGAAGTGAATACATATATATATACAAGCTCATCTATATGTATATATATTCTGATCAGGATTCTCACATCCATATATACACATATAGAGTTTCCTTATTCAAATGGCTGTAATGTCATTGTTCAAATCTAGAATTTCAGTATCTTTTGAATTTGGGAATTCATAATCACAACCTATTCCATACTTCATATAGTAAAACTTGAAGTTCATATGGTAGAACTTGAAGGCCAGATATAATAGCAATTAAAACATGATGAACGACACCTACATGTTAAGTAGGATGCAACTCAAAAGATCACCTTCAATATATATAGTAGAACATCAATCACTAGAACTCTCATTGCGAAACAATAAATTCTCAAAAGAAGACTATTAATATATAAGTTTAAGTTAGTAGAGACGTACACCTCATTTTCACCTCTTCAAAGTATTACAAAGAATTACAAGATACAAGACTTTCTACGCGACGAACCCACGTACATCGGTTCAAGTTGTTGACCTCTAATGCCTTTTTGGAAGTCTTAGACTCCAAGTTAAAGAACACAAACAACTCTGGTGATTAAATTTTAGTAGAAGTTCCTTCCCACCCTCACAAATGGCCAAAGGAGTGCACCATTTGAGATGTTTGTAATAGATTGGATAACATATTTCCCGTACTGAAACTGCGTACTGCTTGACCCACTCCTCTTTGGTGTAGTCTTTTAAACACCACATGTCAATCTCGTTCGAACTTACGTTCGTTTGCCACAGGCCCAAACTTCCTCCCATCTCTATCAGATTGTTGCCGTGGTCTTGTAGATGTAGTCGAGGAGGGAGGGACATTTTTCTAAATTTCTTGGTATTCGTATCGAATGCTACTATAAATTGGTAATTATGTGTGTAAGAAAGAAAATGAAGGCTTCCATGCATCACAGGGAGATGTGATCCACGGAGATACGTGGAGACATCAGAAGAGGCACTAATAGGCCTCCAAGCTTTATTTGATCGATCCCCGATACTGGACACTGCATATCGAATGTGTCCATGTCCACTGCCTCTGCCTCTGCCTCTCTCAAAGTAGTGTTGCAGCAATCTGTACTCTCATGTTGAAGAGTAGAATTAGAAGCCAACAATAAAGGAGTTGTAACCATCATGCCCATTACAAGGAACATTAAGCGAGTTCCGAGGAACATCAAGCCAGTCCTTGTTCACAGGGTTGCAGACAACGTAACCGATTCTGTCGTGTCGTCGTCCAGCCAAAGATTGAAGCACAGCATCCCGTCGCAGGAAGCTGACAATAGAATATTAGAAATTCCGCCAACATGCTCCAGCAGCTTACTTGGAAGATCTAAAGTCTCGCTCTCTACCACTCCTCTCCTTGTGGCGCTCTCGCTGAGACTCACACGGTACAGATTGGAGTACTCCTTGAACCCGATATCTGTGTGGGCTCGACGGGTATGACTGAGGATGAAACATGGGCTTGAATAAGGATAGAAAGCAATTGGGTGGATAAATATTTCTTTTATAAAAAACTAATGAATCTATCCTATCTATAGCTGTAATTATATTCCGTATAGATGATGTGTTGTAATTATATTTCGTATATTTACAATCAAATAGTCTAACTCAAGTGGTAGGATATGAGCTATTTTTTTTTGGTTGTTTGAGTTCAAATCCTATGTTTGATAGTGTTCTGTATTAAATTTATATTTTTTTAATATTTTTTCGCACGTGACACAACTAGTTAAGATAAAACTGGGATGTAAATGTTATATTACATGTTTATTTAAATAATGTTTGAATTTTAAATTCATGATTTAGGTTATTGAAATCTTCAGAGTAATTAAATAATCATTTTTTACCGAGTCAAATATATGATTCTTTTAATACTGCCCACACACTCTAAGAAACAAAATCCAAAAAAATTATATAGATATTATACGGAGTCAAATTCAGCAAATTAGTTTACTAAACCCATATGATCAAATTATATATTTTCAGTCCATCTCAATATCAGTGTTTAAGTTTGGGAAATCCAACTTCAACTTAATAATTTAATAAACATGAGAATACAAACATATCTATATATCAACATATTGATTGATGCAACTAAAAAATTCTAGAGTTTCCTTGTTCATACATAATGGCAATTAAAACATCGTGAATGACCTACATGTTAGCTATCATGATTGATGCAACTCAAGAGATCACCTGTGGAAATACTTTATATCTACATGCACATTCATGAAAATGTAAGAAACTTTTGTGTACTTTGCTGCAGCTAAAATTTGTTCTAGAAATGTTTGGTGAAGTTGATAGCACTGAAAATTAGGATTCATTAGGCACTAGAACTCCATTGCAAACAACAAAGTCTTGAATTAATTCTATAATAAAGAGTCCATTTTTGTTCACCCACCAAAACTAGGTGGAATGTTTACCCTCCAGTGAATAAATGACACGTGGCACAAAATTATTTTGTTGGGTGAACAAAACCACTTGCAAAGTGGTTTGTGTGGGATAAAATTGTCACGTGTCATTTATTCACTTGAGGGTGAACATCCCACCTAGATTTGGTGGGTGAAAAAATGGACTCCTATAACAAAGTTATTTGGAAGGAGCCTATTAGTGTGCAAGATTAAGTTAACAGATGTAGATACCTCATTATCACTTCTTGAAAGAATTACAAGATACAAGGCTTCCTGTGTGATGCACCCAAAACCTCCGAAATTTGCCTCAACTTGTTGACCTTTTGTTTCTTGAAAGTTTTATAGACTCAGAGTTATATATAGAGCACAAAATAAAAACGGAGTACTCAAATCTTAGGATAATCTCTTAATTGTACATCGATGTTCTTATGTTAATTTACTAAAATTGTGTACTGTTTGATCCATTGCAGCCATCTCTATGGGTATGCTTGGATTGAGTGTTAAGAGAGTTAAGTAAGAAAAGTTAAGTGAGGGAGAAATAAAACTATACTTGATTTGAGGGTGAAAGTTTAGGAGGGAGGGTTATAGAGGGTTAAGTGAGGGTTTATTTTGCCCTCCTTTGTCCATTTTTTAACCCATTGAGATATTTTGTTTAAAAAGTCATAAATATCCCTTATTTTTTATTATAAAATATTAAAATTTTTATCTCCATTCTTTTCTTGTTTTCAACATGATAATCCTGAGTTTCCTAATTTGTGAAGATATTTTGACAAGTTTTAATTAAAATTCCAATTAAATTTAACTTTATGACATATGTAATAAGGAGTGCACCTTTTCCTACATATAATACTCTTAATTATACATATATGTCCTTATGTTGTTTACTAAAATTGTGTACTGTTTGATCCATTGCAGCCATCTCTATTATAAGTACATATTACACCATAGTGAAAAGGAAGAATATTATTCAGACCCAATGCCATATATGAGGGATCTTCAATCTCATTTAAATCCTTAGAGAGAGATATGTTACTACATTGGAAGTCTTCACACCAAATTGATGTCGAGATATGATGGATATATTTATGGTGTATAATTTAAAATTTAATCAAATTTAAATCGAGTACGGTGAACTCCTTGAATCCAAAGATTTCAAATTCAATCTAATCAGCTAACCTATTCTTTAAAAGCTAACAAGATTTAAATTTAAGTTAATATGAGGTGGTCTAATAAAACCTTATGATAACTATATAATCTTAAGGTAACTAGAAGAAAAAAAAAATCTTACAAACCGAAATCGAAACCAAATTAAAACCAACTTCCCTTCAAATTGGTAGGAGGTCTAGAAGGCATGTTTGTTTGTTCATATTTTTATTATGAAAGCGAGGAGTTAAGTTGCGGGCGTCAAAAGATGTCGGCCGTCTCGTGGAGATCTAGAGCGCGCGGAGTGCGCGAGGTATGCGTGTAGGGCGATAATAGAAAAAGTCAGTGCAGACAAGATGTCACGACCCGGTCCCAATTTCTTGGGTCGAATCGGATCATGCCCAGCCTGCACCATTGTTGAGACGGCGGCAGTAAGCTGTTCAGTAGCAGGTAACCATACAACAACACTATATTTGTCACAACTCAACATCGGGAAATTTAAAACTTTATTAAACTTTTACAATGAAATGAAAGATACAACTTAAACCATTTTTCTACATACATCAAGAAGAAAAGAAAACTCTAGGCAAACAGCTCATCAGTCTCGAAGTCCTCGACTTCTAGTTGGGACCTTGGAAAAATCGCGGAACCAAGCCTCTTCAGTGATACCTAAAAATATTGGGTCTCCAGTCAGAATGGAGCTAAGTACAATTCATGCTAATTTGACAATTGAAATAATAATAGAATCATGCACTTTTAAACAGTTTTGAAAACCACAATAAAGCAGTTACAGTTTTAAAATAGTTACAGTTCTGTGATGTGAATAGGTAATGAAATATGACCAGCTTGGGTTTGTTACAGGAAGGTACAGCTTATCTCCATGTGTATGAGGGGTAAGCCAATAGTTACAGTAGTTACAGTAGTTACAGTAGTTTGGATGTGGTCATACTCATTACACTACTCCCCCAGTCCCCAATAGTTACAGTAGTTACAGTCAGTGCTCTCAGAGAGAGTTCCTGTTGCATCGTGGTTTAAACTTGCATTAAAACGATTACTAAATAATTGTAAACTAACACAAAATGTACTTGCCTTGGTTTGACTGGATTTGAAAGGTTGAAGACTTCAGGATGGAAATTCAGAATCGTCCTCGAATTCCTACATTCGAGAATTAGACTCAGATATCAGGTTTACCAACCTAGCTACGCTAGTTGAAATTTCTATTTGCGTCCTAGGCCAATTTTATTTCTTTAATTAACTAAACACAGAAAAACACGATTATTAAGAGCGTTGATTTAATACGAGGAAAAATATCATTTTAACTTTGAATTTGGGAAAACGTCGCTGCCAGGTTATTTATGAAAACTTGGTAACTTTTTATAAAATATAATATAAAACTAATTTTTCTTATTTTAGTGAGAAATACGTGATTTTTATTTAATAATAAACAGGGAAATTTTAAGTGAGAAAATATTAATTAATTTTTATACGAAAATACTTTTTAATCATTTTAATCGTTGAACATTAAAAACTCGCAAAATCAGAAAGACAAGAAATCTAAACTATTACAGTCACAGACCAGCCAGCTGGGCTTATGCCCATTACAATTTATTTACATAAATTGAAATAAAATAAACTGCCGTTAGTCCTAAACACTGAAATAGAAATTAAATAGAATTTAAACAGAAAATAAATAATAAAAATAAAGATAAATAGTAAGTCTCAGATAATGGTCCGATCCTCATCTTGGCTAATTGCCTCAACGTTCGGGCGGGGCCGGTATCGTTTGCACTTAGCCGGGTCCATTGACCGATACGGTCGTCACCCCAAAAATCAAATATCGAATAAATTTCGAAAATCATTTTAAATTCAAAATAATTCAGGATTTACGGAAAAATCGGGCAGCATCTCCTCTGTTTTTGGTCAACCCAAAAACTGGGAAAATGGCGCCGATAATTCCTGCAAGTCCCAAACCAGGGGAAAAATCCGCATTTTATATATATAAAATATCCACAACCAATCCACAGCATAATCGGGATGACCCGAAATAATTTCGGAAGTCCGATTCCAATTCCACAAATCACAGAACGTTCCCGAAAAAATTCAGAAAACTAAAACATACCACAAATCAATTCCCGAAATATTCCGGGAATCCAAAATAATTCACAGGACCTTTCCGAAAGTCCCGAAAAATTACGACGTCGCTAAAACCGAATTCCCAAAGGGAACCGGGGACCATTTCATCATCGACAAAATAATAAAATAGCGGGACTGGGGGGTTATACCTCGGATTGCTCGGCTAGAGCTCTCAGATGAATAAATAGAAAGAAAAGAGCTCCAAATCAGCGACGTATCCCCGAAGTCAGCGCTGGAAACAGCGTCGTCGACGCAACGCCGTAAACTCCAGAAGCTAGGGCACTGCCTGAACCAACAGTGAAGGCACACCAAAGAACAGTGAGCTCGGGGCGAGGTCGAGAACGGGGCGCTGGGCGCACTGCCGAGAAAGTCAGCGCTGGTCGGCAGGAACGCCGACGGGAAGGGGCGCGCGGGTGTGCGCTGGAGCGAAGGGGCGGTCGCGAGCTGGCCGGAGGGAGTGGCCGAGGGTGGCGCGCGAGGGGAAACGCGGCCAGAGGCTTGGCGCGCTGTTGCCGGAGCAGGGGCGCGGGGGGGTGGCGCCGAAAGGGGAACGGGCGGCCGACAGTGGCCGCGGCTCGCCGGAGGCTGGTGCGGCGAGGAGCTGGCCGAGGATGGTCGGCACGGCTGCGGTCGCTTGGGGGCGCGGGTCTCCGGTGGTCGGCCGAGCTAGGGCTCGGGGACGCACGCGGAGGCGATGCTGCGGGGTGGCACGGCCGAGAACGGACGGTCGTCGAGAAGAGGGGTTTCTGAAGTGGGTTTGGGGAATGGGGTTAGGTGAGGGGAAGTTGGAAGAGGGGTTTCTCCAACAGAGTGTGGAGTTTTAGGGGGAGTGTGAAGAGAAGTGGAGTAGGGAGTTCTGTTGAGGGAATAGAGTTTTTCTCTCCTGGGAGTTGTGGAGAGATGGGAAGAGAGGGGAGAGTATAAAGAGGGGAGTGGGTGAACGTTGGAAAAAGTATGGGGAGGTGGGGTGTTCACGTGTGTGGAGGAGAGGAGTTGGGGTGAGTGAGAATAGGGAGTGGAGGTTGGCCAATTCAGATGTTGGTCCTACGGGACCAGCCAAAACTAATTCTTTTTTTTATATAAATAATGATTAACCAAGTCAATTCAGATTTTTTTAAAAAGAATGGGATTGGGCTCAGGCTTGGGTCTGGGTTCGGACTCGGGTCTGGGTCGGAATCCAAAAGTCCATGTTTATTATTATTTTTTTGAAATCCTTTTTCACTCAAAAATATTTAATAGTAATATTAATAATAATAATTTTAGAAATACTACTATTTAATACCAAATACTAAATTTAATAAATTACAGACATGGGTTTCACAATCTTCCCTCCTTAGAAAATTTCGTCCTCGAAATTTAAAAGGTAGAGTAGGAAAATCAAACAGCTACGGGTACTACGCCCGTAACTCAGGTCCAACAATAAGAATTTTCAAGACAGTCGTGGATGAGACGGTTTAGGGACAAATTTTATTTATGATATCATCCATGCAGGAAAAAAAATACAAAAGCGAACCAAAGTACACGAGGTTGATCAGACCATCATGCACCGGTCCTGATTAGACAATATATTAGTGGGTGCACCCAATAAAATACTGTCATGATCAAGCTTGATAAAGAGATAGCTTGCAAAACTAGGCTGACTTAGCAGCATCAGTCAAGTTTAGAACGAAAAGATAAGAAGTAGGAGTTTAAGTGATGGCTCAAATTCTGATCTTCTTCTCACCTCTGACTACGCTTACAACTGGTTTCTCTGGCACTGAAAGGTTGAGTCCAATCTTCAGCTCTGATTTATCCAACATGGGACTCGGATCCGGAATGTAGCGTCTGAGCTGTGATACGTAGAAGACGTTGCACACTCTCAAGATTAGCTGATAGAGCTAACCGGTACGCTACTTCCAACTCGTCTTAAAAACTTCAAATGGCCTGATGTACCTGGCTCAACTTTCCTGCTCTGCTAACACTGATCGTTCCTCTGGTAGCAGAAAATCTTCACAAAAGACGCTATCCCCTTCTTCAAACTCCACTGATTGACGATGCTAACTTGGTAGTTGTTGTAAGGAAACTCTACCAATTTTAAATGATCTTCTCCAAGACTCTCCAATTTTTGAAACACAAGGTCTAACATATCTTCAGGCGTCTGGATTATCTTCTTTGATTGTCCGCCGGTTTGTACTCCATAAATCCGGTAGGGGTGCCTCTCGTACAATGCTGCCAACTTCTCGGTGAATAAACTAACCTTGAAGGGAATAAAGTGTGCTGACTTAGTCAGTCGGTCTACTATAATCCAATTGATGCCCTTCCCTCCTTGGAAACAAGGCAATCCTTACTCAAAGTTCATTGTTTATGCTACTTCCACTCCGAATTGTCCAGCGACTGCAACAAACTTGTTGTTCTCTTGCTAAATTCCTCATGTTGACAAATTCACATCTAATCCCATACCTGGAATTGTCCTTCTTCATTCCATAGCACCAATCAACGGAGGCATATTCCGATACATCTTATTAGCTCCTGAATATATGGAATACTGCGACTGGTGCATTTTTTTCATCAACTCATTCCTCCGTTTGTCAGCCGATACGCAAAGTCTCGTATCATTCTTCCGAGTTCCACTGCTGATCAATTTAGAAACCCTCAAGTGTTCCTGCCAACACTTGATCTCTAAGCCTGCAAAGTGCCTCGTTTTGAAACTACGTCCTCTTGATTCTGTCCATCAGCCTCGAACTTCATCAATACTGAATCAGCATCCAACTCCGTCCTTCTATTTCCAGGTAGTATAACCTCCAGTCCAAGCTTCTCGACGTCTTCTAGTAGGTGCCACTCCTTGGTTAAGAACATCGCCACTGGGTATCGACTAAGTGTATCAGCGATCACATTAGCCCTACCCGGGTGGTATAGCGGGTCGATGTTGAAATCTTTTATCAGCTTCAGCCATCTTCTTTGTCTAACATTCAGCTCTTTCTGAGTGAAGACATATTTCAGACTTTTGTAGTCCGTATATATATTTTCACTCCCTTTCCATAAAAATCATGCTTCCATAGCTTCAAAGTAAAGATAATTGCAGCAAATTCCAAATTAGGTGTGGGATAATTCTTCTCATGAGTCTGTAGTTGCCTAGATGTGTAAGCAATTACTTTTTCATGTTGTTGAAGAACGCAACACAGTCCTTTTCCAGAGGCATTACTGTAGATTGAGAAACCACCGGTTCCTACGGGTAGCGCAAAGATTGGTGTAGTGGTAAGTCTTTTCTTCAGCTCCTCAATGCCGCCTGGCAATCTTTCGTCCAGATGAACTCTTCATTCTTCCAAGTGAGCTTCGTCATCGGCTCAGCAATCTTGGCGAAATCCTTCACGAACTTCTGATAGTAGCCAGCCAAGTTCAAGAAACTTCCGAATTGAACTTGGGGTATACCACTTTTCAACAGCAGCTATCTTCCATCGAAATTTCTTCTCTTGACAACATGGCCAAAAATCCACCTTGTCAAAGAAAATCCACGTTCAGATAACTTACCATAAAACTTTTTTTTCTTCAAAGTTTCCAGAACTTTCCTCAGATGTTCTTCATGCTCTTCTTCAGTCTCCGAATATATCAGAATGTTATCTATGGAGAAGATAAACTGATTCAAATACTCATAAAAAACTCTGTTCATGAGATTCATGAACACAGCAGGAGCATTTGTCAGTCCAACGTCATGGCCAAAGAAAACTACCCATACTTGGTGTTTGAACGCCGTCTTGGAATTGTCCTCCTTCCTGACTTTGATTTGATGGTAGTCAGACCTTAAGTCAAACTCGAAAACACCCTAACTCCACACAAACAGATCAAACAGATCCTCGATCCGGACAGAGGGTACTTGTTCTTTAGTGTCTGGTAATCGATGCACATCCGTTGTTCCATCCTGCTTGAGCACAAATAAGATAGGTGTTTCCTAAGGTGAAGTTCCATCTTGGATAAATCCTAGAGCCTTCATTGATCTGGTCCTTCATCTTCTTGGCCTCCTTCGGGTTGACTCTGTAACATCCTTTAGAAATAGCGAAAGGGCCGGGGACTAGGTCAATGGTGAATCCTATGTCTAGATCTGGGATAATCCGAGAAGACTATCAGGAAAAACATCTGCCATAAAGGTGTAACTAAGAATTTTATTCATGTGGAGAATTACAGCAAAAACTCTTATGATTGATCTAAGGACATCCTGTTACAACTTCCAAAAAAATAGATAATGCTATTCAGCAGTCCTAGGTACTATTCTTCATGGTTCTGGCTCTTACATGAGCAGTCTCCAGCTGCTTCATCTTCTATAAACCTCGATTATGCATCATGCCTTATTGTAGGAGGCAGGGTCTGCTGGATAGGAAGAGAGTCCCTAGGTTGTGGCCTAACAGGTGTTGCTGGGATAGGCATTCTGGTATGATGGAAAGATAAGGGGCAATCCTTTACCCGATGTTCAGCAGATCCACATGCCAAACATTTCCCAATCTCTTGCGACAAATATTGGCTTGGTAACCAGGCCTTTTGCAGTAGTCACAAACCAATAGCTTCTTATGATATGACTGCCGGATAGTGCTCAACTATCTTCTAGATTCAGGGGTATCCCTCCTAGGACGAGGTTCCGCTCCAACTTGGTTTAAGATAGCTAAGGCTACAACATTGACGTTCTTCATGTCTTCTCTCGTGATATTCATCTGTTCCTGCTGGGCTTCATCTTGAGCTTTCTGGAACTCCAGGATTTCTTGAAATGGGACAACCATTTGGGAGGCGTTTGCTGGTACTGGTGGAGCAACAGGAATGGATACTCCACCAAGGAAATGCAACTCAGTTTGAGAAGAGGTAGGAATCGCCAGTGTAGTGAAAACTTCACTGGATGCATTATGGGGACGGTCAATCAGCCGCGTGGGAAAAGACCCTGGACCTGGTTGAGGAGATGGGGTATGATCCGGAGATGACACCTCATCGCCAGCAGGATTGGTCTTTTCCTTGGTTATATTCTGGAAGGTTTAGGATACACACATAAGCAAGGTAGCCTACCAGTCTATAGTCAAACAAAAATATTTATGTATATAATTCGGACCTATGTTGTGACAAATCAATGTTCTAGTGTTCTAATTGTTTCTAGGTATGTTTTCCTAAGTTGTTGTTCTGACCTGTATGGGCCACCACTGAAAACATGTCACGACCCGGTCCCAATTTCTTGGGTCGAATCGGATCATGTCCAGCCTGCACCATTGTTGAGACGACGGCAGTAAGCTGTTCAGTAGCAGGTAACCATACAACAACACTATATTTGTCACAACTCAACATCGGGAAATCTAAAACTATATTAAACTTTTACAATGAAATGAAAGATACAACTTAAACCATTTTTCTACATACATCAAGAAGAAAAGAAAACTCTAGGCAAACAGCTCATCAGTCTCGAAGTCCTCGACTTCTAGTTGGGACCATGGAAAAATTGCGGAACCAAGCCTCATCAGTGATACCTAAAAATGTTGGGTCTCCAGTCAGGAGGGAGCAAAGTACAATTCATGCTAATTTGACAATTGAAATAATAATAGAATCATGCACTTTTAAACAGTTTTGAAAACCACAATAAAGCAGTTACAGTTTTAAAATAGTTACAATTCTGTGATGTGAATAGGTAATGAAATATGACCAGCTTGGGTTTGTTATAGGAAGGTACAGCTTATCCCCATGTGTATGAGGGGTAAGCCAATAGTTACAGTAGTTACAGTAGTTTGGATGTGGTCATACTCATTATACTACTCCCCCAGTCCCCAATAGTTACAGTAGTTACAGTCAGTGCTTTCAGAGAGAGTTTCGTGTTGCATCGTGGTTTAAACTTGCATTAAAACGATTACTAAATAATTGTAAACTAACACAAAATGTACTTGCCTTGGTTTGACTGGATTTGAAAGGTTGAAGACTTCAGGATGGAAATTCAGAATCGTCCTCGAATTCCTACATTCGAGAATTAGACTCAGATATCAGGTTTACCAACCTAGCTACGCTAGTTGAAATCTCTATTTGCGTCCTAGGCCAATTTTATTTCTTTAATTAACTAAACACAGAAAAACACGATTATTAAGAGCGTTGATTTAATACGAGGAAAAATATCATTTTAACTTTGAATTTGGGAAAACGTTGCTGCCAGGTTATTTATGAAAACTTGGTAATTTTTTATAAAATATAATATAAAACTAATTTTTCTTATTTTAGTGAGAAATACGTGATTTTTATTTAATAATAAACAGGGAAATTTTAAGTGAGAAAATATTAATTAATTTTTATACGAAAATACTTTTTAATCATTTTAATCGTTGAACATTAAAAACTCGCAAAATCAGAAAGACAAGAAATCTAAACTATTACAGTCACAGACCAGCCAGCTGGGCTTATGCCCATTACAATTTATTTACATAAATTGAAATAAAATAAACTGCCGTTAGTCCTAAACTGAAATAGAAATTAAATAGAATTTAAACAGAAAATAAATAATAAAAATAAAGATAAATAGTAAGTCTCAGATAATGGTCCGATCCTCATCTTGGCTAATTGCCTCAACGACCGGACGGGGCCGGTATCGTTTGCACTTAGCCGGGTCCATTGACCGATACGGTCGTCACCCCAAAAATCAAATATCGAATAAATTTCGAAAATCGTTTTAAATTCAAAATAATTCAGGATTTACGGAAAAATCGGGCAGCATCTCCTCTGTTTTTGGTCAACCCAAAAACTGGGAAAATGGCGCCGATAATTCCTGCAAGTCCCAAACCAGGGGAAAAATCCGCATTTTATATATATAAAATATCCACAACCAATCCACAGCATAATCGGGACGACCCGAAATAATTTCGGAAGTCCGATTCCAATTCCACAAATCACAGAACGTTCCCGGAAAAATCCGGAAAACTAAAACATACCACAAATCAATTCCCGAAATATTTCGGGAATCCAAAATAATTCACAGGACCTTTCCGAAAGTCCCGAAAAATTACGACGTCGCTAAAACCGAATTCCCAAAGGGAACCGGGGACCATTTCATCATCGACAAAATAATAAAATAGCGGGACAGGGGGGTTATACCTCGGATTGCTCGGCTAGAGCTCTCAGATGAATAAATGGAAAGAAAAGAGCTCCAAATCAGCGACATATCCCCGAAGTCAGCGCTGGAAACAGCGTCGTCGACGCAACGCCGTAAACTCCAGAAGCTAGGGCACTGCCTGAACCAACAGTGAAGGCTCACCAAAGAATAGTGAGCTCGGGGCGAGGTCGAGAACGGGGCGCTGGGCGCGCTGCCGAGAAAGTCAGCGCTGGTCGGCAGGAACGCCGACGGGAAGAGGCGCGCGGGGGTGCGCTGGCACGAAGGGGCGGTCTCGAGCTGGCCGGAGGGAGTGGCCGAGGGTGGCGCGCGAGGGGAAACGCGGCCAGAGGCTTGGCGCGCTGTCGCCGGAGCAGGGGCGCGAGGGGGTGGCGTCGAAAGGGGAACGGGCGGCCGACAGTGGCCGCGGCTCGCCGGAGGCTGGTGCGGCGAGGAGCTGGCCGAGGATGGTCGACGCGGCTGTGGTCGCTTGGGGGCACGGGTCTCCGGTGGTCGGCCGAGCTAGGGCTCGGGGACGCACGCGGAGGCGATGCTGCGGGGTGGCGCGGCCGAGAACGGGCGGTCGTCGAGGAGAGGGGTTTCTGAAGTGGGTTTGGGGAATGGGGTTAGGTGAGGGGAAGTTGGAAGAGGGGTTTCTCCAACAGAGTGTGGAGTTTTAGGGGGAGTGTGAAGAGAAGTGGAGTAGGGAGTTCTGTTGAGGGAATAGAGTTTTTCTCTCCTGGGAGTTGTGGAGAGATGGGAAGAGAGGGGAGAGTATAAAGAGGGGAGTTGGTGAACGTTGGAAAAAGTATGGGGAGGTGGGGTGTTCACGTGTGTGGAGGAGAGGAGTTGGGGTGAGTGAGAATAGGGAGTGGAGGTTGGCCAATTCAGATGCTGGTCCTACGGGACCAGCCAAAACTAATTCTTTTTTTTTATATAAATAATGATTAACCAAGTCAATTCAGATTTTTTAAAAAGAATGGGATTGGGCTCAGGCTTGGGTCTGGGTTCGGACTCGGGTCTGGGTCGGAATCCAAAAGTCCATGTTTATTATTATTTTTTTGAAATCCTTTTTCACTCAAAAATATTTAATAGTAATATTAATAATAATAATTTTAGAAATACTACTATTTAATACCAAATACTAAATTTAATAAATTACAGACATGGATTTCACACAAGATCTGCACGAAGAGTCCGAAATGATACAACGATCGGATAAAAATCGTGTGCGGGAAGATGCACAATTTAACTGAGCCCGCACGTACTGGTTTAAAAAAATAGACGTTTTAATGAACAAATAAATGATAACCATGTGAACTAAACAACAGTAGAAGCGATTTTCACAACAACAACAGTAGAAGCAAGAGTATTGTACCATGCTTCAGCACTAGAAAAGAGAAGGAAAATGAGTTCAAATTAAGAGAGAAAAAGAGCAAGCTCAAATTAAATCAAGATGAAGTTCATGTTAGCCTGTCGTCGCAGCTAAAAACTTCAGTACTGCCTAAGCTGTAACAGGCTCATTATCACTTCCTCAAAGAATTAAAATTACAAGATACAAGGCTTTCAATGTGAGGCACCCAAGTATATTCCCTCAACTTGTTGGCCCTTCTCTTCTTGAAAGTCCTCGACTCGAAGTTATAGAGAGCAAAACAACCATCATATTTTAGCAGAAGCTCCTTCCCATCCTCGCAAATGGTCAAAGGAGTGCACCATTTGGGATGTCTATCAACTGAACTACTAAAGTCCCCTACCGAAATCGTGTACTGTTTGACCCATTCCTCTTTGATGTAGTCTTTTAAACACCATATGTCCATTTCGCTCCAACGAGGATCCGAATAAGTCTGGCACAAACCCAAGCTTCCTTCCACCTCTATCAGAAACAAACTTCCTCCAAATCTACCAGAAGTTCATTGAGATGGTGATCTTGTGGATGCAGTGGAGGGAGGGACATCTTTCTGAATTTTTCGTCATTAGTATCGAATGCTACTACACAATCCCAATCGTCTTCGGATAGAAAATAAACATTCCCATGCAATACAGAGATATGTGATTGCCGGAGACGCATACCAGAAGGGCCATCCACAGGTCTCCAAGCTCCTCTATTCGATCCGCGGTTGACACTGAACACTTCATATCCAACATTGTATAATATGTTTTCATAATCATAATCATAATCATAATCTGTGTCGTCAACAGTTTTATACCGTCGCAGCAATCTATACTCTCCTGTTGAAGCGTGGAAGTAGAAGGCAATAATTAAGTCGTCGTCGACATCTTTACCCAAATTCTGAGGAACATTAAGCCACTCCTTGGTCAATGGGTTACAGACAATGTAACCAGGCCTCCTATTACGATGTCCCGCAAAATCAAAGCACAACAACCCATCGCAGGAAGCTGACAAGCTAAGCTTAGAAATTCTGCCAGCATACTCCATCAGCTTCATTGGAAGATTAAGAGCCTCTATCTCTACCATTGCTCTCCTTTGGCTTCTTTTGGCGCTCTCGTTAAGGCTAATGTACAAATCGTCGAGACTAACATTGTACAAAGCGGACTTACCTTTGGAATCGATGGACTCCAACACGATTCTTTTGCGGGCTTGACCTGCATGGCTGAGGATGAAACGTGGACTCTTTATCAACGAGTACCAAGATTTACACACCAATCGAACAACAGGAATGGATCTCGCAGGAAGCCTTACGAAGATCTGCGAGACGAGGACATCGTCAGGAATACTACGAATGCCATTGCTCTGTCTCTGTCTCTTTGCTTTGTCAGAAATACTACTAATGCCATTGCTCTGTCTCTTTGCTTGTCTTTCGGGTTTGCTTGATTTTCTGACTCTCTTCATAATACTCTTTGTCGTATCTGTCAATAGTTGGGAGAAATCAATCAATCAATTAAAGTATAGAAAGCAAAGGGAGGATATGCATATCTTTTATACAAAACTAATGAAAGTATCCTGTCTATAGTTGTAATCATATTTCACATAGATAATGGATTATGATTAGATTAAATATAGTTGTAACTTTAAGATTTAATTGATGTAAATTATATTTAATTTAGATCAAAATTCAGTGGATTGCGTATGATCATTTAATTTTATTAATTAGAACATATTTGAATCTGGAAATTGCTGAGAAACCCAATTTCGGGGTGGGCTTTTATGAAATGCCCACCCGCTGGATAAGTTTTATGAAATACCCAGAATTAAGTATTTTCACGTTAAATATTCCATGATTCCCTTTTAGATGCCACCCGCTAGAAACTGCTATTTTTATAATACCGAAACTACCCCTCTGCGCGAATTGGTCATCTATATGTATTTGAATTCAAAAAACTCAGATCTGGATTGCGATTTTCGTTTTCTTCTTCTTCACGGGAAATCTAAATTCCATTGCTCTCATATTCAGCAGAGATCGCAAAGATCGTTCGTAGTTCGGTGTGTTTTTCTTCAGTCGAACTCAGATCATCGCTCGTCATCATCATCACCATCATCATCATCTTCATCGTGGAGACATTTGAACTCAGATGTTCAATTGTGGAGAGAAGATCTTTCTTCTTCTTTTCCATAAGAATTATCATCGCTTTGAAAGAAGAACGAAACTCTTTATTCCTGAAAAAACTAAATTACACGTTTTAACACTGGAAATGACCATTCTCCGTCTTAATTAGGACGGAGAATGGCATTCTCCGTCTTAATTAGGACGGAGAATGCCATTCTCCGTTTTATTTAAGACGGAGAATGCCATTCTCCGTTTCCGTCTTAATTAGGACCGAGAATGTCATTCTCCGTCTTAATTAGGACGGAGAATGGCATTCTCCGTTTTATTTAAGACGGAGAATGGCATTCTCCGTCCTAATTAACACGGAGAATGGCATTCTCCGTGTTTCTAACACGGAGAATGGCATTCTCCGGCGTTTTAACACTAGAATGACCATTCTCCGTGATAAATTACACGGAGAATGGCATTCTCCGTCCTAATTAAGACGGAGAATGGTCATTCTCCGTTTAATTTAGCACGGAGAATGGCCATTCTGCGTCTTAATTAGGACGGAGAATGCCATTCTCCGTTTTATTTAACACGGAGAATGACATTCTCCGTTTCATTTAACACGGAGAATGGCTAACACGGAGAATGGTCATTCTCCTGCGTTTTAACACTGGAATGACCATTCTCCGTGTAAATTAAGACGGAGAATGTCATTCTCCGTCCTAATTAAGACGGAGAATGGTCATTCTCCGTGTAAATTAAGACGGAGAATGCCATTCTCCTGCATTTTATGGTTAGCTGAAACTTTGGAGGGCCATAACTTTTGACTGGGAGGTCGAAACGAGGTCCCGTTTGTCGCAAAATGAGCGTATCGTCGAGGAGACTGAAAGTAACAGCTTCACAGTTAGATGGCCTTCCGAAATTTTAGATTCGCAAAAAAATGATGTTTGGACCTCCGTTTTAGCACTTTTGTCGTTCGTCCCGGTCTTTCCGAAATTTTTCGACGAGTTTTTGAAGATTTTTGAGGAGAAAACCTAGATTCGAAAGTGAGCAGCGTATGGAAGAAGATGGAGTATTGAAACGTTTTTTTAAGAGCAGTTTTGTGGGTGTTTCCAATAAATTAAAAGGAAGGGCAAAAGGGTCATTTGGAATCCGCTTTGGATAAGTTTCTCTAATTCTGGGCACGCGATGAAAGTTTTTTTAGCGGTGGGTTTTACATAAAACTTTTTTAGTTTTTTGGGCATTTCATAAATCTTCCCTATTTGAATTGTCTTTAACATGATTCGTTTTAAAGTATGCATCGTATTAAGATGAGAATAGGATGTAAATTTTATATTACATATTTATTTATATAATGGTTAAATTTGAGTTAAATTTAAATAATTCGTGATTTATGTTACTTAAATACTTCTTATACCGAGTCAATTTCATGATTCGTTTACTCTAAGAAACAATATCAAAAAAAAAAGATTGTATTGATATTTTGAAGTAGTTGTACAGAGTCAAAATCAGCAAATTAGTTTTCTAAACCTGTATGATCAGATTATATATATTCAATCCATCTCAATATCAGTGTTTAAATTCAGGAAAGCCAATTTCAACTCATTAGTAAACCTGAGAATATAAACATATATCTATATATAAACCCAGTGAATCTAGCATATCTATATCTATAGATATATGCATGCCTATATTTATAGATATATATATTCTGATCAGGATTCTCACATCCATACAAATCTACAGTTTCCTTATTCAAATGCATTGTTCAAATATAGAATTTCAGTATTAGATTTGGTGCAAATCGATGATAACACTGTCTAGCCCAACCGAAGATCCCTACCCTTGAAGTGGCTATCTCGGCAATGATCCAGAAAGAAACACATATTCTAACACTGTCTAATTGTCCAAATTCCGATTCAGCTAATTTAGACTGATCATAATAGGTTTGAACTGTTGCAACAAATTAGCAGTAACCATAATAATGGTAACAATGCAATTTCATCACCCATCTATACTTAGCATCGGAATAAATTTTCTGCTCCAATATGTATTTTAGTGACTTGTGATCAGTCCTTATCAAGAATACTCTTCCCCGTAGGTATTGGCTCCATTTTTTGACTGTTAAGAGGATAGCTAGCATTTTCTTTTCATATGTAGACAGAATTTGTAACCACCCCTTATGTAGACAGAATTTGTAACCATCCCTTGCTCTTTTTTTTTTCTTGTCTATATAAGTCAGTACACATCTTATGCTAATTTTCGTTGGAGTTCAAATTTTTGGTTCCGTTCTTGTCCTTGGTAGAGAATAGGATACGACGAGACGATTACGTTGTGTATGGTTTGGAAGGCACGTTGGACAATAATATTCTAAGGCGAGAAGGAGGGAAAACGTACTTAACGTAACGTAACGTTGGACTAGTGTACTAGATTGCTATCTCAGCATTTGCACTAGTTTGCTATTGCCAATTGGTCTTAAAAGCTGCTTTTTGAAAGCATAGAAGAGACTTCTTTCAAAATTGCTTCTGCTTCTGCATTAGGCCTTAAGCTGGATCGATCCAACTTAGGTCAGGTTTCGGCTTGCTTACCGTGGCTACAATTTAGGGCTGCAAATGAGCTAAGCCGTTCGCGAGCTGCTCGAAGCTCGGCTCGATAAAAGCTCGTTTGAGCACGGTTCGTTTAGTAAACAAGCTGAGCTCAAGCTTCATTTTCGAGCTCGTTTAACAAACAAGCAAAGCTCAAGCTTAGAAGTACTTGGCTCGTTTATGAGCTTGCTCGTTGGCTCGTTTATGAGCTTGCGAGCTGGCTCGTTTATGAGCTCGTTTAGGAGCTTGTTTAGAAGTTTGTTTGTTCTTTCATTAAATTTTAATTTTATATATGTTTGTATAACAATATGGTTGTGTTCACTATATATTTATGTCCTTAATAATTGATATTATAAAACTTTTTAAATTAATTTTTTATAACTAAACTGTTATAGGTACTTGAATTCAAACCTAACTAGCTTGAAATCAAGCTCATTAAGCTTGAAATCAAGCTTACTGAGCTTCAAATAATGTTTGAACGAGCTTAAAATTAAGCTTAACGAGGTTGATTTTGAACTTATCGAGCTTGAATCAAGCTTGATTATCAAGCAAGCTCGAGCTCAAACAAAACCAATTAAGCTCAAGCTTAATATAAACAAGTTCGAACCAAGCTCAAGGTCTAAAATATAAAAACTTATCAAGTTCGAGCTCGATTAATTCTAGTCAAGCCAAACTTAATATTACAAAATTTTGGCTCGAATTGGCTCGTTTCCAGCCCTAGGCTACATGAACAACAAATTTGTATATCAATACTTTGGAGTACGTTGTTTGAATTTTTTTATTTTTTTTTCCATTCATTTCATCTAAGGGCCATGTCTCCTGCAACACTACTAAAAACCATATCCTTCTTTGAAGCCAAAATCCATCTCTTTTTCTTTGACTTACCTTGAGTAAAGCTCCTTACGCTACTTATATTATCGTTCCTTCTTACGAAATTGCTTATCATGGTGCTTATTATTTTTACAATACAAAAACAAAAACAAAAACAAAAACAAAAACAAAACATAAATTCCAAAAACTTTCTTGTAACAACTAATAATCCAAGTATTTTTTTAGAAGACAGCTCAATTTTGTGGCAGGTTTTGAAAATAAGTGAGAGATTGTTGCCAAAAATTGGTTTTACACTGAAAAGAAAAAGCAAGGAAAAAAAATATAAACGACGCCTGAGAGATTCGAACTCTCGCGGGGAGACCCCATGTACTTAGCAGGCACACGCCTTAACCACTCGGCCAAAGCGTCAATTTTGTTCAAAATTCCTTCCTTCATGCATAATACACACTAGGACGAACTTCCTGAGAAATTCCTTAAAGAATTTGATAGTGTTTTGATTTAGTTAACCTGTAATCTATACACATTCTCTAGCTACCATGTGATTTCTTTACTAGGATTACAGGTGATGAATCGGAGCTATTATGTGCCTAATAATTCCAGTGTCTAACATTTCTTGGACTTTCTTCTCAATCTCATTTTTTCTGGATATAGAGGGTGTCATCAAATAACTCTGTTGAAGTCTCCACCAAAGGATTTTTCATCAATTATCAGTCTAATTTCCACCATAGGCACAGGAACATGCAACTCATTTATGTGATACTCTATGCTCCGAGTCCATTTAACATTCGGCCGCCAATATCGTACCGAACTTTCAGTGAAGTTTAATGAACTCGGGTTTCAAAAGGAACATACCTTCAGGACTTTATCGTTTGGAATGGAGTTGTAGTTATTAATGTTCTACAAGAAACTCCCAACAAGAAGTTGATAGCACTGAAAAATAGGATGCATTAATCTGTTACGGGTCTACTTTCTAATTCTCGCATACAGTAGCTTTATTAAAGCTCCAAGTATCTCGAGTTGCTCCGAGTACAGTTTCGATGGTGAAATTTAAGCTCAACGAAGAAGCCAATAAATTTTCTTACATTTTGATGAATCACGATAGATAGTTAACATGTAAGTAGTTCACGATGTTTTAATTGCCATTACCATTATATCTGACCTTAGAGTTTTGCCATATGAAGTATATGGTATTGGTTGTCATCGATTTGCATGGGTGAACTCCCAAATTTAAAGTATACTGATATTTATAGATTTCAAGGGTTGTAATCATTTTTTGGAGTTGTCAATAATTAGCCTTCGGGCTGAGTTTGTAGGCCTTCGGGCTAATTACCAAGAGATAGCAATAAATTTTCTTCCAATTTTTTTTTAGGTATCTTGATATATAGATACGTTTATATTCTCGTATGTTTATTAAGTTAATGAATTGAAATTTGATTTGTCAAATTTAAACACTGATATTGGGATGGGTTGAAATATATAATCTGATCATATGGGTTTAGTAAACTAATTTGCTGAATTTGACTCGGTTAAATTGCTTAAAATATCTATATATTAAACGAATAAAAAATTTGACTCGGTATAAACTGCTGAGTTTGACTCAGTAAAAAAAAAAGACTACATTATTTATCAATTTTTTTTCAATAATCTAAAATCATGAATTTAAATTTAACCATTTTTTAAATAAACATGTAATATAAAATCTACATCCTAGTCTAATCTTAATGTGATCCATATTTTAAAACTAATCAAATTAAAAATTATTCGAATATGATCTAATTAGCAAAATCAAATGATCAAACGATCAAACGTAATCTAGTTTCGATCTAAATTAAATATAATTTAAATTAATCAAATTTTAAATTACAACTATATTTAATCTAATTACAATCCATTATCTATATGAAATATAATTGAAACTATGGATAGGATTGTTCCAATATATAATTATTTTTGGATTTTGTTTCTTAGAGTGTGTGGGTAGTATTAAACGTATCATATATTTGACTCGGTAAAAAAAAGGTGTATTTAATTATTTCGAATTTTTTTTTTCAATAACCTAAATTATGAACTTAAATTTAACCATTATTTAAATAAACATGTAATATAAAATTTACATCCTAGTGTAATGCATATTTTAAAACTAGTCGAATTAAAAGTAATTCAAATATGATCTAATTAGCAAAACGAAATGATAAAACGTAATCTAGTTTGGATCAAAACTAAATATAATTTAAACTAATCATTTAAAATTACAACTATACTTAATCAAATTATAATCCATTCTCTATAAGGAATATAATTACAACTATAGATAGGATACTGTTTGTTGATACAACAAACAGAACAAACAGATACGGATACAACAACAACGTATGAAGAAGAGATGGATACAAATGAGGAGGAGATGGATACAACAAGAGATGAGGAGGAGACGGATACAACAAGAGAAGAAGAGGGTCAGAAAATTAGACGGCATGATGACAAGCAAACCCAAAAGACCGACAAAGAGACCGAGCAACGGCATTAGTAGTATTCCTGAGGACGTCCTCGTCTCGTTCATCTTTGTAAGGCTTCCGGCGAGATCCGTACTTGCTGTTCGATTGGTGTGTAAGTCTTGGTTTCTGTTGACAACGAGCCCAAGTTTCATCCTCAGTCATGTCCGCCGAGCCCGCACAAATATTGTGTTTAGGTCCAAAAAGCACTCCACCTTGTACCGTGTGAGCCTCAACGAGAGCGCCAACACAAGGAGGAGAGTGATAGAAGAAAGCGAGATGGATCTTCCAAGTGAGTTGCTCGAGTATCTTGGCAAAGATTCTCGTGAGCTTAAATTGTCAGCTTCCTGTGACGGGCTGTTATGCTTTGATGTTCCAATTTATGTTAGGAGGAGGACCGGTTACATTGTGTGTAACCCGGTGACCAAGGACTGGCTTATTGTTCCTTGGAACTTGCGTAATGGTTTCCACGACTTCATTAGTGGCTTCTATCTCCACTCTTCAACAGGAGAGTATAGATTGCTGAAACAATACTTTGAAATAGGCACAAGCACTGGATATGAAAACGTAGGATACGAAGTGTTCAGTATCGGAGGATCAAGTGGAGCTTGGAGGCCTATTCATGCCTCTTCTGGTATCTCCTCCTCGTGGCTCTGGCCTTCACGTATCTTTCTACGTGGAAGTATCCATTTTTTGTCTGTTCCAGATTGTGATTTTAGAGTTGAATTTGATACAAATACTGAAAAATTCAAAAAATACACATCCCTACTCGACTGCATCTACATGGTTACAATAATGATCTGATAGAGATGGGAGAAAGCTTGGGTTTGTGTCAACCAAATGCAAATTGGAGCGAAATAAACATTTGGGGTTTGAAAGACTACACCAAAGAGGAGGAATGGGTCAAACAGTACACAGTCTCAGTCTATGGACATTTCTGCACTCATTTGGCTATTTGGGATGATGGGAAGGAGCTTCTGTTAAAATGTGATGACAGTGGTTTTGCGCTCTACAACTTGGAGTCCAAGACTTTCAGGAAGACAAGGATCGACAACTTGAGGCACTATCCTCAGATTTGGGCGCCTTACATAGAAAGTCTTGTATCTTGTAATTCTTTGAAGAACATGAGGTATCTCTGTTAACTTATAATTCCGGTCCAAGTATCTTAAGTTGCTCTGAGTTATTACATCTTAAGAGGTGGAGTTTTAGTTGCCCTGGGCTAACAGGAACTTCATTTTGGTTTAATTTGAACTTTTTTTTAAAAGTCTTGTGTGCTTCATAATGTTTTTTTAGAAAGAAACTTCATGGAATGTGATCTTCAAAGCATTAATATTGTGTTTCAATTCAAGGCATGCCCTTTTGAGTTTCAATTCAAATAGTGATTCATTAATATTGTGTTTCATTTCTTAAGTAAGCATATTCATGCAGCATAGATTGATGGCATTGGGCCTGAATAATATTCTTACTTTAATTCTCTGTGGCGTAATATGTACTTATAATAGAGATGGCTGCAACGGATCAAATAGTACACAGTTTTAGTAAATAGCATAAGGACATTTATGTATAATTAAGAGTATTATATGTTGGAAAAGGTGCACTCCTTTGGCCATTCGGGATGATGGGAAGGAGGTTCTCCTAATATTTGACTCACTTCGAGTCTGAGACTTTCAGGAAGAAAATGATCAACAAGAGGCAAATTTATGTGGTTTTAATTGGGTGCATCGCATCACATAAAAAGTCTTGTATCTTGTAATTCCTTAAAACAAGTGATACTGAGGTATCTAGATCTTTTATCTAACACATTAATAGTCTTCTTCCAAATAACTTTTGTTATGGAATTAATTCAAGACTATTGTTTGCAATGGACTTCTAGTGATTAATGTTCTACAAGAAATTCCCAAAGAAATGTGGGATGAGCTTCTATGTGATTGTTTGGCTCTCTAAATTAAACAATTTTTTATTCCACAAACATTGATTGTGACTGGATAATAGACGAGTTCTATTCTATGAAGCCTCGTCGCGTACAACATCAATAGGTAAGTCATATGTGAACATTTTGAAAGTTATTATTGTTTACTTGTTTTCTAGCGTATTTGGACTCAATATATAATTATTATATTTATGTCTAAATAGATATTAAATTTTATTGTAGTCCACCCAATTTTAAATCCTGGATCCGTCTTGTTAACCTCCTAGCTCTCTCAATATTTTCTTTAGGAGAAACAACAATATATATACAATCTATCAATAGTCTACAGTAGAAAGAGTAAGTTCTTGTAAGGTGAAGAGAAAGCAAAGTTTAACGAGAGAGACAATCTCATATATATAGAACTTTATTGAACTCAGTTTACAAAAGGAACAAACCTTCATAAACGCCATCCCAATGGAACATGAACCTCTTTTGATCTCTCTCTCTCTCTCTCTCTCTCTCAATCATTGATATAAATTTGGTAAAATCATGAATTATGAACTTAAATTTAACCATTATTTAAAACTTACATCCCAGTGTAATGCATATTTTAAAACTAGTCGAATTAAAAATAATTCAAATATGATCTAATTAGCAAAAACAAATGATCAAACGTAATCTAGTTTGGATCAAAACTAAATATAGTTTAAAACTAATCAAATTTAAAATTAAAACTATATTTAATCAAATTCTAATCCATTCTCTATATGGAATATAATAGGACCAAAACTAAATATAAATAGGACCAAAACTTAAATTGTCAGCTTCCTGCGATGGGCTGTTATGCTTTGATGTTCCAATTTATCTTTATCGTAGCTTGTCAGCTTCCGACTTTATGTGCAACCCAGTGACCAAGGACTGGATTAATGTTCCTTGGAACTTGCATAAGGGTTTCCATGGCTTTATTGTTGGCTTCTACTTCCACTCTTCAATAGGAGAGTATAGATTGTTGCAACAATACTTTGAAATAGGCACAAGCACTGGATATGAAAACGTAGGATACGAAGTGTTCAGTATCGGAGGATCAAATAGAGCTTGGAGGCCTATTCATGCCTCTTCTGGTATCTCCTCCACGGCGCTCTGGCCTTCACGTATCTTTCTGCATGGAAGTATCCATTTTCTGGCCTTTCCATATTGCGATTTTAGAGTAGAATTTGATACAAATATACTGAAAAATTCAGAAAAATACCCATCCCTCCTCGACTGCATCTACATGGTTACAATAATGATCTGATAGAGATGGGAGAAAGCTTGGGTTTGTGGCAACCAAATGCAAATTCGAACAAAAGAAACATATGGTGTTTGAAAGACTACACCAAAGAGGAATGGGTAAATCAGTACACAGTCTCAGTCTATGGACGTTTCTGAACTCCTTTGGCCATTTGGGAGGATGGGAAGGAACTTATGCTAAAATGTGATAGCACTGGTTTTGCACTCTATGACTTTCAAGAACACATGGATCAACAACTTGAGGCACTATCCTCAGATTTGGGCACCTTACATAGAAAGTCTTGTGTCTTGTAATTCTTTGAAGAACATGAGGGATATCTGTTAACTTATAATTCTGGCCCAAGTATCTCAAGTTGCCCTGAGTCGTTACATCTTAAGGGCTAACAGGGGCTCATTTTGATTTAATTTGAACATGTTTTAAAAAAAATCTTGTGTGCTTTATTATGTTTTTGTGATAAAAACTTCGTGGAAGGTGACAGTAGTGAAAATTAGGATGCATTGTCTAGTGTGCATGATGCACAGTGCAATTTATAATTCTCTCATATAATAGTTTTATCAAAGCTAGAAGTATGATGTCAAGAAGCTCAAAGTATCTCAAGTTGATCGGAGTACAGTTTCAATGGTGAAATTTTAGCAACATACAACAAAGTCCACAAAGTTTCTTACATTTTCGTGAATGTGCATGCATGTATATAATATTTCAATATGTTTCAATTGCCATTGTATCTGACCTTCAACTTATATGTTACCATTGTCATTTTTTAATTGTCGTTCTATCTGCCCTTCAACTTTTTCTATATGTTACCATTGTCTTGATACCATGTCTCCGTGTAATGAAGTATGGAATTGGTTATCATCGATTTGCACCAAATTTAAAGGATACTGAAATTCCAGATTTTAACAATGAATTTTAGCCATTTGAATAAGGAAAATGTAGATTTGTATGGATGTGAGAATACGGATCAGAATATATCTGTATATAGTTATGAATGTAGATTCACAAGGTTTCTAGATTAATATGTTGATATATAGATATGTTTATGTTCTCAGGTTTATTAAACTAATGAGTTGAAATTGGATTTCCCAAATTTAAACACTGATATTGAGATGGATTGAAAAAAATAAAAAATAAACTGATCATGGGCTTAGTAAACTAATTTTCTGAATTTGACTTGGTATAAACTGCTTATAATATCTATATAATTTAAATAACCATAATTTTCTGAAAATTTTCAATAACCTAATATCATGAATTTAAATTTAACCATAATTTAAGTAACCATGTAATATAAAATTTACATCCTAAACTAATCTTAATGTGATGCATATTCTAAAACTAATCAAATAAAAAATAATTCAAAATTGGTCTAATTAGCAAAATCAACTGAATATATGGGTTAACTTATATATAATTTTGGTTCGAGTATCTCAAGTTTCAGCTGCCACAGGCTAACAGGAACTTCATTTTAATTAAATTTGAACGAACACACTTTTTCTTAATATAATATAGTGTGCTTTATTATAATATTTGAGATAGAAACTTCATGGAGTGTGTGATTTTTAAAGCACCCCTAGTCTGCTTTAAAGTCTGCTTACAAATTTCATACAAGGCATGCCCTTCTGATTCTAATAATGATGCATGCATTATTGTGTTTCACAATAATGCATGTATTATAATATTTTATTTAATTTGAACACTTTTTTTCCTTTTAATATTGTGTGCTTTATAATGTTTCTCTGAAGAGGTTCCCATACTTCCTCAATAACAGAGTAATTGCAGTGTTCTCCTCATCTGTATTGTCTTGATTTCTATCCACAGAACACAATTGTAACACAAATATTTGAGGTTTTCGTCTCATATCCTTATTGATTGAGATTGATGGCATTGGGTCTGAATAATTTATAATAGAGATCAACAAGGAACGTGGTGTGACCCGAACCGGAGTTGTCTCTGACCAATTAGAGTCGTCCAAATCGGTCCCGTAACCTTGGGCTCTAATACCACTTGTTGAGAACGTGGTGTGACTCGAACCGGATCGCTGGTCCATGAGGTACGATATTGGACTGGGTCATATGCCTTAAAAGGGAATTCCCATGTAATGCCACCAATTCCCATGTAAGCCTTTTGAGGGCTCAACCGGAAACGAGATACAATCCAACATATCATTCAAGTGATGCATTATTGTGTTTCACTGCTTAAAGAAGCATATTCTTGCAGCAGAGATTGATGGCATTGGGTGTAGCGCCCCGCTTTCGATAGGCGACGAAACTTCATAATATGCTAGCGCCGGGTCAGATCGGCCGGGAACTTAGATGGCCATCTGACTCGATTGCTAAGCTTGGTAAACGTTAACGCCTTGCGGCATCGATTCAAATCGATTTGGACGGAAGTTACGAGAATCGATCCAACTAATGGAACGACTTCTGTTGGAATAAGTCCTAGATGCAGCGGGCTGCGTCTCGGCGAGTGAGCTCTCTATAAGAGTCCCTTCGACGGGACCGAACCGCTGTATGGTTTTCTTGGAGCTTTGCCGCTGGGCTTGATGAAGTGCTTTCGCGTCGTTTTCATGGATGCAATTACAATTTCGATGCAAGGGGAAAAGAAGGAATTCTAACAAAGCGTTGGTGCCATTGCAGGAGCTCGCGTAACTAAGGATTGACGTTGCGTAGCGCTTGGACGACCGGCACGAAGCAAAGTAATCGGTGGGTGATTCGGCCCCTTCTTTTCTACTCTGTCCCGCAAACTTATTCCTTGCTTCGAATTCATTCAAATCGATCGATGCCAAGTTAATTGCATGCCAATCCACTAAGTCCAAGAACTCGGGAAAACGTATCGATTTAGAGAAATTTACTCTGAAAATACAAGTCTATCACATAAACCAGAAAGTTTAAGGTTCTAGTAAAAAGATAGACTATTTTACGTGCTGCAAAATATTATGAAACGTTGATCGTAGGTTATGATGCCTCGGACAATTTGGTGCCTACGGGACGCTAAATCAGAGTACGGCTTGGGGAAAATGAAACGTTGCATGAGTTGGGAGAAATGATAATGTCGTTCAATACTGTCCGCGCTATACAAAACTGGTTGCATATATAAACTGTTCACGCATTGGCATGGTCATGGACAGCTTGTGCACAAGTTGATATTTTTCCTCGAATCGATATCCGGGGCATCGGAATCGAATCGACCTAGGGGGAATGAATAATCGTGCTTCGGCACTGATGCATTGCGGGACCGTCAGTCAGGCTTGCAACCTAGGCTGAGCGGGCCGAAATGCCGTTGAGATAGTCCCATGTGATGTGTAACATCAATGACCGCATATAAGATAGTAGCATGCTCACCTATTGTCTTATGCAGGTGTGAATATCACTACTAAAATATGCTAAAATAGCGACGTATATTAGCGATGGCGGAAATACCCGTCGCTGATAATTGCAATTAGCGACTTCTTGTGCTACACGTCGCTGTCCGTTGCTGTGTAGCGACGTTCAGCGACATAGTATAAGTTACGTCGCTGATGGGCGACATTTTGCGACGGACGTCCATTTTATGTTACTGTATTGCGACGTTTAGCGACGTATAATTTATGCGTTGCTGTTGTATTTCAAATAGGGTTCCTGGCCCGGTCAAAATCACAAAATTTTTACCCAAAATTTTTCTTCCCGCTCTCCCCTTTCCTCCTGGCGAACCCTCCCCTCCGGCGACCCCTCCCTCCGGCGACACCCTCCCCCTTCTCCCCCCGGCGACCCCGTGTCACGCCCCGATTCCGTCGAATCGATAGTCGTCCCCCGAGCGTGATGCCGTGCGAACCTAATTTGCGATCGCACAAGGCCAAGTCATAAGGTAATCCGAGAAACGAGATCTAAGAGAGTACGCAGACAAATTGATACACACAATGAGTAAAGAAAACTTGATCTTTATTGATAATGAACATCTTTTTACAGACTCCGACACAAGACTCATTGCCGCGCGGGCTACAACATGACTCGATTACAAAAGAGTGCCGATGAGATAGCCGTTCCATACATTGCACACATCCCTCAATATACACAAGTACTCCATTGACCTGGATGGGAGGGACGCTGAGTCATTTTCCTTGGACTGTCGAGAGCCTTCAAAATGTGGAGTCGCTGAGAGATAGTCTTCGACGCACGGCCGAAGCTTCAAAAGTCACGAACGTCGCCTTGCTAGTTGGCGCGTCCTTCCTGGTTCGCGGGACCTGCAAAGAGCGAGGATCAGCACGAAACACATGTACTGGCGAATGGCTAATTAAATCCAAGCTCTGCATTTGATTCAAGAAGTTTCATAAACATGTTTGCTAGCTATTTCAATGATCTTTCTAACCATCCTGTATGATTTGCATGTTAACATGTTTTGAGGCAAGCAACTATCATGTTCATCCCGTGTCCCGTGCACCTGTTAAGTAGTGATAGGGGTTTAAAGGCCACTGGCAATGTCAAGCCATCGCGGACTATAGCATTCGGTTAGACGACGCCCCTTTCGCGTCGGGTAGCGAGCCCTGTGCAAAAGTGCCCGCATAACTCGCGCCGATGAAGGGTTGGCGCTGCTACACTCGTTCCTCCCGGGCCGAACCGGTCCCTTGGCCGAGGCAACCGTTCGAGGAACTTCACCTTGTCGACAAGTTGTCCAATGACCGTTTTCTTTAGAACTTAGTTGATTTACTCATTTTTTCGTATTGTTGCGATAAGCGTTAATAGATTCATTCGTTGGATTGGCATAGACCAAGTGTAATTGCATAGGGAAGCACGTTTTTCATTTCCAAAACCGACAGTTCGATAACAAGTGTTTCGTGAAGTATCGTGCCACGATTTCATTGATTCTATACTATTATGACAAGCATTTATTTTACTTCACATGTTGAGTTTTGAAGTAGAGGGACGGGACGAAGGAGGTCAGCCACTCGCCTTAACTTGCTTCAAGCGAGCGACCGGTTGGCTGCGCTGTCGTCGCCTACGCGATCACCTGCAATCGCATAAGCAACTGATTAGAACACTGTGTATTTCAAGGAATTTCGATATGAATGCGAGCTCGAAAACGCGTCATGAAAAACCCATCGAAAGCATTCACGAAAACGAAAGCCAAAGCCAATTCAAGTGCGGCATGAAAACCAGAGCAACGGGAGGTCTCTCCCGACTCAGCCGCAGAGCCAATCCTCGAGGCGCAACCCGCTGAATATGGGACTTGGTTCCGAAGAAGCCATTCCATAACGTGGAATGGATCTTAATTCAACCGTTCCCGTTCGATCGACTCGGCCGATTCCGACCTATCGGTCCCGACCAAATCGATAGCGACAGTGTTCCTTTCTCGCGCACCCCGTGGACGGAGACGGGGCACGATGTAGGGACGGGGCACTACACCATAACCAACTAATAAAAAGTTTCGTCCTCGAAACTTAAAGATGAAACCTACCTCTACGAGAACAATGAAGGGAATTTATCCTTCATCTCCGATTCAAGCTCCCACGTCGACTCTTCGACCGAGTGGTTCTTCCAGAGGACGCGGACGAGAGAGATCGCTCGATTGCGCAGCAGCTTATCCTTGCGTTCTATGATTCGAACTGGTTCTTCAACGTAGGATAAGTCAGACTTTAGCTCCAGCTGGCCAAAATCTACCACGTGGCTCGAGTCGTGCACGTACTTCCGCAATTGAGAGACATAGAAGACATTGTGAACACCTTCAAGCGCCGGTGGTAGGGCAATTTTATAGGCCACTGGCGCGACCCGTTCAAGTATTTCGAACGGCCCAACGAATCTCGGACTCAGCTTTCCTTTCGCGCCGAACCGACTAACTCCCCGCATGGGCGACACCTTGAGGAATACGTGATCGCCTACTTGAAACTCTAGTGGTCGATGATGAATGTCCGCGTAGCTTTTCTGGCGACTCTGTGCGGTCTTTAATCTTTCCCGAATGAGCTTGACCTTTTCCACAGTCTGTTCTACCAGCTCCGGGCCAAGTATCTGCCGTTCCCCGACTTCATCCCAGCAAATAGGAGATCTGTACTTCCGGCCGTACAAGGCTTCATACGGCGCCATTTGGATGCTGGATTGGTAGCTATTGTTGTATGCAAATTTCGCCAGCGGTAGGTGGACGTCCCAACTTGATTTGAAGTCGATAGCGCAGAGCCGTAGCATGTCTTCAAGAATCTGGTTGACGTGCTCCGTTTGGCCGTCGGTCTGAGGATGGTAAGCTGAGCTGAACTGCAACTTGGTTCCCAGCGCCGACTGAAGGCTACTCCAGAATCGCGACATGAACCGTGAATCCCGATCAGAGACGATGGATACTGGAACTCCGTGCAGCCGTACTATCTCGTTAAGATAAATCTGCGCCAGGCGATCAACGCTCCAAGTAACTTTGATGGCGATAAAGTGCGCTGACTTGGTTAATCGATCGACGATGACCCAGATGGCGTCGTTCCCCCGTGGTGTCTTCGGCAGGCCAACAATAAAATCCATAGTGACATGATTCTATTTCCACTCGGGAATAGCGAGGTTCTGCATCTTCCCGCCCGGTCGCTGATGCTCAGCTTTCACCTGCTGACAGGCCATGCATTGCGACACGAAGAGCGCCACATCTCTCTTCATCCCGTGCCACCAAAAGGTCGTGCGGAGGTCCTTATACATTTTGGTACTGCCTGGATGCAAAGTGTATTTCGCATAGTGCGCCTCCGCCAGGATCTCCTTTCTAAGTTCTGAATCGTCCGGAACGCATAGCCTACCCTTCAATCGAAGCACGCCGGTTTCGTCTTCCGCAAAGTCGGTCGTCCTGCCTGTCGAAATTAGCTCTCGCACTTTCTTCAGGTATGAATCGTCTGTCTGAGCGGTCTTGATCTTATTCAGCAAGCTCGGCTCCAACTGTAACTTTGCCAACTGCACGTTCCGGAATCTGACTCGGAGCTCGATGCCCATCTCTTCAAGGTCGCGTAGCAGTCGAGGGTCGATGGATAACGAGGCAAGGTACTTCCGACTCAAAGCGTCCGCCACAACATTTCCCTTTCCCGGCGTGTAGTCGATAGTCAAGTCGTAATCCTTGATTAGTTCCAGCCAACGCCTTTGCCGCAAGTTCAGCTCCTTCTGCGTGAATAGATACTTGAGGCTCTTGTGATCGGTATAGATCGTGCACGCCACACCATAGAGATAGTGGCACCATAATTTCAACGCAAATACAATCGCCGCTAACTCCAGGTCGTGCGTGGGATAATTTTTCTCGTGCGGCTTTAGCTGTCGGGACGCAAAAGATATCACCTTGTTCCGCTGCATCAGCACGCACCCCAAGCCCTGACCGGACGCGTCGCTAAATATCTGGAAACCCTCAATCCCTTCTGGAAGTGCGAGTATCGGGGCCGAGACGAGCCTCTGCTTCAAATCTTGGAACGCAGCTTCACAGTCGTCTGACCATTCAAAGACGACTCCTTTCTGGGTGAGGCGAGTCAGAGGCGATGCGATCTTCGCGAAGTCTTTCACGAAGCGTCGGTAGTATCCAGCTAGGCCAAGGAAACTTTGAATCTCGCCGACAGACGCTGGCCGCTTCCAATCGACAACGGCTTCAACTTTCTTTGGGTCGACCGCAATGCCTTCAGCAGAAATGATGTGTCCGAGGAATGCGACGCTGCTAAGCCAGAATTCATATTTGCTTCGCTTCGCGTAGAGTTGATTTTCTCGAAGGGTCTGAAGCACGGTCCGCAGATGCTCAGTATGCTGCTGCTTATTCTTCGAGTAGACGAGTATATCATCGATAAAGACCACTACGAACTTGTCGAGGAAGGGTCGGAACACCCGATTCATTAAATCCATGAAGGCAGCAGGGGCGTTCGTTAGGCCGAACGACATTACCAGGAACTCGTAATGGCCGTATCGAGTGCGGAAGGCAGACTTCGGCACATCGTCCGGCTTGATCTTGAGTTGATGATAACCCGAACGCAGATCAATTTTAGAGAACACCGTGGCTCATTGGAGCTGATCGAACAGATCATCTATGCGGGGCAGGGGATACTTGTTCCGGACGGTGGCTTTATTCAGCTCGCGGTAGTCGATATAAAGACGCATAGAGCCGTCCTTCTTCTTGACAAATAGTACGGGCGCTCCCCACGGCGAGACGCTGGGTCGGATGAATCCCTTGTCGAGCAATTCCTGTAACTGTACCTTGAGTTCTTTAAGCTCTGCAGGGGCCATTCTGTACGGGGTCTTCGAGATCGGTCGAGTGTCGGGGAAGGTATCGATAGTGAACTCAATCTCTCGATCGGGCGGCATGCCGGGCAACTCGTCCGGGAACACATCGGGGAATTCTGCCACAACGTCGGTCTGACCCGCGTTTGCACTATCCTGTCGCATGTCTCGAACGGAAGCCAGATAGCCTTCGCACCCAGAATGCAGCATCCGTCGAGCAGATATCGCAGAGATCACCATGCAGGTCGGCGACGCCTCACCACACGAGTAGCAGAATTCAGGCACTCCCGGTATGCGGAAAGTGACTTTCTTCTCAGCGCAGTCTATGGTTGCATTGCACGGACCGAGCCAATCCATCCCCAGAATGATGTCGTAGTCTTTAATGTCTAAAACTATCGCATCAAGACTGACCTGTTGACCACCTATACAGATGATTCCGTCTCCGCAGACTAAATTCGCAGCTAGTGGTATGCCCGACGGGATATTAACAGTAAGCTCAAGACCGAGCGGTGTCAGAGGAAATTTGTGTTCGGCGACGAAGTCCGCCGATATGAAACTATGCGTGGCACCTGAATCAAACAATACACGAGCAGGTTTATTATTGAATTGCAGTATACCTGTCACAACTGTGTCAGATGCGAACACTTCGTCTCGGGTCATGGCGTAGACACGGCCCTGGGCATTGGGGCGACGGTCTTGGCCATTCTGTGGTGCGGTCGGTGGAGCCCGAGGTGCTTGGCCTCGGTTTTGTTGATGTTGTGGGCGCTGGCTCGACGTAGCTTCCGGACAGTCCCTTACGAGATGATCTCTTTTGCCGCATGCGAAACAGACTCTGTTCTTAAGTCGGCAGTCGGTGTCCAGGTGCCCGTCCTTGTGGCAGAAATTGCAGACCATCCGTTCCTTCGTCTGGTTGCCGCGATGTTGACGCTTATGTGCGTTGTTGCCTCCCGCATAACTATGGCATTTGTTATTAGAGTTAACAGCGCCGGTAGTAGTAGGAGGATACTCGGACTCCAGACGGATGGCGTGGTTGAGTGTCTCGCCCACAGTTTTGTATTCCGGCACCGAGACATGTACACGGATAGTGGAACGCAGGCCCACTACGAATCGCTTTGCTCGGCTTGCAGTAGTAGGTAGATAGTCACCAGCGAACTTGGCTAGTTTGTTGAATTTGGCCGCATATTGTCGTACAGTCATATTCCCTTGCGTCAGCTGCATGAACTCGTTCTCCTTTTCCTGTCGCACGGCTGCAGAAAGATATTCGTTCTCGAACGCATTTCTGAATGTCGCCCATGAGATCGCCGCTGTCTCGTCTTCACGTCGAATAGCCCGCTTCTGCACAGCCCACCAATCGTGCGCGTTCATTCGAAGTAATAGTTGAGCACACGCAACTTTCTTCGGGTCCTCGACATCCAGAAGCTCGAACTTGTCTTCCAGCTCCTCCAACCAGTCGATCGCCACCGCGGGATCTTCTGTGCCGTTGAAGAAAGTGCGGCAGCTTTTAGTGAACTTTGACACGTCGAAGTTGGAACTTCTCGGTGCTGCAGGTGAGAGCACGGGCGCCTCCGGTTCGGCTTCGTTGGATCGAACCGCAGGCTGGGTCACGGCAGGTGTCATCGTTGAGTTGTTGTTGCCGACGACCGACTGTACGATCTGCTGGAGGGTATTCAGCTGCTGCTGCTGCAGCTTGAATTGAGCCTCGAACCGACTCTCAAATTGAGCCTGACGAGCCTCTGCTTGCTGACGATGGAGCTCGTTTTGACGTTGCTGTATTTTAAGCATTTGCAGCATACGTTGCATCGGGTCGCCGGAAGATCCGGCTACAGTAGGCGTCATTCCCGTTGGGTTAACAGAATGCTCGGGCCTAGAAGCACTCGAGCCGCTCGAAGCGCTCGTCTCGTCTCCCGCCTGAGCTCCCGTAACTGCAGGGAAAAAAGGAAGGCAACTCTCGTTAGTTTCAGAAAATATCCTGGGTTCAGCGTATGGAACAACTCTTCTCATCGACACGAGGTCAACGGTCGGAGACTAGAATTCGACACGAGAGGCCAAGGACGTAAAGCCGTGCTCTGATACCATTATGTCACGCCCCGATTCCGTCGAATCGATAGTCGTCCCCCGGGCGTGATGCCGTGCGAACCTAATTTGCGATCGCACAAGGCCAAGTCATAAGGTAATCCGAGACACGAGATCTAAGAGAGTACGCAGACAAATTGATACACACAATGAGTAAAGGAAATTTGATCTTTATTGATAATGAACATCTTTTTACAGACTCCGACACAAGACTCATTGCCGCGCGGGCTACAACATGACTCGATTACAAAAGAGTGCCGATGAGATAGCCGTTCCATACATTGCACACATCCCTCAATATACACAAGTACTCCATTGACCTGGATGGGAGGGACGCTGAGTCATTTTCCTTGGACTGTCGAGAGCCTTCAAAATGTGGAGTCGCTGAGAGATAGTCTTCGACGCACGGCCGAAGCTTCAAAAGTCACGAACGTCGCCTTGCTAGTTGGCGCGTCCTTCCTGGTTCGCGGGACCTGCAAAGAGCGAGGATCAGCACGAAACACATGTACTGGCGAATGGCTAATTAAATCCAAGCTCTGCATTTGATTCAAGAAGTTTCATAAACATGTTTGCTAGCTATTTCAATGATCTTTCTAACCATCCTGTATGATTTGCATGTTAACATGTTTTGAGGCAAGAAACTATCATGTTCATCCCGTGTCCCGTGCACCTGTTAAGTAGTGATAGGGGTTTAAAGGCCACTGGCAATGTCAAGCCATCACGGACTATAGCATTCGGTTAGACGATGCCCCTTTCGCGTCGGGTAGCGAGCCCTGTGCGAAAGTGCCCGCATAACTCGTGCCGATGAAGGGTTGGCGCTGCTACACTCGTTCCTCCCGGGCCGAACCGGTCCCTTGGCCGAGGCAACCGTTCGAGGAACTTCACCTTGTCGACAAGTTGTCCAATGACCGTTTTCTTTGGAACTTAGTTGATTTACTCATTTTTCCGTATCGTTGCGATAAGCGTTAATAGATTCATTCGTTGGATTGGCATAGACCAAGTGTAATTGCATAGGGAAGCACGTTTTTTATTTCCAAAACCGACAGTTCGATAACAAGTGTTTCGTGAAGTATCGTGCCACGATTTTATTGATTCTATACTATTATGACAAGCATTTATTTTACTTCACATGTTGAGTTTTGAAGTAGAGGGACGGGACGAAGGAGGTCAGCCACTCGCCTTAGCTTGCTTCAAGCGAGCGACCGGTTGGCTGCGCTGTCGTCGCCTACGCGATCACCTGCAATCGCATAAGCAACTGATTAGAACACTGTGTATTTCAAGGAATTTCGATATGAATGCGAGCTCGAAAACGCGTCATGAAAAACCCATCGAAAGCATTCACGAAAACGAAAGCCAAAGCCAATTCAAGTGCGGCATGAAAACCAGAGCAACGGGAGGTCTCTCCCGACTCAGCCGCAGAGCCAATCCTCGAGGCGCAACCCGCTGAATATGGGACTTGGTTCCGAAGAAGCCATTCCATAACGTGGAATGGATCTTAATTCAACCGTTCTCGTTCGATCGACTCGGCCGATTCCGACCTATCGGTCCCGACCAAATCGATAGCGACAGTGTTCCTTTCTCGCGCACCCCGTGGACGGAGACGGGGCACGATGTAGGGACGGGGCACTACACCCCGCTCGCCCGTTGACCCCTCCCTCCGGCGACCAGCCTTCCTCCTCCGACGAAGGAGCCTTCCTCGCCGCCTTCCTCCTCCGACGAAGCCACCCTCCTCGCCGCCTCCATCCTCCGACGAAGCCACCCTCCTCAGGTAAACCCTAACCCTAGCCCTAGCTATCTAGACACAGACACGGACACGAGACCCTAACCCTAGCTGTCGAGGGAAGAGAGGGGGGTGGGGATGGGTGCAGGGGGTACATGGGGGGGTCTTACTGTCGAGGGGTGGAGGGAGGGGTGGGGGTACCCGGGGGCAGGGGAGGGTTGGGGTGGGTGCAGGGGTAGGGGGAGGGGGGCAGGGGAGGGGGAAGGGGGGCAGGGGAGGGTTGGGGTGGGTGCAGGGGTAGGGGGAGGGGGGCAGGGGAGGGTTGGGGTGGGTGCAGGGGTAGGGGCAGGGGGGCAGGGGAGGGGACAGGGGGGCAGGGGAGGGTTGGGGGGGCAGGGGTAGGGGGAGGGGGGCAGGGGAGGGTTGGGGTGGGTGCAGGGGTAGGGGGAGGGGGGCAGGGGACGGTGCAGGAATCGGTATTGGACTATATGTATACAATGTATATACATGTATATATACTCACACACTTACATACACACACAAATACATATATACTCACACACTTACATACACACACAAATACATATGTATACATGTATATATATACTCACACACTTACATACACACACAAATACATATATAAATATATATGTATACAATGTATATACACCAAGGTTCACAATATCGGTATCGGAATCGGTATCGGACTATTCCTATGAGTATTGGTATCGGCGATATCGGTAGTATCGGCGGTATCGTATCGGAGTATCAGACTTTGGTATCAAAAAACAAATAATTATTAATAAATTATTTATATTTATAAACATATATTTTATACATTTAGGCATAATTTTAAGTATTTCAGCGTTATTTCTTAGTAGTTTTGAAATTATATGAAATAGTAGTCACCCTTACCGATTGGTTTTGCCGAATTGACCGAAACAAAGACCCCCAATGTCGGTATCGATCAATATTCGGTATCGATCGGTATCGGATCAGAACTTGCCAAACCGTCTCGGTATCGGCCGTATTGGATCGGTATCGGCCGATACTTTAAACCATGATATACACACAAATACACATATATATACAATCCAAAATCCATTCGAAATTCATTTTAAGAATTTGAAATGTTGACGATATATACCCAAGGTTCACAATATCGGTATCGGAATCGGTATCGGATTATTCCTATGAGTATTGGTATCGGCGATATCGGTAGTATCGGCGGTATCGTATCGGAGTATCGGACTTTGGTATCGGAAAACAAATAATTATTAATAAATTATTTACATTTAAAAACATATATTTTATACATTTAGGCATAATTTTAAGTATTTCAGCGTTATTTCTTAGTAGTTTTGAAATTATATGAAATAGTAGTCACCCTTACCGATTGGTTTTGCCGAATTGACCGGAACAAAGACCCCCAATGTCGGTATCGGTCAATATTTGGTATCGGTCTGTATCGGATCGGAACATGCCAAACCGTATCGGTATCGGCCGTAGGTTGACTAAGGTTGACTATTTTGACTGAAAGTCAAAGTAGAGTCAACATCTGACCTAGATTGGACTAAGAGTTGACAAAGTCAACTGTAGGTCAACCCTTGACCTAGTTTGACCTTGTTTAACTTTGTTTGACTTAGCTTGACCTTGTTTGACTTTGTTTGACTTAGTACAACTTAGTTTGACCTAGATTGCATATCATTGTTATTAGTAACTGTCCGCTACTAATGTGTGTCCCATAATAAGACATAATATATGAATTTGTGCCTGTTAGATAATGTGTATCCATCTTTGCAGAATTATTTCCAAATGGATATGAATTACTACTTGCGGAATCGTTCATGGATGTACAATCATCGTCCTGATGATATGTGTGGTGTACGGGATGAATACATAGCGGGAGTAGAGCAGTTCCTGCAGTTTGCTAAGGCGTTCCCTCAGTACATGGACGGCACCAAAATTAAGTGTCCGTGTGTGAAATGTCATAACGTGAAATATTATCCAGAAGTGGAAGTGACATATCATTTGTACTCGAGGGGTTTCACGCCTAATTACTATCAGTCGACCGCACACGGAGAACTTGTGTCTTTAGCATCAGAGCCGGAGCCTTACGTTGAGCCGTATATGCATGCGGGACCTAATTTTGTTTCAGATAATCATGCATACGACGACGGGTGCGTGAACATGGTTTTCGACGCTGCGGGGCCTAGTTTCGTTCATGATGCACCTGAGGAGGCACCGAACGCCGATGCTGCATAGTTCATGGAGTTGCTGGAGAATGCAAGGACTCCATTGTATCCTGGTTGTGAGGATCATTCACCGTTGGAGGTAGTTACAAGACTGTTGAGCATTAAGTCAGATTTTAACATGTCGCAAGAATGCTACAACCGAGTGTTGGAGTTGATTATAGAGATCTTGCCGGCGGGTGCTAAGTTGCCTAAAGACTTCTACCGGTCTAAGAGGATGATGAGATCGCTCTGGATGGGATACGAGTAAATCGATTCCTGTCGCAATGGGTGCATGCTGTACTACAAAGACGACAAGGACGCAGATGTGTGCAGATTTTGTGGTGTTGATCGCTATAAGACAACTAGTACAGGAAGGTCTACCGGTACAAGAAGACCGACCGATTCAATGCACTACTTGCCTTTAATGCCGCGGTTGCAAAGATTATTTATGGTGAAAGAGACGGCCGAAAATATGGGTTGGCACATGCGAGAACAGATTGAAGGAGTGTTGGATCACCCATCCGATGGAGAAGCGTGGAAGCACTTTGATCGAGTGTATCCTGATTTTGCTTCAGATCCGTGTAATGTCAGGTTGGGACTATCTTCTGACGGTTTTACTCCTTTTGGTCTTTCGGGATCCCAGTATTCGTGCTGGCCTGTGATTGGCACTCCGTATAACCTACCGCCTTGGATGTGCATGAAGACTCAGTACATGTTTCTAACCGTTATAATTCCTGGTCCGAACAATCCCAAGAGGAACATTGACGTGTACTTACAGCCTTTGATAGATGAGTTGAATCAGTTATGGAAAGTAGGCGCTAACACGTACGATGTATCCAGGAAGCAGAATTTTCAGATGAAGGCAACCCTTATGTGGACCATCAACGACTTTCCGGCCTATGGAATGTTATCGGGATGGAGCACTCATGGCCGTCTCTCATGTCCGTATTGCATGGACCGTAGTAAGGCTTTCCGCTTGAAACACGGAGGAAAACCGTGCTTCTTTGATTGTCATCGGCAATTTCTGCCAAAAGATCATCCGTTCAGAAGAAACAGGAATGCATTCCGTACCGGCGTTGTAGAGAAGGGTGATCCACCGCCAAGGTGGTACGGAGCCACGATATAGGAGGAGGTTAAAGATTTTCCAAGTGCTATCGAAGATCCTACAACTGGGTACAAGTGCGATGGATTTGGTAGAGATCATAACTGGACAAAGAGGAGCATATTCTGGGATCTGCCATACTGGAGTACTAATCTGATCAGACATAATCTTGATGTCATGCATATTAAGAAGAATGTGTTTGATAACATAATTAATACTGTGATGGACGTAAAGGGAAAAACGAAAGACAATCCCAAGGCCAGGTTGGACTTAGAAGAAATATGCAAACGCCCTGCGTTGCATTTGATACAGCAGAATGGAAAACAGTTCCTGTCGAAGTCAATTTTCTTGCTGGACAAGGAGGATAAAGTGAGACTTTGTCGGTGGATCCAGGGCCTAAAATTTTCAGACGGATATGTGTCAAATCTGAGAAGATGTGTCGATCCGAAGGAAAACAAATTGACGGGTATGAAGAGCCACGACTGTCACGTATTCATGGAGAGGTTAATTCCGATTGTATTTCGGGAATTCTTACCGCAGGCAGTTTGGGATCCATTGACGGAGCTTAGCATATTCTTCAGGGATCTTTGTTCTAAGAAATTGCTCGTTGATCGTCTAGAAAAGCAAGAGAAGGACATTACGGTAACACTATGCAAGCTAGAGAGGGTGTTTCCTCCTGGATTCTTCGACTCTATGGAGCATTTGCCGATTCATCTATCCTATGAGGCACGTGTTGGTGGACCCGTCGAATATCGAAGGATGTACCCGTTCGAGCGACATTTGAATCACCTAAAAAGAAAGGTGAAAAATAAGGCACGGGTCGAGGTTTCTATTTGTGAAGCCTATGTTCTCGAGGAGATTATAAACTTTTGTTCGATGTATTTCAAGCCTCATGTTGCAACTAATAGAACAAGAGCTTCCAGAAATGACGACGGAGATCATGAAAGTAATGATACAATACTGAAGGTATTCAATGCTCCAGGAAAGCCATCGGGTAAAATGAAGAAGAGATATCTGAACTATGATGAGCTAAGGGCTGCTCAGGTGTATGTATTACTCAACTGCGACGAGGAGGAAGTAGAGAAACTGGAGGAGTAAGTAAATAATACGTCTACATTATTTTAATAGTGTTGAGAATAATACTATTATATTAATTGCACGATGTTGTTTTCAGCATATTTAATGATGATGTGAGGTCAGGTAGGCCACACATAACAGAAGAAGAACTAGAACAAGAAATAAGACGTTATTTTCTATCATGGTTGAGTGCATATGTAAGACTTGAGAACTCTGTAATTACCTTTCTGTATATGTACTTGATTTAGAATGAGCTTAATTGCTTCTTTCATGGTATTTAGGTCGATCGTCCATACGCAAGACTTGAAAATGAGTCTATTAGAACGCTAGCCAAGGGACCAATTTATGCTGCAAAAATATGGCCAAGCTACTGTGTTAATGGGTTTAGGTTCAAGTCAACAACTTGCCCGATCAGAGACAACTTTGTGGATCTCGACTCCACCAAAAACAGCTGTTTGTGTATTAGATCTTCGAACTACAAAGATATTGATACGGGCAACGATTTCTATGGCGTGCTACGGGAGATCGTGGAGCTGACATATAGTTATAGAATAGAGCCTGCTAAGATTGTGTTATTCAGGTGTGATTGGTTCGATCCGATTGAAGGTCAGGGTTGGAAAGTAGACAAGCACGGTCTTGTTGATATAAACTATCGGCGTCGATATCAAGCCTATGAACCATTTGTCCTATTAAGTCAGGCTCAGCTCGTGTACTTCACAAGTTATCCTAAACGGGGAACAACAAGGTCGGACTGGTGGGCAGTATGCAAGACCAAAGCTAGAAATACCTTTGAGGTTGACGATATAGCTTATCAACAGGATGAACTACCTCTTGTAACAAATATTATAGAAGTGGACACGACGAAAGTTCCTCATTACACATCTAATTGTGTAGAAAAAGTAGAATTATCTGAAGAGGAAGATGCAGATGAAAGTGAAGATGTAGAGGAGGAAGAATAAGAAGAAGAAGATGAGCTAAATGAACTAGATGAATTTTCAGAAGAGGATTAAAATCTGTGATGTCTATCATATAAATATGTATTTTTGTAATAATAAATCTGTGACACTTTAGTGACACTTTTATCTGTGACCATGATATTTTTCAAAAATCCGTGATGTCTATCATATAAATATGTATTTTTGTTTTATTGTCATATGTTATTATTAGGTATGACTAGACCAGGAGGACGACGCGGAGGATTATATATTAGCCAGTCCCGTCAGCCTCGGGCTGGGGATGGAGACGGCAGTTTCGTACCCTCATCCTCATCTCCGAGTACGCTATTGTACCGTTCTGTTTCCGGTCCATTACCGGGATAGGGCAGTTCCAGCAGGTTGCCGACTCCTTCCTCGTCGTCCAGCCTTCCTGATCCCTCGTCCAGCATCTCCGATCCCCCATCCAACATTCCTCCTGTCGACGGCTCTATGGGGGGAGCCGACGCCGAGCATATGGAGGCCGGCGATCAGACTGAACCTGCCCAGGCAGGAGGTGAGAGTGACCCTCCATGCGCTCCCCCGGGCGAGACGCGTATGAAGATTTGGACGGACGGGCCTATGAAGTAAGTTAATTAATTAATATATATTTCTCAAATGATTATATGTACATATATATTCATGAAATTTTTTTATTGTATAGATATCGGCCTTCTGTAGTACAGAGACAGCTGGGGCAATTTCTGAGGCAGAACTATGGTAGGCCTTGGCTCAACTACTCAGATGCTCCCGCAGATAGGAAGGCCTTTTGGTTCGCCAACTTCAAGGTAAAAAATTTGTTTATTTTTAAATTTTAATAATCATTTGTGTATATTATACAACTTTTGTATTTTACTTCTTGTAGAGGACCTATTTTTATCCACCACACCGGGCGGCGAGGATCGAGGGCCAATTTTCTGCCGTCGCAGCCAAGCTCATCCGTGATGCGATCGACGACCAGAAGCGTCGTGATCGCTCCGGACAGCCGATCCAGGGTTGGATTATGCCAGAGTAGTGGACTGCGATGAAGGCTAGATTCAGCGAGCACAGGTACCAGGAGCGGTCTGAGAAGGCCAAGGTGGCGCAGTCGAGCGCCGGTAAGTGGTGTGGTGGCTCCATTCCGATGACGGAGCATTTTCGTCGTCTGGTACGTTTCCTATGACGGACATTAATTTATATATAGTTCGATATAGAATGTTTAATACTAATAATAGATAATATATTTTAACAGGTAAAAAAGGGTGAGGACCCGAACATGGTGACCGTCTTCCTGGTCACACATCGGAGGGCTGGGGAGTTCATTGACGAGAGGGCGACGCAGGCATATGTATGTTCTATTCTTTATATTAATTTACTATAACTTAGAAAACATGAAAATAGATATCAATATAGACTTTAGCAAACACTTACACGTTAGCAAACATATTCTAGGCCAAGTTTGTTCGGCTACAGCAGGAGGCGGCTGCTGCTGCTAGTGCGCCAGCAGAGGGAGGGGCTGGTAGTTCCTCCCAGCCGCCTACAGCTCCATCGCAGGACGAGCTCTGGATGACCGCCGTTGGCGGTCTTCAGAAGGGTACGTACTACGGTACGGGATCCTACGACGCGTATTTGGCTACGGAGTCATCCCGGGCCCCCTCTGTCAGTGCGCAGTCTCTGGCTTCGCAGGCGTCGTCACGAGTTGGGGATATCCTTCGTCAGATCGAGGAGCTACGTCGCTAATTGCAGCAGCAGATTTCTGATGCGGTCGAGTGACGATCCGACCCTCCGATCGTCACGGACGATTTGATGCGGTCGAGCGCAGTATACAGGAGCTGATGACTCTGCATCAGGCTACAGCTGCCAGCTTGCAGATGCTCACCGAGTCTACGCAGCGCACAGAGCGTAGACAGGTCGAGCTGGAGGGATCGCAGAGGAGCATGTCTGCCTCACTCACTCGGGTTTCGGCTTCGCTTGAGGCGAGTAGTGAGAGGGTGGTGAGTACCCTTGCTGCGCATGGTGAGCGACTGCGAGAGCTGGAGCAGATACGTCCTCCCGGTCCATCGACGGCGCCGACTCCAGACATTGTACTGCCTCCGGCGCCGACTCCAGACATTGTACTGCCTCCTACTGCCCCTACGATACAGCTCACCCAGCAGCAGTATGACTACATTCTATCCCAGTTGCGCGGCAGGGGTCCGCAGTAATTTTATTGGTTTTTTTATGACTTGTATGTATTGGCCCTATGGGCAAATTGTTTATTCATACAACTGTTGTTTATACACTTGGTGGAAGACTTTTTATCATCTTCCATTTTTATTTGACTCTATTGGATATTTGTGAGGATTTGAGTCTGTGATATTTACTTTGCACTGCCTCCTGTTTTTATTGTGATATTTACTTTGTGATATCTGCGACGGGGATGACAAATATACCTACGCTGGGTTATAAGCGATGATCTGATATACAAAGGAGGTGCTGCCGAAATTTTAAAAAAATATATTGTATATTTTTGTTATGATGTGTGTCTGTATTTACAGTGAATGTGAAATGCAGTGTTCGGAACCATCGACAGTTTCGATTACTGTTGTATGTGTTATCTTGGATAGAAATAGCAACAGTTCAGGGTGCACTTCTGAGAGGTTCATTTTCACGTCCTTCACTTTCTCGGGACGTCGTAAAGGTTCCCGAGAAGGTAAAGGACGTGAAGAGGAAGCTCTGAGAAGTGCACACTGAACTGTTGCTCTTTCTATCCAAGATAAAACATAGAACAATAAGCAAAACTGTCGATGGTTCGAACACTGCACTTCACACACACTATAAACACAGACACACAGCATAACAAAAATATGAATTATATTTTTTTAAATTTTTTTATATTATCTGCGACGTATAGCGACATTCTACGACGGAATGTAGAAGTCGCTATACGTCGCTAAATAGTGACGTCACGTCACTAGACGTCGCTAAGTTACGTCGCTAATCTGTCGGTAGCCGTCGCTAAGTTGCCCACGTGGCTGCCATGCCATGTCATCATATATAAATTATACAGCATCGCAAGTGGTCGCTTTACGTCGCAACGTTGGCGACGTAGTGATACGTCACTATCTGTCGCTCAGTTTAGCGACGTCTAGCGACAATGAACGCCGCGTCGCCAATAGCGACGTTCGGCGACTAAATTGCCATTTGCGACTTGCATATAAGCGACGTCCATTTTTCGTCGCTAAATACGTCGCAAATACGTTTTAGCGACGTATTTTCCATTTTTAGCGACGTCTCCTGACGTCGCTAAAATGGGTTATTTTAGTAGTGTATTATCTCTGTTTTTATGCAGGGACAAGCACGGCCGTGGTAAGAAATATGATAAACTGCTATGGTTCACTGTATGCTTTATTACGCAAAGATGGCTATCGAATATGAACTGAATTCATTTAGTTCTAATAGAAAGACAACTCTAAAGCATGCCTACCCAAACAATCAGAGTCGGTTTAGACGAGTGGGTTCGTCTCGTCCACTTAGCAAGTGTGCTAATCCCATTCCCCCAATTTCCCCAGGTGCGACGGGCGCGCTCAACTAAACTGGAGCTGAAGTACGGAGAGGCGTTTTGAAGCTCTTCCTATGCTGAAGTATTTTGAAGCCAATTCAAGTCGACGGCTTATATATAAAGGATGTATGGGACGACAAGCATTAGTTCAGGCAACTTGTCGAATGTATTTCCTTATGTTTTCAATCAATGTAGCCGCAATGGCATCCAATGTAAATTACGACTTTCACTTCGTTGCAAGCTATGAATGAAAAGCATTTCTATCTTCCTATACTGCGCCTTATATTCTGATATGATTTATGAAGTTTCGACTTGGCGTATTTATATCAAAATCAAAAGATAACCATTTGAGAACTTGTCATCTTGCCTTGCACGAGCGCAACTCCAGGCTCGTGCGGCATCACGCCTTAGCGAGGACGATCGAATCGACAAAGTAACACCGGGGACGAACGGTTTGTCGACTCGGGGCGTGACAAATTGGTATCAGAGCACAGTTATGTTTCCTCGGATTTTCGAAAGATGTTTCATTATTGGAATGTCCGTTGCGATGGCTCGATTGAATGCTTGTCGACATGTTGCGTGAAATAAAAGTTCCATACAGGTAAGCCCGTAGATATTTTTAAAAAAAAAACTAACGGGTTTACTCTATTTTGTAGGAATGACTAAGAAAAGGAACAATCCCACCCCAACCCAAACTGCAGATAGTACGTCAAGCACAAAAAGTACTGAGCCTAGCGAGACGACTATGCAGAAGATGCTACAGTTGATGGAACTGCAGCAGCAGCAGCTTCAGACACAATTGAAAGCCCAATTCGAGGCGCAACAAAAACAGATGAATGCCCTGACTCAAATAGTGAGCAGAATGGCGGGCAATACCAAGACGACAGACGAAGAGACCGAGGAAAAGCAAGGCGACCAAGAAGAAAACGAGGAAGAAGAGACTCAACAGCAAATGATAGATTCTTCTTCCTTGTTCAAGGCAAAGGAGTTCCGCTAGATGAATCCACCAAAGTTCAACGGTCGAGCGGAGCCTGATGTGATCGTGGGATGGCTCGCGGAGATGGAGGACCTGTTTAATCTGCTTAGCATCGAAGGGTCCCAGCGGGTAACTTGTGCGACGTTACAGCTGCAACTGAGGGCGTACGACTGGTGGGCCGCTAAAAAGCAGGAAATCTATGAAGCCGATACGGACGCCATGATTTCCTGGAAAATATTCAAGCAAGCCTTCCTCGAACAGTACGTTCCTCGCGCTGTCCGTCAATAAAAAGAAGACGAGTTCATGACGCTGTGACAGGGAAATATGTCTGTCGACGATTATGATTCGAGCTTCTCAAAGCTGGCGAAGTTTGCCGACGCCTTCCTGTCCAACAAGGAAGCCTGGTGTGAACGCTTCCAACAAGGCCTAAATGACGAACTGCGAAGGGACATCATGAATCAAAGGTGCCGAACATACCGTGAATCCTATAATGCCGCTCTTGATAGTGAGCGCATCTTTGGCCGTATGTCGAGTAGAGGCATCCGTAACCACTTCAACAAGCGTCCTAACGACGCCGGCGCCGGGGGATCGGGAATAACAAAGCGTCCGAACAGATTCGATGATCGAGGCCATGGCAGTCAACACTGTACCAGGTGCGGTAGGCGTGGGCACCGAACCGTCGACTGCGTCACGAGATCTTGCTACAAGTGTGGCGAGGTAGGCCATATAGTTACATATTGCCCGCACAAAGGTCCGAATCAACACAACCCACCGAGGAACGTCCTGAATCCGCATAAAGCGTCGATACTGCAAGGCACGAATGCGGTGCCCGTCAACCATCAGAACGAACGCCACGGAGCTCAAGGCCGAGTTTATGCCTTAACTCGGGACGAGACGCTTGCGTCCGATACGGTTGTAACAGGTATATTACTCTACAAAGATATACCTTCTCGAGTATTATTCGATTTGGGTGCGACGCATAGCTTTATATCTGCTGATTTTGTGAAAGAAAATAAAATAACCATGCAATCACTAGATATAAATATTAGCGTTAGCACTCCGACGGGAGTCGATATGCCTGTGAACTTTATTTGTAGGGATGGCCACATTTGCATCAGAGGAAGATATCTATCCTTGGATGCCGTCGTACTAGACATCAAAGATTACGATATAATCCTGGGCATGGATTGGTTGGGTGCTTGTCGTGCAACGATCGAGTGCGCGGAGAAGAGAGTAGTGTTTCGTCTTCCTGGCGAGACAGAGTTCTCATATTCGTGCGGTACGGTCTTGAAGGCGGCAATGATGGTGTCGGCAATCTCGGCAAGGCGTATGCTGCGTTCCGGCTGCGCGGGATACTTGGCATCAGTTCGAGACACACGGAAGGATAATACAAACATGCAGACTGATGTAGTGGCAGATTTTCCTGACGTTTTTTCTGACGAGATGCCCGTGATGCCGCCGGATCGAGAAATTGAATTCAGCATCGACACCTTTCCGGATACACGGCCGATATCCAAGGCGCCTTACCGAATGGCTCCAGCAGAACTGAAGGAGCTGAAGGTGCAATTACAAGAGTTGCTAGACCGTGGATTTATTCGCCCTAGCGTCTCTCCGTGGGGTGCTCCCGTATTGTTCATGAAGAAGAACGATGGGTCGATGCGGCTATGCATCGACTATCGTGAACTCAACAAGGCGACCGTGCGGAACAAGTATCCTTTGCCGCGAATCGACGACTTGTTTGACCAACTGCAAGGCGTGGCAATATTTTCAAAAATCGATCTTCGTTCAGGCTATCATCAATTGAAGATCAAGTCCGACGACATATCGAAGTCTGCCTTCCGTACTCGATATGGTCATTACGAATTCCTCGTCATGCCGTTCGGTTTGACGAATGCCCCAGCTGCGTTCATGGATCTGATGAACCGAGTCTTCCGACCTCAAATAGATAAATTTGTAGTCGTATTCATCGACGATATCCTTGTCTACTCAAAGAATCGTGAAGAACATGCAGAACATTTGAAGACGGTGCTGCAGATTCTGCGTGAAAACAAATTATACGCCAAGCAGAGTAAGTGCGAGTTCTGGATGAGTAGCGTGACATTCCTTGGGCACGTAATCTCTGCCGAAGGTGTCGCGGTGGACCCAAAGAAGATTGATGCGGTGGTGGATTGGAAACGACCTACCTCGGCTAGCGACATTCGGAGTTTCCTTGGCTTAGCGGGCTACTACCGTCGATTCATGCGAAGCTTCTCAAAACTAGCGTCGCCTCTGACTCACCTCACCCAGAAGGGAGTAGTATTTGAATGGAGCGACGACTGTGAATCCAGCTTCCAAGAGTTGAAGCAACGGCTCATCTCAGCTCCAATCCTTGCACTTCCAGACGGTCCAGAAGGCTTTCAGATATTCAGCGACGCGTCGGGAACTGGCCTTGGGTGCGTACTCATGCAGAGAGACAAAGTCATCTCCTACGCTTTACGGCAATTGAAGCAGCATGAGAAAAACTACCCGACACACGACCTAGAATTGGCGACGATCGTCTTTGCGTTGAAGTTATGGCGGCACTACCTCTATGGTGTGGCATGCAGAATCTACACAGATCACAAAAGCCTGAAGTACTTATTTATACAACGGGAACTCAACCTACGACAACGATGTTGGCTCGAACTCATAAAATATTACGAGCTAACGATCGAGTATACACCGGGCAAGGGAAACGTGGTGGCCGACGCACTCAGCAGAACGTTTATGGGAACACTGGCCATAAACAAGGCGATACAGCGAGACCTTGAAGCGATGGGTATCGAACTCGGAATTGAGTATCGACACCTGCACCTAGCTCAACTGAAGTTAGGATCGAGCCTGCTTAGCAAGATAAAGACCGCACAGGGGGACGAATCATTCTTGAAGAAAATGCGCGAGCTGATTTCAACGGGAAGGGCGACTGACTTTGCGGAAGACGGAGACGAGACGATACGACTAAAGGGAAGGCTCTGTATTCCTGAAACTGCCGAACTCAGAAAAGAAATTTTGACGGAGGCGTACTATACGAAGTACTCGTTACATCCTGGAAGCACCAAGATGTACAAGGACTTGCGTACAAACTTTTGGTGGTACGGCATGAAGAAAGACGTGGCTACGTTCGTATCGCAATGCATGACGTGTCAGCAAGTGAAGGTGGAACACCAACGGCCAGGCGGCGAACTGCAGAACATCGCCATTCCCGAGTGGAAGTGGGACAATATCTCGATGAATTTCATTGTAGGATTTTCGAAGACGCCGCGGGAGAATGATGCGATTTGGGTCATTGTTGATAGATTGACCAAGTCGGCTCACTTTATCGCAATTAAAGTAGGATGGAGCGTCGATCGGTTAGCACAAATCTACGTCGATGAGATTGTTCGACTGCATGGGGTACCGGCCTCTATAATTTTGGACAGAGACGGACGATTCCTATCGCGTTTCTGGACGAGCCTCCAAGCGGCGATGGGGACCAAACTGAACTTTAGTTCGATGTACCATCCCCAAATAGACGGTCAGACAGAGAGGGTCAATCAGATCTTAGAAGATATGTTGCGTCTGTATGCGATCGACCTAAAGACTAGTTGGGATACATATTTGTCGCTTGCGGAGTTTGCGTATAACAATAGTTATCAGTTGAGCATTCAGATGGCTCCATACGAAGCGCTCTACAGGAGGAAGTGCCGTTCGCTGATATGCTGGGATGAAGTCGGAGAGCGACAAGTGCTTGGACCGGAACTGGTAGAGCAGGCCGTCGAAAAGGTCCGCTTGATTCGAGATAGACTCCGCATCGTGCAAAGTCGACAAAAGAGCTACGTAGATCTTCGTCGACGTCCGCTAGAGTTCTTGGTCGGGGACCATGTGTTTCTGAAAGTAACGCCCATGCGTGGTGTGATGCGGTTCGGCATTAAAGGCAAGTTGAGCCCAAGATTTGTAGGCCCCTTCGAGATCATTGTGCGAGTTACGACGGTTGCTTATCGGATCGCACTACCTCCCGCCTTAGCTGATGTGTACGATGTTTTCTACATTTCACAACTACGAAAATACGTGCACGATCAAAGTCATGTGGTTAGCTTCGATCAGTTGGAGCTACGTACTGACTTGTCTTACTCGGAGGAGCCTATTCAAATTTTGGACCGCAAGGAGAAGGTGCTGCGAAATCGGTCGATGTCCTTGGTCCACGTGCTTTGGCGGAACCATTCAGTCGAGAAGTCGACGTGGGAGATGGAGGCGGAGATGAAAGAGAAGTACCCCGCGTTGTTTGTCTAAATTAAGGTCAGACCCTTGTTCTTAAGTTTCGGGACGAAACTTTTTCTTAGTGGTATATTATGTAGCGCTCCGCTTTCGATAGACGACGGAACTTCATAATATGCTAGCGCCGAGTTAGATCGGCCGAGAACTTAGATGGCCATCTGACTCGATTGCTAAGCTTGGTAAACGTTAACGCCTTGCGGTATCGATTCAAATCGATTTGGACAGAAGTTACGAGAATCGATCCAACTAATGGAACGACTTCTGTTGGAATAAGTCCTAGATGCAGCAGGCTGCGTCTCGGCGAGTGAGCTCTCTATAAGAGTCCCTTCGACGGGACCGGACCGCTGTATGGTTTTCTTGGAGCTTTGCCGCTGGGCTTGATGAAGTGCTTTCGCGTCGTTTCCATGGATGCAATTACAATTTTGATGCAAGGGAAAAAGAAGGAATTCTAACAAAGCGTTGGTGCCATTGCAGGAGCTCGCGTAACCAAGGATTGACGTTGCGTAGCGCTTGGACGACCGGCACGAAGCAAAGTAATCGGTGGGTGATTCGGCCCCTTCTTTTCTACTCTGTCCCGCAAACTTATTTCTTGCTTCGAATTCATTCAAATCGATGCCAAGTTAATTGCATGCCAATACACTAAGTCCAAGAACTCGGGAAAACGTATCGATTTAGAGAAATTTACTCTGAAAATACAAGTCTATCACATAAACCAGAAAGTTTAAGGTTCTAGTAAAAAGATAGACTATTTTACGTGCTGTAAAATATTATGAAACGTCGATCGTGGGTTATGATGCCTCGGACAATTTGGTGCCTACGGGACGCTAAATCGGAGTACGGCTTGGGAAAATGAAACGTTGCATGAGTTGGAGGAAATGATAATGTCATTCAATACTGTCCGCGCTATACAAAACTGGTTGCATATATAAACTGTTCACGCATTGGCATGGTCATGGACAGCTTGTGCACATGTTGATATTTTTCCTCGAATCGATATCCGGGGCATCGGAATCGAATCGACCTAGGGGGAATGAATAATCGTGCTTCGGCACTGATGCATTGTGGGACCGTCAGTCAGGCTTGCAACCTAGACTGAGCGGGCCGAAATACCGTTGAGATAGTCCCACGTGATGTGTAACATCAATGACCGCATATAAGATAGTAGCATGCTCACCTATTGTCTTATGTAGGTGTGAATATTATCTCTATTTTTATGCAGGGACGAGCACGGCCGTGGTAAGAAATATGATAAACTGCTATGGTTCACTGTATGCTTTATTACGCAAAGATGGCTATCGAATAAGAACTGAATTCATTTAGTTCTAATAGAAAGACAACTCTAAAGCATGCCTACCCTAACAATTAGAGTCGGTTTAGACGAGTGGGTTCGTCTCGTCCACTTAGCAAGTGTGCTAATCCCATTCCCCCAATTTTCCCAGGTGCGACGGGTGCGCTCAACTAAACTGGAGCTGAAGACGGAGAGGCGTTTTGAAGCTCTTCCTATGCTGAAGTATTTTGAAGCCAATTCAAGTCGACGGCTTATGTATAAAGGAGCGAATGTATGGGACGGCAAGCGTTAGTTCAGGCAACTTGTCGAATGTATTTCCTTATGTTTTCAATCAATGTAGCCGCAACGGCATCCAATGTAAATTACGACTTGCACTTCGTTGCAAGCTATGAATGAAAAGCATTTCTATCTTCCTATACTGCGCCTTATATTCTGATGTGATTTGTGAAGTTTCGACTTGACGTATTTATATCAAAATCAAAAGATAACCATTTGAGAACTTGTCATCTTGCCTTGCACGAGCGTAACTCCAGGCTCGTGCGGCATCACGCCTTAGCGAGGACGATCGAATCGGCAAAGTAACACCGGGGACGAACGGTTTGTCGACTCGGGGCGTGACATTGGGTCTGAATAATATTCTTCCTTTGTCACTGAGGTGTAATATGTACTTATAATAGAGATGGCTGCAAAGGATCAAACAGTACATAAATTCAGTAAATTAACATAAGGACATCGATGATGTATAATTAAGAGCTCCTCCTAATTAAGATTTGAGTACTCCAGTTTTGTTTTGTGCTCTATATACAACTTCGAGTCTATAAGACTTTCAAGAAACAAAAGAGATCAACAAGTTTAGGCAAATTTCGAAGGTTTTGAGTGCATCACACAGGAAGCCTTAGTACCTTGTAATTCTTTCAAGAAGTGATAAACGAGGTATCTACATCTATTAAACTTAATCTTGCACATTAATAGTCTTCTTCCAAATAACTTTCGTTGTAGAAGAAATTTTCAGTGCTATCAACTTCACCAAATATTTTTCTTGAAGAAATTTTAGCTACAACAAAGTACACAAGTTTCTTACATTTTCATGAATGTGCATGCATTTATAAATATTTCCACAGGTGATCTCTTGAGTTGCATCAATCATGATAGTTAACATATAGGTCATTCACGATGTTCTAATTGTCATTAAGTCTGAACAAGGAAACTCTATAATTTGAGATGGACTGAAAATATATAATCTGATCATATGGGTTTAGTAAACTTATTTGCTGAATTTGACTCGGTATAATATCTATATAAGGAAACTCTAGATGTGTATATATGGATGTGAGAATCCTGATCAGAATATATATACATAAATGTTTATGAAATATAATTTAATCTTACATACTATATTATTCTTAGGTTTATCAAGCTAATTCAAATATGATCTAAATAGTAAAATCAAATGATCAAACGTAATCTACTTTCCATCAAAAGTAAATATTATTTAAATAAGCAAATTTAGAATTACAACTGTATTTAAACAGACTATAATCGACTATGATCTACATGAAATGTAATTACAACTAAATTTAATATTCTAATTACAATCCATTATATTTATGAAATATAATTTAACCTTACATACAATATCTTCTGTTTGCTACTTAAATTTTCCTCCAATCTATATTATTTACCTTCTTCCAAAAATATAATTAATGATTTGAAATTGGATTTCCCAAATTTAAACACTGATGTTGAGATGGATTGAAAATATATAATCTCATCATATGTTTTTAGAAAACTAATTTGCTGATTTGACCCCGTATAAGAATCATGAGTTTGACTCGGTAAAAAAATAATATAGTAACCTAGATCATAAATTTAAATTTAACTCAAATTTAACCATTATTTAAATAAATATGTAATATAAAATTCACATCCTATTCTCATCTTAATACGATGCATACTTTAAAACTCTAATCATGTTAAAAACAATTCAAATATGATCTAATTAGTAAAATCAAATGGTCAAATTAATGCAATCTAGTTAATTTTGATCTAATCTAAATATAATTTAAATTAATTAAATTTAAAAGTTACAACTATTTTTAATCTAATCATAATCCATTATTTATGTGAAATATGATTACAACTATAGATAGGATACTTCCATTTGTTTTGGATATGCTTATCCTCCCCTTGCCTTCTATCCTTTAATTGATTGATTTCTCCCTTTGGCTTCTACCTTCTCCCAACCACTGCTGATACAACAAGAGTATGAAGAGACTCAGAAATCAAGCAAACCAGAAAGACCAGCAAAGAGACAGAGCAATGGCATTAGTAGTATTCCTGACGACGTCCTCGTCTCGTGGATCTTCGTAAGGCTTTCGACGAGATCCGTACCTGTTGTTCGATTGGTGTGTAGATCTTGGTATTCGTTGACAAAGAGACCATGTTTTATCCTCAGTCATGCCCGTCAAGCCCGTAAAAGAATCGTGTTCGAGTCCACAGGGAGGTCCATTTTGTACAATGTTAGTCTTAACGAGGGCACCAAAAGAAGTCCTCTAGATCTTGATAATCTTCCAAGAGAGACTCTAAATCTTCCAATTGAGTTGATGGAGTATGTTGGCAGAATTTTTAACCTTCAATTGTCAGCCTCCTACGATGGGCTGTTATTCTTTGATGTTGATTTTGCTTATTTTGATTTCGTGGGACATCACAAGAGGAGGGCTGGTTACATTGTCTGTAACCCGGTGACCAAGGAGTGGCTTCAGGTTCCTCGAAATTTGAGTAAGGATGGCTACGGCTCTATTTTTGCCTTCTTCTTCCACTCATCGACAGGAGAGTATAGATTGCTGGGACAGTACGAAACTGACGACACCGGATATGAAGATTATGGTTCTAATTCTGAAAACATACAATATGAAGTGTTCAGTATGGGCGGCGGAGGATCGAATAGAGGAGCCTGGAGACCTGTTAGTGACTCGTGTGGTAGGTATGTCCTGCAATCACATATCTCTGTGCTGTATGGAAGCATTCATTTTCTATCTAAAGATCATGATTGTATAGTAGCATTCGATACAAATACCGAGAAATTTGGAAAGGTATCCCTCCCTCCACTGCATCCACAAGGTCTCCTTCATCATAATTTGATTGAGGTGGGAGGAAGTTTCGGTTTGTGCCAGACGTATTCATATCCTTGTTGGAACGAGATGGACATATGGTGTTTGAAAGACAACACCAAAGAGGAATGGGTCAAGCAGTACACAGTTTCGGTAGGGGACTTGAGTAGTTCAGTCTACAAACATCCCAGATGGTACACTTCTTTGGCCATTTGGGAAGACGGAAAGGAGCTTCTGCTGAGATATGCTCATGGTCATTTCGCTCTCTATAACTTCGAGTCGAGGACTTTTAGGAGGAGAGGGATCAATAATTTGAGGAAATATCCTTGGGTGCCTCACATTGAAAGCCTTGTATCTTGTAGTTGAGCCTGTTACTTACTGAAGTTTTAGCCGCGACAAGCTAACATGAACTTCATTTTGATCTAATTTGAACTCACTTGTTGTTGTTGTGAAAATTGCTTCTACTGTTGTTTAGTTCACATGGTTGTCATTTATTTGTTCACTAAAACGTTTGATCAGTTCATAGTAAAAATAAAAAACAATATGTAGATTAATAGGGTTTCGGTTTCTAAATCCTTCTTATCTATATGAAAATCACATGCGTTACTGTAATGGCTCCGCCCTAGCGGAACGCCGATTCAAACGGCAAGTGTAACGACTCAAATGAGCCGTCGACTCGAAGAGTTACGTCGACCCGACGAAGTATCGATGCGAATCGATGCAAGACTTACAATGGCCCGTCAAAGGCGCGTTCAGGGTGCTCGGCCGATGCGAGCATCGCTAAGGTGGGTGGCTCTGATGAACCCGTCTTTGCTTAGCCTAGACACATAACAATACGGACACTATCACTGAAATCGCTAGGCAATAACATCGTGCATGCTAATAAATGACTCAACGCACCTTGCTAAGGGAATAATCCCATCTTGTATGCTTGTATAGAATATGGAAAGGAACATGGAAAAATGTGAGAACTCTCGCACCGCGCTCCACGCTCGTGCTAAGGCACAGGCTTATATTCGAGTTCCCTATGCGTTCAACAATAAAACAATGAATGGATTACAATAATGAAACGGTAAGACTATCAACATAGTCGTTCCAAGTAGAGTATAGCAACATTGAAAGATTATGGGGTCGATGGGTCGCCAAGGCGACTCCCGCACGGGGAGTTGCATAATGTGTGAATGAAAGAATGAATGGATAAGTGAATGAATGAACCAACGAATGAAAGAATGAATACGTGAATGAATCAATGAACGAACAAACAAATGAAAGAAAGAAAGAATGTATAAAAGATAAGAAGGAAAGGAATGGTTAGCGACAGGTATGACGGGCACGTGCAACGGGGCTCGCTACCCGCGCTGTACGGACGCCAACCTGGTCGATAACGCATTATGGCTAAGGGTTAGCCTACGGCTTGGAGACAGCCGTTAAGTTAAATGACAAATAATACGAAATGGTCGTGGATAATCTCCTCGTATACGGGAGGTGGGAGATATAAGGGATTTCCAGCGGCACGGTCAAAGGGAGGACGTGGCCGGTCCGGACGGAAATCAAAATGGCTTACGGGCTGCCTGGGTGTGGACTTGGCCATCCAGGGGACGTAAGTGCAGCAGTATTTTTAAGAGACTAACGGGGTGTGTGCCAGCCTGTACCCTACGTTAGTTGAGAAATACAATGGCTTGGATGTCTAAAATGGCTTGTGATGCCAGCGACCGGTGCATATAGATTTAAGTGGGCTTTGCTGGTGGCAATCCACGTGCAAGTCCTTGCATTGAAATCAAAGTGTTCTAAGTTAATCTGAACAAAACGTCCTCTGAACAGACATCGAATGTAAAGCACAAATGATCAAAAGTACTTCGTGTAAGGAGTTAGAAAACGTGCCTACGACGTGCTAGAACCCGAGGCAGGGACACGCCCTTGAATACTGAATGTTACACGAATTTTATCAAGTTGTTACATATGAATTGTTGACTAACTTGGTTTACCTTGGACAAGGAAGGCCGGACGGTAAGTATGGATAAGTTGTGCCTGTATTTCCATGCAACACTTGTTTTACGCAACACGAGATAGGTTATGAAATATGCATGAAACTGATCCTAAGGCAAGATTAGAAAGACAATAAATGATAGACGGTACACAAAAGTAAATAGAACGTGTTTGGTAATGATAGCATTGCGGGCAAGCTAGCCTCCCCACCAGTGTATAACAATGTACTGATAACCCCACAGTCTGCTTGCAGGATGCAGAAGACGCCGGCGGGTGCGGAGCTTCCATCGAACGTACTAGGGCACGGAGCTATCTCTGGAGCCTTGGAGCGTTGCAAGAAGCTGAAGCACCATATACAGGACATAATGTATCGGAATATCGCCATGAATCATTCCATGTTGTAAGCCACTTGGCACGCCTTTTATGTTTCAGAGAGAGAGAGCTTGAGCGATTTATAATATCGGTCTAGCACCGCTTGTAAACTTCTTGAATATCAATAAAGAGTTGAATTCGCTTCAATTTGTGTTTATTTACTTTCCGCTGCAAATGGGGACACTCTGTGCGACTATGTGGCCTAGCTCAAATCGGCCGTTTCTGGACATAGCCTTGTACGGACGCAACCTAGGCCCATGCGGCATCACGCCTTAGCGAGGACGATCCCTCCTGCGGGAGCGGGGCGTGACAGATTGGTATCAGGGCACGGCTTTACGTCCTTGGTCTTCACGTCGATTTTTCAGTTTTGAAAGCTCGTTGGAAATAAAAAAGTATACGCTCTCTCTCTCGTTGTGCCTTGGGATGTTCCATACAATAAGTCTAATATTTTCAAAAGCTCGTACGAGTACTCGGTTGAACGGGATCGATAGGCAAGGGCCCTTGTGCCAAACCACGACGGACTCGAGTTGGAAGGAACGCATGCTAAAAGTTAGCAAACGCAAGGCGAGCTTGAATAACCTTATGCTGACAATAGCGAACGAGTACGCGAGATCGAAGTATAGTTCGAATAGGATAGTTATGCACGCAGCCTTTTGGCTAAGTTGTGCGGAGTATCGCGCACATAGACCTTCTGGTGCGAACGTGTTTGCGAGCGAGACCGACTATCGCTCGGACAAGAATAAGTGGAACTTAGAACGTATATTGATAGTGACGCTATTTGACCAACGCTAAAGCGAGCACGAGAGATGGTTATTAGACTTTGAGGAATGGACGAACGCGCGATTGAACACATCGATTGGGAATCGAATGATCTTTTGAGGATTTGTAGAATGACTTGACTCCGAGTGGTGTATGTGATAGCTTCGAAGAAGAAAAAGAGCGAGTGTCGATGACTAGTCGAATGGCTCGAACCCTGAGTGGTGTATGGACGTTATAGAAATTGTTCGAGCGAGACTAAAGGATTTACGAATAGAACGAGTACGTCAGCAAGCGATAATATCACGCAAGCCTTAGAATGAGTAACGCTTAGTTGGTTTCGACTTCGAAAGTCTCAAACGAGATATCGTTCGGACGAATTAAGAATGCGTAGTACGAATCATGAAACGAACGAAGGTCTTGGTCGAGGAAACATAGAAGATCGTGCATGCGATTTTGAATTTAGTTGAATGGATTGAAACTTGAGTTAAGGTGAATTACTCATGGACGAGATCGGGAATAGCACGGTCGGAAGATAGCATGCATAGAAAACGTTGATTTGAAGATACGAGAATGACTAAGGAATTGAAATTGATGTTGCTCGATGAAGAGTTAGCACGCGACAATATGAATTGAGGAAATTAAGTTGCATGACTTGGAATTCATTGCAAAAGGAAGATCGTCAGGTTATGTACATCATCGATGGTATTGAGGCGTATCAAAGATCGATGTACGATAACTCGGGGGTACTCTGATTCGATGAATGATGATCATGTTAGAAGTTATTGTTTTGAAGGATGCTATGTTGGAAATGAATGTTTAGAATGAGGAAGGAAAGTGACTTGGATGTTTGGTGATAACCACAACGACAACGATCTTGTCTTGTGCAAGCGCAACTTCGGCCTCGCACATGCGTCACGTCGAATTTAGGACGATCATTCTGTATGAGCGTTGGCATGGTGATTCATGTCCAGCGGGAATGATCGAACTCGAAATACCTTGGCATGGCAATTTTGATCGCTTCGACTTGTGGTTTGAAGCGAAGGCGAATTTGAGGATTGATCGGACGTATAATAGACGGCGAAGTAAAGTTGAGGATTGAATAGGCCCAATCCGCGTATTCGAAAAATGAGTAAGCCTAGACGCAACGCAAGAGTTACGTCCCGATGAGAACGATTATTCTGCGGGAATGTCGACATGGTGATTCATGTCCGTCGTAGATAATCTGACTTGCGTGAGATCGAGGCGTGACATATTGCAAGGCTAGACGACCTTGTGATCGACTACGTGAATTGGATAGGTGAACTGTATCAAAACATACTTGAAGAGATAGACTACGATAATTGCTAGTGCGGACGCACGATATTAACATATCGAGGATTTAGTTGAGGACAACCTATCGTAGGATGACTTTCCTAAACGAGCTCGAATTTGGAATGGAGAATATGTTGATACGAATAGGGTGAACGCTGCTTGATGTGTAAAAATTTGAGCGAAACAAACTTGGGTAGAAACTCCCGTACAAACGAACAAATGGTTTGACCATAGGATTTGGGGGCGAGCGTCGTGCAACGACCTTGCACGATGAGCCACGGACTTGACTTGTAACTATGACCCTGTGAGATAACCTAGCGGATAGGCGGACGACCCTATGCCGAGTGATTGAACTTGTACGATTGACCTTACAGTATCGTCTGGACGGACGATTGACTTGGGGCAGCAAGACTTAGAGTAGGACGGGAAAACAGGAAGTGTGCGTGAATGACGATGAGATTGGCCCCAAACAAAGCGAATGATAGGAATGGATGATGCGCAAGTAAAGTTGGGATAACGAATTGAATCATTGATTGGAAGACGTACTCGATGATAGTACGATACTTTGTCTCGAATCGGACAGAAATTACTTAGACTTGGTCGACCCCGCTAAGAAGAAATCATACTAATTTCGTGGACAAGAATGCTTGAGTAGCCAATCGGATCATCTCGAGGACCGAGATAAACGATAGTGAGATGCACATGAGTTCGGTTTTAAATCAAAGTTAGCAAAATGATCGACAAATCAAAACTATCACTAGTAGCTTGTCCGACTTCGCTAGTCGCTAAGCTTGGTTGAAATGTACGTATTCGGGGGACGCCTTGGATATGTGCATGATCCAAACTCAGCAATATGATGAACTCGAATGTAGCTGCAAGTGGGTGTTGAGATGCGCATAAAACAGAAGTGAGTTAGCCACATCCTACGACCCTCGTGTTTGATAAATTACAACGCACCTCGTACGACCATTATCGTCCCATGACACAACGCAATAGCAACCAAGTCGAAGGAAACACGACAATTGAATAAGAGCCATCAACTCTAAAATGAATGAAAAGCTATTCAATAAAATCGACCAAATGTATACAATATGGAACTTGGAAAAGTATCGAGTATAGTTTGATGCTATCGAACGATAGAGCCGTTCGATAGAATTGTCCAAGAAACACGACGACACGAGTTAAGGAATGGTAGGATGACCTGCACTCAGGAAGTCTCGAGGACGAGACTTGTTATGAGTGGTGTATTATGTAATGACCCGCTCCGCCCTAGCGGAACGCCGATTCAAACGGCAAGTGTAACGACTCAACTGAGCCATCGACTCGAAGAGTTGCATCGACCCGACGAAGTATCGATGCGAATCGATGTAAGACTTACAATGGCCCATCAAAGATGAATCCAGACTTAGACTATCAAAGACACGCTCGGGGTATCGCTCGGCCGATGCGAGCATCGCTAAAGTGGGTGGCTCCGATGAACCCGTCTTTGCTTAGCCTAGACACATAACAATACGGACACTATCACTGAAATCGCTAGGCAATAACACCGTGCATGCTAATAAATGACTCAATGCACCTAGCTAAGGGAATAATCCCATCTTGTATGCTTGTATAGAATATGGAAAGGAACATAGAAAAATGTGAGAACTCTCGCACCGTGCTCCACGCTCGTGCTAAGGCACAGGCTTATATTCAAGTTCCCTATGCGTTCAACAATGAAACAATGAATGGATTACAACAATAAAACGGGAAGACTATCAACATAGTCATTCCAAGTAGAGTATAGCAACATTGAAAAATTATGGGGCCGATGGGTCGCCAAGGCGACTCCCGCACGGAGAGTTGCATAATATGTGAATAAAAGAATGAATGGATAAGTGAATGAATGAACCAACGAATGAAAGAATGAATACGTGAATGAATCAATGAACGAACAAACAAGTGAAAGAAAGAAAGAATGAATAAAAGATAAGAAGGAAAGGAATGGTTAGCGACAGGTATGACGGGCACGTGCAACGGGGCTCGCTACCCGCGCTGTACGGACGCCAACCTGGTCGATAACGCATTATGGCTAAGGGTTAGCCTACGGCTCGGAGACAGCCGTTAAGTTAAATGACAAATAATACGAAATGGTCGTGGACAATCCCCTCGTATACGGGAGGTGGGAGATATAAGGGATTTCCAGCGGCACGGTCAAAGGGAGGACGTGGCTAGTCCGGACGGAAATCAAAATGGCTTACGGGCTATCTGGGTGTGGACTTGGCCATCCAGGGGACGTAAGTGCAGCAGTATTTTCAAGAGACTAACGGGGTGTGTGCCAGCCCGCACTCTACGTTAGTTGAGAAATACAACGGCTTGGATGTCCAAAATGGCTTGTAATGCCAACGACCGGTGCATATAGATTTAAGTGGGCTTTGCTGGTGGCAATCCACGTGCAAGTCCTTGCATTAAAATCAAAGTGGTCTAAGTTAATCTGAATAAAACGTCCTCTGAACAGACATCGAATGTAAAGCACAAATGATCAAAAGTACTTCGTACAAGGAGTTAGAAAACGTGCCTACGACGTGCTAGAACCCGAGGCAGGGACACGCCCTTGAATACTGAATGTTACGCGAATTTTATCAAGTTGTTACATATGAATTGTTGACTAACTTGGTTTATCTTGGACAGGAAAGGCCGGACGGTAAGTATGGGTAAGTTGTGCATGTATTTCCATGCAACACTTGTTTTACGCAACACGAGATAGGTTATGAAATATACATGAAACTGATCCTAAGGCAAGATTAGAAAGACAATGAATGATAGACGGTGCACAAAAGTAAATAGAACGTGTTTGTTAATGATAGCATTGTGGGCGATCTAGCCTTCCCACCAGTGCATAACAATGTACTGATAACCCCACAGTCTGCTTGCAGGATGCAGGAGACGCCGGCGGGTGCGGAGCTTCCGTCGAACGTGCTAAGGCACAGAGCTATCTCTGGAGCCTTGGAGCATTGCAAGGAGCTGAAGCACCATATACAGGACATAATGTATCGGAACATCGCCATGAATCATTCCATGTTGTAAGCCACTTGGCACGCCTTTTATGTTTCAGAGAGAGAGAGCTTGAGCGATTTGTAATATCGGCCTAGCGCCGCTTGTAAACTTCTTGAATATCAATAAAGAGTTGAATTCGCTTCAATTTGTGTTCATTTACTTTCCGCTGCAAATGGGGACACTCTGTGCGACTCTGTGGCCTAGCTCAAATCGGCCGTTTCTGGACATAGTCTTGCACGGGCGCAACCTAGGCCCGTGCGGCATCACGCCTTAGCGAGGACGATCGCTCCTGCGGGAGCGGGACGTGACAGTTACCTACTATATAAGTACAAAAAGTATTATATAATTTATGTACTTGTTTATCCATTTATATATGGGATCTAGATTTGAATATGAAAGATTGAGTTAATCCATATCCAACATGTATTTTCTTAAGATGATGATCTAAACTGAAAAATAATAGATACATCTCTGATCATATTCCGAATACATCTTTAGTGAACACAATCCAATTTAGATTTTAAAATATAAATGTGAGCTAAATTTAAAACGTGTTCGCTAAACCTCCTAAGAGAGAGTTGGTCACAAAGAAAATCATGTTTGAATCATCCTGCAGGTAAAACATTTGGATCCCCTATTCTACGTGTTTGGTAGTGTAGTGTCCCGTCCCGCTCAGTCAATCGGAGGAATCGAAATGCCGACGACGTTCGGACTTAGTCTTGCAACGACGACTCAAAGAGGCGACTCCTCGTTCAGGTGGGATAGTTTCGGTGAACTCGTCTCATCTTTGCCTTCACATAATAAATCGCATGTTTTCAACTTGCACAAGTAGGCTTGATAATAAAAGAGACGAATCAACATAGATAAGGGAGTAATTCCGACGGGTCGAATTGAGTTAGAATATGGAAAGGGTCCAACGGTCGGCTTAGAGTTAGTGCACGACGTGCTTTGAAAAATGACACTCGGTCCTTCATCCCGTGGCTTGGGAGAAGAAAAAGTTGTTCTTCGACACAAACTATAAAATAGACTAAGTCATAGGCGTCGCCCGCGTAAATGCTCGATAAAGCATGCACGCTTCCATGATGCAAGGCTTGTCATAGCCTTTGCTCGTCCTTTGGGTTAAGTTGTAGGTTCGATTAAGTTAGGCAATGTTATTCCGGTCGACCTAAGTCATTCTAAGGATTGTCCCATGTTTTCTACGATTGTCGATATTACTTGGTTTCACGATCGTAAGGCCTGTCATATAGAGTATGACTTGGGCGGTGGTGTTGCGTAGAGTTTAAGTTGGTTTAAGGCACGATATCACAGACTTAGTGTTATAAGGCACATGCCACGATTGATTTATAAAAGTTTGGAAAAAGGGCTTTAAATAGTTGTTCCTGAGTTGAAGGAAATGATAGGGCAAGAAAGAAGAATGCTCGCGACTATAGGTCATCGAGGCGGTATCAGATTTTAGAAGTATTGAACTTGGCCCTGAAAGAGATGGTAACACTAGAGGTAGAATGACTGTGTGAGACATCAGTTTGATACGAGTCTTGCATGGTCATGGACAACTTGTCGACAAGGTGGGTTTGTCTCTCGAACGGCAACCCAGGTGGCCTATGGGACCGTTGCGATAGAGACATGGTAAGCAGTGCTGGATGATCGCACATGTTAGTACAGAGACTTCCAGCGGAGCTCGCTACTCGTGCTGGTAAGTGCGGCTACCTAACTAGCTATGGAGTCCAAAATAGCTCTGGGAGTCAGTGACCAATTCATATAGATGAGTCGGCATGGCGGCAACCCGCATGTGTGCCTTTGGATTGAGTTGAGTTGAATGTGTGTGTACAGTTAGAACACGATGTTGGGCCTAAGATTGGTTTCAACGTAGGCGACGTGCTTCGGCACGAGATGTAGCGTCAAGTCTTAAGTTATCGACATATAACTTGCATAAGTTGGATTTGAGTCACCTTGAGTTTAAGTCAGGAAATGCCACAAGGCAAAGTCATTCGAGTGATACTTAGCCCACAAGTCTTGATTGGGTCAGTTGGTGATTAAAGTAACAAAGGCCGCGAGACGACGATATGATTAAGTCATATTGAGTTGCGAGGCACGATATGATGGATTTGTAGCACGGTCACAAGGAATTGGGTACTATCGCGTAGTTGTGTCTCTTATTATGTGTCGAAGGACAAGCACGACTTGATAGGTTAACATTGTTGTTGCAAGCACGGGATGGTCTAGAGACATAAAATAGGCCAAGGCTTCTGTCCTAAAACTAATCCTAAGACAAGAGTAGAAAGACAATCAAAAAGGGTTATATTGCACAAAGTAAATGAACGTGTCAATTTTGTATGGGTGGGTGAGGAGCTCATTCCACCAGCACAGTTGAGTACTGACACCCACATAGTTTTTATGTGCAGGCACAGGTAGAAGCTCGTGGTACGGAGCTCGCTTAGATGCGTCGAGGCATAGAGTTTCTTAGAGATTCGTAGCATGCGGCCGCGTGGAATCAAGACTTATACGGAACATAATGTATGGACGTCACCTTCCGAAGCATCCGCTGGCTCAAGACATGTATTGAGAGATGAGAGAGAGCTGAGTGACTTGTAATGTGAGAAGAGTGAGCTTGAGTGATTGTAATCTTGGCCTTGCACCCCATTGTAACCTTTGTTTCAATATCAATAAAGAGCTTCTTTTGAATAACTTGTGTTTGTTCTAAATTTTCGCTACATGTTCAATGTCTCTGCTTGGGACTTCTGTGTGACGACCCCGTCGCAGACCGCTATAATCGGCCGTTATGGAACCCGCCTTGCACAAGCGCAATCTAGGCTCGTGCGACATCACGCCTTAGCGAGGACGATCGCTCCTACGGGAGCGGGGCATGACAGGTAGAAGGAGATAAGTATCATATATTCACAATTAAAGACTACCATAACCCAAAGAGGAAGAACTATCACTTTTCTTTCGCAAATGATATAAATCAAATCCAACAAAATCAACAGCTTACTCTTTAACTGAAATCATCAATGATGAATGGATGCAGGAGATCTGCCTTGCCATCACAAGATATAATATGTAGGACTTATGCAAAATATGATTTATTTAAGGTACTTATATACAACAAATCCATACTAAAGTGATGGAAACAAATAATTGTAGCTCCAAAGTTGCCTTATGCCGTGTGAAACTAGCTAAGATTAGTAACATATGTTAAATATTGTTACTAATAGAACATATCGGTCTCTACAAGTACTTTTTTTTCCATTTTTTTTAGCAAAACTTTTTTTCCATTTATGATACAAATTCTTAATACATCACTTCATTTGCTAGGTCACAAGATCAAAGTTTCAACAAATAATAGAAGTTTATAATTTAGAAGAATGCCAATTGAATAAACATGATCATGGTGTTCACCCAATTAACCCGATATTTTTACATAGAATATCATTATTTTATATGGTATTTATATGGATTTTGTATATGCTAAATTTATTATATTATATCACATGCATATAAGAGATCAATAAAGAAATAATTTCTGGTATTAGTTTTTCGAGTTTAGATCATAGCACAAACTTTTTATAAAAAAATAATCTATGAACCTGGTTGGATTGTTCAATCCAATTTTATGATCTTCGCCCTCGAACTTTGTCCTCGAACTCTTTGGTTAGAGCCTGATGCTAATAACGTGTTGTGAAAATAAGAAAGAAGGAGAATGAATTGGTAGCCAGAAAACTGTACGTAGCTTTTCTCATTGATAACATATATAGAGGGAATGAGATAGAGAGGTTGTTGTGGGTATGGATAAGGGCATCCATATTTGGATTTATCCAAATCACAACAAATATATATATATATATATATATATATATATATATATATATATATATATATATATATATATATCGGATTTTGTTTCTTAGAGTGTGTGGGTAGTATTAAACGTATCATATATTTGACTCGGTAAAAAATGATTATTTAATTATTCCAAAAAATTTCAATAACCTAAATTATGAACTTAAATTTAACCATTATTTAAATAAACAAGCAATATATAATTTACATCCCAGTGTAATGCATATTTTAAAACTAGTCAAATTAAAAATAATTCAAATATGATCTAATTAGCAAAACTAAATGATCAAATGTAATCTAGTTTGGATCAAAACTAAATATCATTTAAACTAATCAACTTTAAAATTACAACTATATTTATCTATATATATGGAATATAATTACAACGATAATAGGATACTTCCATTAATTTTGTATAAATGATATATATACATATATAGATTCATACAACAAACAAAACGGATACAACAAACAGAGACGGATGCAACAACGAATGAAGAGGAGATGGATACAACAAGAGAAGAAGAGGGTCAGAAAATCAGGCGACGGCACGATAAAGAGCAAACCCGAAGCAAAAAGACCAAGCAATGGCATTAGTAGTATTCCTGACGACGTCCTCGTCTCATTGATCTTCCTAAGACTTCCGGCGAGATCCGTACTTGCTGTTCGATTGGTGTGTATGTCTTGGTTTATGTTGACAATGAGTCCAAGTTTTATCCTCAGTCATGTCCGTCGAGCCCGCACAAATATTGTGTTTGAGTACATGATAAAGCATACCACTTTGTACCATGTGAGTCTCTCCATCACAAGGAAGAGATTGGTTGAGAAGGAGACTCTAGATCTTCCAAGTAAGCTGCTGGACGAGACTCTAGATCTTCCAAGTAAGCTGTTGTAGTATGTTGGCGGAGATTCTGTGCTTAGATTGTCAGCTTCCTGCGATGGGTTGTTATGCATTGATGTTCTAATTTATCTTAGCAATATGATAGGTTACGTTGTGTGTAACCTAGTGACTAAGGACTGGCTTCATGTTCCTCGGAGCTCGCGTAATGTTTGCCGCGGCTTCATTATTGCCTTC
>JANAVB010012200.1:19298225-19365365 GCA_029216955.1 Iris pallida | reverse complement strand
AGGTCCTAGATGGTCTAGATACTTAGGATACCCAATTTCTTGGTAGGTAAACCTTAGATAGGTTGATATCTAGCTACCCTAAGGAGCCTAGGCTAGTGCCATGGGTATTTGCAAGGTTTCATTGGTTTTTGGCAAGGTATCGGGATTTACCTTAGAAGGGTAAATGCTAGTTTTGCCTAGAAATAGGATATTGGTGTTAGAAGCCTAAGATGGTGTTAGAACTTGATCTCCGTGGTTGGTAATGATCAAATATGGTACTCTAAGACTAGTTTTGACGTCGGTTGACCTTTTTGACCAAAAGTCAACAAAAGTCAACCGAGAGTCAAACTTAGCCTTTAAGCGACCCGATTTGACCGAAACCAACCCAGAGTTGACCAGTTGACTGAAAGTCAACAGTTGGTCAACATTAGACTAGTTTGACCTAGGGTTGACCTAGAGTTGACCAAAGTTGATCAGAGTTGACCAGAGTTGACTTTTTGACCAAAAGTCAACTGTAAGTCAACCGTTGATCCTGATTGACCTAGTTTGACTTGGAATGACTCCTAGTGACCTAGTATGACCTAGTATGAACCAGTATGGCCTAGTATGACAGTTTGACCTATATTGACCTAGTTTTGACTTAGACTTGCATTCATGGCTTGTATTAGCTTCCTTTTTCAGTATTTAGCCCTGTTTGACTCATAGTATCTTATTTAGGTCTGTGATCACTCTGAGCATCTGTTCACTCTATCAGCTCAGGACCACAGGCGAGTACATTCACTGATAGTTTTCATTGTCTTGATATCTGCTATATCCGATTCAGTTGTAGTGTTATACTCGATTTCCAGTCACGGCAGTACACGGACTAGTATATGTTGGATCATGACATGGGATGTTGTTCCTAGAGTTTCATGGTATATTGGTACATGTTCTATCTTGTTTCAGGGTATTGGTATAGACACCGATTTCAAAGGGGACTTGCTACCCTCTTATGGAATCTCGTGTCACGACGTGTCATGTCCAGATCCATTATACTATTCGGGGATGGGGGAGTTATTAGTGGTTGTGTGATCAATTCCCACATGATTCTATGGTACATATGGTTCATAGCTATACCCTCACCTCACGACGGGTAAAGCCTTACCCTATACGGTTCATAGCTTTCCATGGTGACCGGCCTTATCATTTCTATTGTATTCATGGTTCATAGCCGGTCAGATGGAAAGCCTGATCATTTTTCCAAGCCGATCACATGACGTACTAATAATTCAAGGCACCTTTTAATTTATTATCTTAGGGTGACTAAGTTCTGTTCGGGAGAAGGGTTACAATCCGGTCCTTGTTTGGTTTAAGGGTTGTAACTCGGCTTCCGAATAGTTCCCAAGTCATCCTATATATATATACATTATCGTCCTTTACAGTACTCACATCGATATATATTTCCAGTTGATTTTGTCTTGTATTTCATTATACTGTCTCTTATAGCTTTTGTCAATTCATATGGAACTGCTGTTGGTGTTTGTACTTGCTCATTTTCCTGACAGGATACGTTGACAAATTGTACAGATGACTTAGAGGCTGATTGCCCGACTTACTACGGGATAGAGTCGGATGGACTTGACCTAGACCGGGGCTTAGTGGTAGAGCCACTAGACTTCGCTCATCCCGAGTAGCCTAGTTTTAGTTAGGTTTGCCTGGCCTGCGAGCCAGCTAGTTCATTCCAGTTGTAGTATCTTTATACTTATTATTCTGAGACTCTGGTTTTTTTGTGTTAGCTGTGACTTGTGGATATTTCTGGACTCGTTAGTCTTATCTATCATATCTCTTTTCCATGCTATCTACCCTAGTTTTGATATATGTGATTGAGACTGTATTGCTATGTTCCTCCGTTCGGAGTGTATATACTGTACAGGTACATTTATCTGTTTAGTCGTAGTATTTACAGACCCTATATACAGCGTTCTACCGTCGATTCTGCGGCGTAGGCTGGACGTAACCACGTGCTCGTGTCCCTCTTCAGGGTGCGGGTCGTGACAGCGCTCCAGCTCGTGCTAAGGCACAGGCTTATATTCGAGTTCCCTATGCGTTCAACAATGAAACAATAAATGGATTACAATAATAAAACGGTAAGACTATCAACATAGTCGTTCCAAGTAGAGTATAGCCACATTGAAAGATTATGGGGCCGATGGGTCGCCAAGGCGACTCCCGCATGGGGAGTTGCATAATGTGTGAATGAAAGAATGAATGGATAAGTGAATGAATGAACCAATAAATGAAAGAATGAATACGTGAATGAATCAATGAACGAACAAACAAGTGAAAGAAAGAAAGAATGAATAAAAGATAAGAAGGAAAGGAATGGTTAGCGACAGGTATGACGGGCACGTGCAACGGGGCTCGCTACCCGCGCTGTACGGACGCCAACCTGGTCGATAACGCATTATGGCTAAGGGTTAGCCTACGGCTCGAAGACAGCCGTTAAGTTAAATGAAATAATACGAAATGGTCGTGGACAATCCCCTCGTATACGGGAGGTGGGAGATATAAGGGATTTCCAGCGGCACAGTCAAAGGGAGGACGTGGTCGATCCGGACGGAAATCAAAATGGCTTACAGGCTGCCTGGGTGTGGACTTGGCCATCCAGGGGACGTAAGTGCAGCAGTATTTTCAAGAGACTAACGGGGTGTGTGCCAGCCCGCACCCTACGTTAGTTGAGAAATACAACGGCTTGGATGTCCAAAATGGCTTGTGATGCCAGCGACCGGTGCATATAGATTTAAGTGGGCTTTGCTGGTGGCAATCCACGTGCAAGTCCTTGCATTGAAATCAAAGTGGTCTAAGTTAATCTGAACAAAACGTCCTCTGAACAGACATCGAATGTAAAGCACAAATGATCAAAAGTACTTCGTGCAAGGAGTTAGAAAATGTGCCTACGACGTGCTAGAACCCGAGGCAGGGACACGCCCTTGAATACTGAATGTTACGCAAATTTTATCAAGTTGTTACATATGAATTGTTGACTAACTTGGTTTACCTTGGACAAGGAAGGCCGGACGGTAAGTATGGGTAAGTTGTGCATGTATTTCCATACAACACTTGTTTTACGCAACGAGATAGGTTAAAATATGTATGAAACTGATCCTAAGGCAAGATTAGAAAGACAATGAATGATAGACGGTGCAAAAGTAAATAGAACGTGTTTGGTAATGATAGCATTGTGGGCGAGCTAGCCTCCCCACCAGTGCATAACAATATACTGATAACCCCACAGTCTGCTTGCAGGATGCAGGAGACTTCGGCGGGTGCGGAGCTTTCATCGAACGTGCTAAGGCGCGAAGCTATCTCTGGAGCCTTGGAGCGTTGCAAGAAGCTGAAGCACCATATACAGGACATAATGTATCGGAACATCGCCATAAATTATTCCATGTTGTAAGCCACTTGGCACGCCTTTTATGTTTCAGAGAGAGAGAGCTTGAGCGATTTATAATATCGGCCTAGCCGCTTGTAAACTTCTTGAATATCAATAAAGAGTTGAATTCGCTTCAATTTGTTTATTTACTTTCCGCTGCAAATGGAGACACTCTGTGCGACTATGTGGCCTAGCTCAAATCGGCCATTTCTGGACATAGCCTTGCACGGGCGCAACCTAGGCCCGTGCGGCATCACGCCTTAGCGAGGACGATCCCTCCTGCGGGAGGGGCGTGAAAGATTGGTATCAGAGCACGGCTTTACGTCCTTGGTCTTCACGTCGATTTCTCAGTTTTGAAAGCTCGTTGGAAATAAAGAAGTATACACTCTCTCTCGTTGTGCCTTGGGATGTTCCATACAATAAGTCTAATATTTTCAAAAGCTCGTACGAGTACTCGATTGAACGGGATCGATAGGCAAGGGCCTTTGTGCCAAACCACGACGGACTCGAGTTAGAAGGAACGCATGCTAAAAGTTAGCAAACGCAAGGCGTGCTTGAATAACCTTACGCTGACAATAGCGAACGAGTACGCGAGATCGAAGTATAGTTCGAACGGGATAGTTATGCACGCAGCCTTTTGGCTAAGTTGTGCGGAGTATCGCACCTAGACCTTCTGGTGCGAACGAGTTTGCGAGCGAGACCGACTATCGCTCGGACAAGAATAAGTGGGACTTAGAACGTATGTTGATAGAGACGCTATTTGACCAACGCTAAAGCGAGCACGAGAGATGGTTATTAGACTTTGAGGAATGGACGAACGCGCGATTGAACACACCGATTGGGAATCGAATAATCTTTTGAGGATTTGTAGAATGAGTTGACTCCGAGTGGTGTATGTGATAGCTTCGAAGAAGAAAAGAACGAGTGTCGATGACTAGTCGAATGGCTCGAACCCTGAGTAGTGTATGGACGTTATAGAAATTGTTCGAGCGAGACTAAAGGATTTACGAATAGAACGAGTACGTCAGCAAGCGATGATATCGCGCAAGCCTTAGAATGAGTAATGCTTAGTTGGTTTCGACTTCGAAAGTCTCAAACGAGATATCGTTCGGACGAATTAAGAATGCGTAGTACGAATCATGAAACGAACGAAGGTCTTGGTCGAGGAAACATAGAAGATCGTGCATGTGATTTTGAATTTAGTTGAATGGATTGAAACTTGAGTTAAGGTGAATTACTCATGGACGAGATCGGGAATAGCACGGTCGGAAGATAGCGTGCATAGGAAACGTTGATTTGAAGATACGAGAATGACTAAGGAATTGAAATTGATGTTGCTCGATGAAGAGTTAGCACGCAACAATATGAATTAAGGAAATTAAGTTGCACGACTTGGAATTCGTTGCAAAAGGAAGATCGTCAGGTTATGTACATCATCGATGGTATTGAGGCATATCAAAGATCGATGTACGATAACTCGGGGTACTCTGATTCGATGAATGATGATTGTATTAGAAGTTATTATTTTGAAGGATGCTATGTTGGAAATGAATGTTTAAAATGAGGAAGGAAAGTGACTTGGATGTTCGGTGATAACCACAATGACAACGATCTTGTCTTGTGCGAGCGTAACTCCGGCCTCGCACATGCGTCATGTCGGATTTGGGACGATCATTCCGCGTGAGCGTTGGCATGGTGATTCATGTCCAGCGGGAATGATCGAACTCGAAATACCTTGACATGGCAATTTTGATCGCTTCGACTTGTGGTTTGAAGCGAAGGTGAATTTAAGGATTGATCGGACGTATAATAGACGGCGAAGTAAAGTCGAGGATTGAATAGGCCCAATCGCGTATTCGAAAAATGAGTAAGCCTAGACGCAACGCAAGAGTTACGTCCCGATGAGAACGATTATTCTGCGGGAATGTCGACATGGTGATTCATGTCCGCCATGGATAATCTGACTTGCGTGAGATTGGGGCATGACATATTGCAAGGCTAGACGATCTTGTGATCGACTACATGAATTGGATAGGTGAACTGTATCAAAACATACTTGAAGAGATAGACTACGATAATTGCTAGTACGGACGCACGATATTAACATATCGAGGATTTGGTTGAGGACAACCTATCGTAGGATGACTTTTTAAACGAGCTCGAACTTGGAACGAAGAATATGTTAATTCGAATAGGGTGAACGCTGCTTGATGTTTAGAAATTTGAGCGAAATAAACTTGGGTAGAAACTCCCGTACAAACGAACAAATGGTTTGACCATAGGATTTGGGGGCGAGCGTCGTGCAACGACCTTGCACGATGAGCCACGGACTTGACTTGTAACTATGACCCTGTGAGATGACCTAGCGGATAGGCGGACGACCCTATGCCGAGTGATTGAACTTGTGCGATTGACCTTACAGTATCGTCTGGACGGGCGATTGACTTGGGGCAGCAAGACTTAGAGTAGGACGGGGAAATAGGGAGTGTGCGTGAATGACGATGAGATTGGCCCCAAACAAAGCGAATGATAGGAATGGATGATGCGCAAGTAAAGTTGGGATAACGAATTGAATCATTGATTGGAAGACGTACTCGATGATAGTACGATACTAGTCTCGAATCGGACGAAATTACTTAGACTTGGTCGACCCCGCTAAGAAGAAATCATACTGATTTCGTGGACAAGAACGCTTGAGTAGCCAATCGGATCATCTCGAGGACCGAGATAAACGATAGTGAGATGCACATGAGTTCGGTTTTAAATCGAAGTTAGCAAAATGATCGACAAATCAAAACTATCACTAGTAGCTTGTCCGACTTCGTTAGTCGCTAAGCTTGGTTGAAATGTACGTATTCGGGGGACGCCTTGGATATGTGCACGATCCAAACTCAGCGATATGATGAACTCGAATGCAGCTGCAAGTGGGTGTTGAGATGCGCATAAAACAGAAGTGAGTTAGCCGCAGCCTACGACCCTCGTGTTTGATAAATTACAACACACCTCGTACGACCATTATCGTCCCATGACACAACGCAATAGCAACCAAGTCGAAGGAAACACGACAATTGAATAAGAGCCATCAACTCTAAAATGAATGAAAATCCATTCAATAAAATCGACCAAACGTATGCAACATGGAACTTAGAAAAGTATCGAGTATAGTTCGATGCCATCGAACGATAGAGCCGTTCGATAGAATTGTCTAAGAAACACGACGACACGAGTTAAGGAATGGTAGGATGACCTGCACTCAGGAAGTCTCGAGGACGAGACTTGTTATGAGTGGTGTATTATGTAATGACCCGCTCCGCCCTAGCGAAACGTCGATTCAAACGGCAAGTGTAATGACTCAAATGAGCCGTCGACTCGAAGAGTTGCGTCGACCCGACGAAGTATCGATGCGAATCGATGAAGACTTACAATGGCCCGTCAAAGATGAATCCAGACTTAGACTATTAAAGGCGCGCTCGGGGTATCGCTCGGCCGATGCGAGCATCGCTAAGGTGGGTGGCTCCGATGAACCCGTTTTTGCTTAGCCTAGACACATAACAATACGGACACTATCACTGAAATTGCTAGGCGATAACACCGTGCATGCTAATAAATGACTCAACGCACCTAGCTAAGGGAATAATCCCATCTTGTATGCTTGTATAGAATATAGAAAGGAACATGGAAAAATGTGAGAACTCTCGTACCGCGCTCCACGCTCGTGCTAAGGCACAGGCTTATATTCGAGTTCCCTATGCGTTCAACAATGAAACATTGAATGGATTACAACAATGAAACGGGAAGACTATCAACATAGTCGTTCCAAGTAGAGTATAGCAACATTGAAAGATTATGGGGCCGATGGGTCGCCAAGGCGACTCCCGTACGGGGAGTTGCATAATGTGTGAATGAAAGAATGAATGGATAAGTGAATGAATGAACCAACGAATGAAAGAATGATATGTGAATGAATCAATGAACGAACAAACAAGTGAAAGAAAGAAGAATGAATAAAAGATAAGAAGGAAAGGAATGGTTAGCGACAGGTATGACGGGCACGTGCAACGGGGCTCGCTACCCGCGCTGTACGGACGCCAACCTGGTCGATAACGCATTATGGCTAAGGGTTAGCCTACGGCTCGGAGACAGCCGTTAAGTTAAATGAAAATAATACGAAATGGTCGTGGACAATCCCTTCGTATACGGGTGGGGGAGATATAAAGGATTTCCAGCGGCACGGTCAAAGGGAGGACGTGGCCGGTCCGGACGGAAATCAAAATGGCTTACGGGCTGCCTGGGTATGGACTTGGCCATCCAGGGGACGTAAGTGCAGCAGTATTTTCAAGAGACTAAGGGTGTGTGCCAGCCCGTACCCTACGTTGTAGTGCCCCGTCCCTACATCGTGCCCCGTCCGTCCACGGGGTGCGCGAGAAAGGAACACTGTCGCTATCGACTCGGTCGGGACCGATAGGTCGGAATCGGCCGAGTCGATCGAACGGGAACGGTTGAATTAAGATCCATTCCACGTTATGGAATGGCTTCTTCGGAACCAAGTCCCATATTCAGCGGGTTGCGCCTCGAGGATTGGCTCTGCGGCTGAGTCGGGAGAGACCTCCCGTTGCTCTGGTTTTCACCGCACTTGAATTGGCTTTGGCTTTCATTTTCGTGAATGCGCTTTTCGTGAATATTTTCGATGGGTTTTCGTGACGCATTTTCGAGCTCGCATTCATATCGAAATTCTTGAAATACACAGTATTCTAATCAGTTGCTTATGCGATTGCAGGTGATCGCGTAGGCGACGACAGCGCAGCCAACCAGTCGCTCGCTTGAAGCAAGCCTAAGCGAGTGGCTGACCTCCTTCGTCCCGTACCTCTACTTCAAAACTCAATACATGAAGTAAAATAAATGCTTGTCATAATAGTGTAGAATCAATGAAATCGTGGCACGATACTTCATGAAACACTTGTTAACGAACTGTCGGTTTTGGAAATGGAAAACATGTTTTCTTATACAATCATACTTGGTCTATGCAAAACAATGAATGAATCGATTAATGTTTATCGCAACGATACGGCCAAATGGCCCAAATCAACTAAGTTCAAAGGAAAACGGTCATTGGACAACTTGTCGACAAGGTGTAGTTTCCTCGAACGGTTACCTAGGCCAAGGGACCGATTCGGCCCGGGAGGAACGAGTGTATAGCAAGTGCCAGCCTTCATCGCGCGAGTTATGCGGGAACTTCGCACAGGGCTCGCTACCCGACGCGAAAGGGTCGCCGTCTAACTCAGCTATATGTCCGCTATGGCTTGAAATTGCCAGTGGCCTTCACACCCTTCTTACTGCTTAACAAATGCACGTGGCACGGATGAATATGATAGTTGCTCAATGTTATACAATTTCATATGCTTGCCTCAAAACATGTTAACATGCAAATCGAGTAGGATGGTTAGAAAGATCATTGAAATAGCTAGCTAACATGCTATGAAAACTTCTTGAATCAAATGCTAGAGCTTGGATTTAATTAGCCATTCGCCAGTACATGTGTTCCGTGCTGATCCTCGCTCTTTGCAGGTCCCGCGAACCAGGAAGGACGCCAACTAGCTCGGTGGCGTTCGTGACTTTTGAAGCTTCGGCCGTGCGTCGAAGACTCTCTCTCTGAGCGACTCCATTTTGAAGGCTCTCGAAAGTCCAAAGGAAGATGACTCAGCGTCCCTCCCATCCAGGTCACTGGAGTACTTGTGTATATTGAGGGATGTGTACAATCTATGGAACAACTATCTCGTCGGCACTCTTTTGTAATCGAGTCATGTTGTAGCCCGCGCGGCAATGAGTCTTGTACCGGAGTCTGTAAATGATGTTCATTATCAATAAAGAATCAAGTTCCTTTACTTATTGTGATTCAATTTGTCTGCGTACTCTCTTAGATTCGTGTCTCGGATTGCCTTATGACTATGCCTTGTGCGTTCGCAAATTAGGTTCGCACGGCATCACGTCCGGGGGACGACTATCGATTCGACGGAATCGGGGCGTGACATAATGGTATCAGAGCACGGCTTTACGTCCTTGGCCTCTAGTGTCGAATTCTAGTCTCCGACCGTTGACCTCGTGTCGATGAGAAGTGTTGTTCCATACACTGAACCCAGGACATTTTCTGAAACTAACGAGAGTTGCCTTTCATTCTCCCATCCAGTTACGGGGGCTCAGGTGGAAGACGAGACGAGCGCTTCTAGTAGCTCGAGTGCTTCTAGACCCGAGCATTCCGTCAACCCAACGGGAATGACGCCTGTCGCAGCCGGACCTTCCGGTGACCCGATGCAACGTATGCTGCAGATGCTTGAAATGCAGCAACGTCAAAACGAGCTCCATCGTCAGCAAGCGGAGGCTCGTCAAGCCCAATTTGAGAATCGGTTCGAGGCTCAATTCAAGCTGCAGCAGCAGCAGCTGAATACCCTCCAGCAGATCGTACAGTCGGTCGTCGGCAACAACAACTCAACGATGACACCTGCCGTGACCCAGCCTGCGGTTCGATCCAACGAAGATGAACCAGAGGCGCCCGCTCTTACCTGCAGCATCGAGAAGTTCTAACTTCGACGTGTCAAAATTTACGAAAAGCTGCCGCACTTCCTTCAACGGCACAGAAGACCCCGCGGTGGCGATCGACTGGCTGGAGGAGCTGGAAGATAAGTTCGAGCTTCTGGGTGTCGAGGACTCAAAGAAAGTCGCGTGTGCTCAACTTCTACTTCGAATGAACGCGCACGATTGGTGGGCTGTGCAGAAGCGGGCAATTCGACGTGAAGACGAGACAGCGACGATCTCATGGGCGACATTAAAAAGGCATTCGAGACTGAATATCTTTCTGCAGCCATGCGACAGGAGAAAGAAGATGAGTTTATGCAGTTAAAGCAAGGCAATATGACTGTACGACAATATGCGGCCAAATTCAACAAACTGGCCAAGTTTGCTGGGGACTTCCTACCTACCACTGCCAGTCGAGCTCGACGATTCGAAGTGGGCCTGCGTTCAACTATCGTGCGCATGTTTCGGTGGCCGAATACAAAACCATGGGCGAGGCACTCAACCATGCCATCCGTCTGGAGTCCGAGTATCCTCCTACTACCGGTGCTGTTCAATTTAATAACAAACGCCATAGTAATGGGAGGCAACAACGCACATAAGCGTCAAAATCGTGGCAACGGAGGCGGCAACCAGACGAAGGATCGAGTGGTCTGCACTTTCTGCCAAGGAGGGACACCTGATTAGCGAGTGCCGACTGAAGAACGGTACGTGCTCGGGTCGGGTGCGGCCGAGCCGACCAATTGTACGCGACTGCCCGAAGAAGTCGAACCAGCGCCCACGACAACACTATCAGAACCGAGGCCAAGCACCTCGGGCTCCACCGACCGTACAACAGAATGGCCAAGACCGTCGCCCTAATGCTCAGGGCCGCGTCTACGCCATGACCCGAGACAAAGCGTTCGCATCTGACACAGTCGTGACAGGTATACTGCAATTCAATAATAAACCTGCTCGTGTATTGTTTGATTCAGGTGCCACATAGTTTCATATCGGCGGACTTTGCCGCCGAGCACATATTTCCTCTGACACCGCTCGGTCTTGAGCTCACTGTTAACATCCCGTCGGGCATGCCACTAGCTGCGAACTTAGTCTGCAGAGACGGAGTCATCTGTATAGGTGGTCAAAAGGTCAGTCTCGATGCAATAGTTCTAAATATTAAGGACTACGATATCATTCTGGGGATGGATTGGCTCGGTCCGTGCAACGCAACCATAGACTGCCGAAAAGAAGGTCACATTCCGCATACCGGGAGTGCCTGAATTCTGCTACTCGTGTGGTGAGGCGTCCGACCTGCATGGTGATCTCTGCAATATCTGCTCGACGGATGCTGCATTCCGGGTGCGAAGGCTATCTAGCTTCCGTTTGAGACATACGACAGGATGGTGCAAACGCGGGTCAGACCGACGTTGTGGCAGAATTCCCCGATGTGTTCCGGACGAACTGTCCGGCATGCCGCCCGATCGAGAGATTGAGTTCATCGATACCTTCCCCGACACTCGACCGATCTCGAAGACCCGTACAGAATGGCCCCTGCAGAGCTTAAGGAACTCAAGGTGCAGTTACAGGAATTGCTCGACAAGGGATTCATCCGACCCAGCGTCTCGCCGTAGGGAGCGCCCGTACTATTTGTCAAGAAGAAGGATGGCTCTATGCGTCTTTGTATCGACTACCGCGAGCTGAATAAAGCCACCGTCCGGAACAAATACCCCTGCCCCGCATAGATGATCTGTTTGATCAGCTCCAAGGAGCCACGGTGTTCTCTAAAATTGATCTGCGTTCGGGTTACCATCAACTCAAGATCAAGCCAAACGATGTGCCAAAGTCTGCATTTCGCACTCGTTACGGCCATTACGAGTTCCTGGTAATGCCGTTCGGCCTAACGAATGCCCCTACTGCTTTCATGGATTTAATGAATCGGGTATTTCGACCATTCCTCGACAAGTTCGTAGTAGTCTTTATCGACGATATACTCGTCTACTCGAAGAATCGGCAGCAACATACTGAGCATCTGCGGACCGTGCTTCAGACCCTTCGAGAAAATCAACTGTATGCGAAGCGAAGCAAATGTGAATTCTGGCTTAGCAGCGTCGCATTCCTCAGACACATCATTTCTGCTGAAGGCATTGCGGTCGACCCAAAGAAAGTTGAAGCCGTTGTCGATTGGAAACGGCCAGCGTCCGTCGGCGAGATTCGAAGTTTCCTTGGCTTAGCGGGATACTACCGACGCTTCGTGAAAGACTTCGCGAAGATCGCATCGCCTCTGACTCGCCGAATGGTCAGACGACTGTGAAGCTGCATTCCAAGAGTTGAAGCAGAGGCTCGTCTCGGCCCCGATACTCGTACTTCCAGAAGGGACTGAGGGTTTCCAGATATTCAGCGATGCGTCCGGTCAGGGCTTGGGGTGTGTGCTGATGCAGCGGAACAAGGTGATATCTTTTGCTTCCCGACAGCTAAAGCCGCACGAGAAAAATTATCCCACGCACGACCTGGAGTTAGCGGCGATTGTGTTTGCGTTGAAATTATGGCGCCACTATCTCTATGGTGTGTGCACGATCTATACCGATCACAAGAGCCTCAAGTATCTATTCACGTAGAAGGAGCTGAACTTGCGGCAAAGGCGTTGGCTGGAACTAATCAAAGATTACGATTTGACTATCGACTATACGCCGGAAAGAGAAATGTTGTGGCGGATGCTTGAGTCAAAAGTACATTGCCTCGTTATCCATCGACCCCAGACTGCTACGCGACCTTGAAGAGATGGGCATCGAGCTCCGAGTCAGATTCCGGAATGTGCAGTTGGCCAAGTTGCAGTTAGAGCCGAGCTTGCTTGAAAAGATCAAGACCGCTCAGACGGACGATCCGTACCTGAAGAAAGTGCGAGAGCTAATTTCGACAGGCAGGACGACCGACTTTACGGAAGACGAAACCGGCATGCTTCGATTGAAGGATAGGCTATGCGTTCCGGACGATTCAGAACTCAGAATGGAAATCCTGTCGGAGGCGCACTATGCAAAATACACTTTGCATCCAGGTAGTACCAAGATGTATAAGGACCTCCGCACGACTTTCTGGTGGCACGGGATGAAGAGAGATGTGGCACTCTTCGTGTCGCAATGCATGGCCTGTCAGCAGGTGAAAGCTGAGCATCAGCGACCGGGTGGGGAGATGCAGAACCTCGCTATTCCCGAGTAAAAATGGGATCATGTCACTATGGATTTTATTGTTGGCCTGCCAAAGATGCCACGGGAGAACGACTCCATCTGGGTCATCGTCGATCGATTAACCAAGTCTGTGTACTTTATCGCCATCAAAGTTACTTGGAGCGTTGATCGCCTGGTGCAAATTTATCTTGACGAGATAGTACGGCTGCACGGAGTTCCAGTATCCATCGTCTCTGATCGGGATTCACGGTTCATGTTGCGATTCTGGAGTAGCCTTCAGTCGGTGCTGGGAACCAAGTTGCAGTTCAGCTCAGCTTACCATCCTCAGACCGACGGCCAAACGGAGCGCGTCAATCAGATTCTCGAAGATATGCTACGGCTCTGCGCAATTGACTTCAAATCAAGCTGGGAAGTCCACCTGCCGTTGGCAGAATTTGCGTACAACAATAGCTACCAATCCAGCATCCAAATGGCACCGTATGAAGCCTTGTACGGTCGAAAGTGTAGATCGCCCATTTGCTGGGATGAAGTCGGGGAACGGCAGATACTCGGCCCAGAGCTGGTGGAACAGACTGTGGAAAAGGTCAAGCTCGTTCGGGAAAGATTAAAGACCGCACTGAGTCATCAGAAAAGCTATGCGGATGTTCATTGCCGGCCTTTCGAGTTTCTAGTAGGCGATCACGTATTTCTTAAAGTATCGCCCATGCGGGGAGTTACTCGGTTCGGCGCAAAAGGAAAGTTGAGTCCGAGATTCGTTGGGCCGTTCGAAATACTTGAACGGGTCACGCCAGTGGCCTACAAAATTGTCCTACCGCCGGCGCTTGAAGGTGTTCACAATGTCTTCCATGTCTCTCAACTGCGGAAGTACGTGCACGATCCGAGCCACGTGGTAGACTTTGGCCAGCTGGAGCTAAAGTCCGACTTATCCTATGTTGAAGAGCCAGTTCAAATCATTGAACGCAAGGATAAGCTGCTGCGCAACCGAGCGATCCCTCTTGTTCGCGTCCTCTGGAAGAACCACTCGATCGAAGAGTCGACGTGGGAGCTTGAATCGGAGATGAAGGAAAGTTTCCTTCATTGTTCTCTTAGAGGTAGGTTCCATCTTTAAGTTTCGAGGACAAAACTTTTTATTAGTTGGTTATGGTGTAGTGCCCCATCCCTACATCGTGCCCCGTCTCCGTCCACGGGGTGCGCGAGAAAGGAACACTGTCGCTATCGACTCGGTCGGGACCGATAGGTCGGAATCGGCCGAGTCGATCGAACGAGAACAGTTGAATTAAGATCCATTCCACGTTATGGAATGGCTTCTTCGGAACCAAGTCCCATATTCAGCGGGTTGCGCCTCGAGGATTGGCTCTGCGGCTGAGTCGGGAGAGACCTCCCGTTGCTCTGGTTTTCATGCCGCACTTGAATGGCTTTGGCTTTCGTTTTCGTGAATGCGCTTTTCATGAATGTTTTTGATAGGTTTTCGTGATGCATTTTCGAGCTCGTATTCATATCGAAATTCCTTGAAATACACAGTGTTCTAATCACTTGCTTATGCGATTGCAGGTGATCGCGTAGGCGACGACAGCGCAGCCAACCAGTCGCTCGCTTGAAGCAAGCCTAAGACGAGTGGCTGACCTCCTTCGTCCCGTACCTCTACTTCAAAACTCAATACATGAAGTAAAATAAATGCTTGTCATAATAGTGTAGAATCAATAAAATCGTGGCACGATACTTCATGAAACACTTGTTAACGAACTGTCGGTTTTGGAAATGGAAACATGTTTTCTTATACAATCATACTTGGTCTATGCAAAACAATGAATGAATCGATTAATGTTTATCGCAACGATACGGCCAAATGGCCCAAATCAACTAAGTTCAAAGGAAAACGGTCATTGGACAACTTGTCGACAAGGTGTAGTTTCCTCGAATGGTTACCTAGGCCAAGGAACTGATTCGGCCTGGGAGGAACGAGTGTATAGCAAGTGCCAGCCTTCATCGGCGCGAGTTATGCGGGAACTTTCGCACAGGGCTCGCTACCCGACGCGAAAGGGTCGCCGTCTAACTCAGCTATATGTCCGCTATGGCTTGAAATTGCCAGTGGCCTTCACACCCTTCTTACTGCTTAACAAATGTACGTGGCACGGATGATATGATAGTTGTTCAATGTTATACAATTTCATATGCTTGTCTCAAAATATGTTAACATGCAAATCGAGTAGGATGGTTAGAAAGATCATTGAAATAGCTAGCTAACATGCTATGAAACTTCTTGAATCAAATGCTAGAGCTTGGATTTAATTAGCCATTCGCCAGTACATGTGTTCCGTGCTGATACTCGCTCTTTGCAGGTCCCACGAACCAGGAAGGACGTGCCAACTAGCTCGGCGGCGTTCGTGACTTTTGAAGCTTCGGCCATGCGTCAAAGACTCTCTCTCTGAGCGACTCCATTTTGAAGGCTCTCGAAAGTCCAAAGGAAGATGACTCAGCGTCCCTCCCATCCAGGTCACTGGAGTACTTGTGTATATTGAGGGATGTGTACAATCTAAGGAACAACTATCTCGTCGGCACTCTTTTGTAATCGAGTCATGTTGTAGCCCGCGCGGCAATGAGTCTTGTACCGGAGTCTGTAAATGATGTTCATTATCAATAAAGAATCAAGTTCCTTTACTTATTGTGTGATTCAATTTGTCTGCGTACTCTCTTAGATCTCGTGTCTCGGATTGCCTTATGACTATGCCTTGTGCGTTCGCAAATTAGGTTCGTACGGCATCACGCCCGGGGGACGACTATCGATTCGACGGAATCGGGGCGTGACATATCTTAGTTGAGAAATACAACGGCTTGGATGTCCAAAATGGCTTGTGATGCCAGCGACCGGTGCATATAGATTTAAGTGGACTTTGCTGGTGGCAATCCACGTGCAAGTCCTTGCATTGAAATCAAAGTGGTCTAAGTTAATCTGAACAAAACGTCCTCTGAACAGACATCGAATGTAAAGCACAAATGATCAAAAGTACTTTATGCAAGGAGTTAGAAAACGTGCCTACGACGTGCTAGAACCCGAGGCAGGGACACGCCCTTGAATACTGAATGTTACGCAAATTTTATCAAGTTGCTACATATGAATTGTTGACTAACTTGGTTTACCTTGGACAAGGAAGGCCGAACGGTAAGTATGGGTAAGTTATGCATGTATTTCCATGCAATACTTGTTTTACGCAACACGAGATAGGTTATGAAATATGCATGAAACTGATCCTAAGACAAGATTAGAAAGACAATGAATGATAGACGGTGCACAAAAGTAAATAGAATGTGTTTGGTAATGATTGCATTGTGGGCGAGCTAGCCTTCCCACCAGTGCATAACAATGTACTGATAACCCCACAGTCTGCTTGCAGGATGCAGGAGACGTCGGCGAGTGCGGAGCTTCCATCGAACGTGCTAAGGTGCGGAGCTATCTCTGGAGCCTTGGAGCGTTGCAAGGAGCTGAAGCACCATATACAGGACATAATGTATCGGAACATCGCCATGAATCATTCCATGTTGTAAGCCACTTGGCACGCCTTTTATGTTTCAAAGAGAGAGCTTGAGCGATTTGTAATATCGGCCTAGCGCCGCTTGTAAACTTCTTGAATATCAATAAAGAGTTGAATTTGCTTCAATTTGTGTTCATTTACTTTCCGCTGCAAATGGGGACACTCTGTGCGACTCTGTGGCCTAGCTCAAATCGGCCGTTTCTGGACATAGTCTTGCACGGGCGCAACCTAGGCCCGTGCGGCATCACGCCTTAGCGAGGACGATCGCTCCTACAGGAGCGGGGCATGACAGTTACCTACTATTATAAGTACAAAAAGTATTATATAATTTATGTACTTGTTTATACATTTATATATGGGATCTGGATTTGAATATGAAGATTGAGTTAATCCATATCCAACATATATTTTCTTAAGATGATGATCTAACTGAAAAATAATAGATACATCTCTGATCATATTCTGAATACATCTTTAGTGAACACAATCCAATTTAGATTTTAAAATATAAATGTAAGCCAAATTTAAAACGTGTTCGCTAAACCTCCTAAGAGAGAGTTGGTCACAAAGAAAATCATGTTTGAATCATCCAGCAGGTAAAACATTTGGATCCCCTATTCTACGTGTTTGGTAGTGTAGTGTCCCGTCCCGCTCAGTCAATCGGAGGAATCGAAACGCCGACGGCATTCAGACTTAGTCTTGCAACGGCGACTCAAAGAGGCGACTCCTCGTTCAGGTGGGGTAGTTTCGGTGAACTCGTCTCATCTTTGCCTTCACATAATAAATCACATATTTTCAACTTGCACAAGTAGGCTTGATAATAAAAGAGACGAATCAACATAAATAAGGGAGTAATCCCGACGGGTCGAATTGAGTTAGAATATGGAAAGGGTCCAACGGTCGGCTTAGAGTTAGTGCACGGCGTGCTTTGAAAAATGATACTCGGTCCTTCATCCCGTGGCTTGGGAGAAGAAAAAGTTGTTCTTCGACACAAACTATAAATTAGACTAAGTCATAGGCGTCGCCCGCGTAAATGCTCGATAAAGCATGCACGCTTCCACGATGCAAGGCTTGGCATAGCCTTTGCTCGTCCTTTGGGTTAAGTTGTAGGCTCGATTAAGTTAGGCAAAGTTATTCCGGTCGACCTAAGTCATTCTAAGGATTGTCCCATGTTTTCTACGGTTGTCGATATTACTTGGTTTCACGATCGTAAGGCCTGTCATATAGAGTATGACTTGGGCAGTGGTGTTGCATAGAGTTCAAGTTGGTTTAAGGCACGATATCACATACTTAGTGTTATAAGGCACAGGCCACGGTTGATTTATAAAAGTTTGGAAAAAAGGCTTTAAATAGTTGTTCCTGAGTTGAAAGAAATGATAGGACAAGAAAGAAGAATGCTCGCGACTATAGGTCATCGAGGCGGTATCAGATTTGAGAAGTATTGAACTTGGCCCTGAAAGAGATGGTAACACTAGAGGTAGAATGACTGTGTGAGACATCAGTTTGATACGATTCTTGCATGGTCATGGACAACTTATCGACAAGGTGGGTTTGTCTCTCGAACGGCGACCCAGGTGGCCTATGGGACCGTTGCGATAGAGACATGGTAAGCAGTGCTGGATGACCGTACATGTTAGTGCAGAGACTTCCAACGGAGCTCGCTACTCGTACTGGTAAGTGCGGCCACCTAACTAGCTATGGAGTCCAAAATGGCTCTGGGAGTCAGTGACCAATTCATATAGATGAGTCGGCATGGCAGCAATCCGTATGTGTGCCTTTGGATTGAGTTGAGTTGAATGTGTATGTACAGTTAGAACACGAGGTTGGGCCTAAGATTGGTTTCAACGTAGTCGGCATACTTCGGCACGATATGTAGCGTCAAGTCTTAAGTTGTCGACATATAACTTGCATAAGTTGGATTTGAGTCACCTTGAGTTTAAGTCAGGAAATGCCGCAAGGCAAAGTCATTCGAGTGATACTTAGCCCACAAGTCTTGATTGGGTCAGTTGGTGATTAAAGTAACAAAGGCCGCGAGGCGGCGATATGATTAAGTCATATTGAGTTGCGAGGCACGGTATGATGGATTTGTAGCACGGTCACAAGGAATTGGGTACTATCGCGTAGTTGCAAGCACGACTTGATAGGTTAACGTTGTTGTTGCAAGCACGGGATGGTCTAGAGACACAAAATAGGCCAAGGCTTCTGTCCTAAAACTAATCCTAAGACAAGAGTAGAAAGACAATCAAAAAGGGTTATATTGCACAAAGTAAATGAACGTGTCAATTTTGTATGGGTGGGCGAGGAGCTTATTCCACCAGTACAGTTGAGTACTGACACCCATATAGTTTTCATGTGCAGGCATATGTAGAAGCTCGTGGTGCGGAGCTCGCTTGGATGCGTCGAGGCATAGAGTTTTTTGGCGATTCGTAGCATGCGGCCGCGTAGAATCAAGACTTATACGGGACATAATGCATGGACGTCACCTTCCGAAGCATCCGCTGGCTCAATGTAGTGCCCCGCTTTGTCCTAGCGAAACGCCGATTCAAACGGCAAGTTCAACGACTCAAACGAGCCGTCGACCCGAAGAGTTGGCATCGACCTGATGAAGAATCGATGCAAGACTTACATTGGCCATCAAAGATGAATCCAGACTTAGACTTTCAAAGGCGCGCTCGGAGTATCGCTCGGCCGATGCGAACATCGCTAAGGTGGGTGGCTCCGATGAACCCGTCTCTGCTTAGCCTAGACACATAATAATACGGACACTATCACTGAAATCGCTAGGCGATAACACCGCGCATGCTAATAAATGACCCAACGCACCTAGCTAAGGGATTAATCCCATCTTGTATGCTTGTATAGAATATGGAAAGGAACATAGAAAATGTACGAGAACTCTCGCACCGCGCTCCACGCTCGTGCTAAGGCATAAGCTTACGTTTACGTCTCTGATGCGTTCAACAATAAAACAATGAATGGTTTACAACAATAAAATGGGAAGACTATCAACATAGTCGTTCCGAGTAGAGCTTAGCAACATTGAAAGGCTATGGGACCGATGGGTCGCCAAGGCGACTCCCGCACGGGGAGTTGCAAAATGTATAAATGAATGAATGAACGAATAAGTGAATGAATGAATCAACGAATGAAAGAATGAATACGTGAATGAATCGATGAACAAACAGACAAGTGAAACAAAGAAAAGAAAGAATGAATGAAAGATAAAAGAGAAAAGAAATGGTTAGCGACAGGTGTGACGGGCACGTGCATCGGGGCTTGCTACCCACGCTGCACGGACGCCAACCTGGTCGATAACGCATTGCGGCTAAGGGTTAGCCTATGACGATAATAATACGAAATGGTCGTGGACAAACGGCACGAGCGAGGGGTGGCTTATGCTGTGTCCGTAAAGGAAAAGGGATTCCGCGGCATGATCAAAGGGGGGATATGCCGGCCTAGGCGGGATCAAAGTCATGGCTTACGGGCTGCCTGGGTGCGGACTCGGCCACCCGGGGGACGTAAGTGCAGGAGTATTTCAAGAGACTATCGGAGTGTGTGCCAGTCCTCACCCTATGCTAGTTGAGAAATACTACGGCTTGGATGTCCAAAATGGCTTGTGGTGCCAGCGACCGGTGCATATAGAGTTAAGTGGGCTTTGCTGGTGGCGATCCACGTGCAAGTCCTTGCATTGAAATCAAAGTAGTCTAAGTTAACAAAATGAAGTGCCTTATGAATATGTTTGAAATGTGACACACCAAATGAAAATGAGAAATAGCTGCAAGTGTAGATAACGTGCCTACGACAGGCTAGAATCCGAGGCAGGGACACGCACTTGACATAGAAAAGTTCATATTGAATTGTTGACTAACTTGGTTTACTTTGGACAGGAAAGGCCGGACGGTAAGTATGGGTAAGTCGTGCATTTATTTCCATGCACACACTTGAATTCGGCAACACGAGATAGGTCATGGAATATGCCATGAAACTGATCCTAAGGCAAGATTAGAAAGACAATGAATGATAGATGTTGCACAAAAGTAAATAGAACGTGTTTGGTAATGATAGCGTTGTGGGCGAGCTAGCCTCCCCACCAATGCATAACAATGTACTGATAACCCCACAGTTTGCTTGCAGGAAGCAGGAAACGTCGTCGGGTGCGGAGCTTTCCTCGAACGTGCTAAGGCGCGGAGCTATCTCTCGAGCCTTGGAGCATTGCAAGGAGCTGGAGCACCATATACAGGACATAATGTATTGGAACATCGCCATGTATCATTCCATCCTGTAAGCCACTTGGCACGCCTTTTATATTTCAGAGAGAGAGCTTGAGCGATTTGTAATATCGGCCTAGCGCCGCTTGTAACCTTCGTGAATATCAATAAAGAGTTCAAATTTGCTTCTACTTGTGTTGATATACTTTCCGCTGCAATGGGGACACTCTGTGCGACTCTGTAGCCTAGCTAAATCGACCGTATCTGGACTTGGCCTTGCACGGGCGCAACCTAGGCCCGTGCGGCATCATGCCTTAGCGAGGACGATCGCTCCTACGGGAGCGGGGCGTGACATATTGGTATCAGAGCACGGCTTTACGTCCTTGGACTTCATGTTGATTTTCTCAGTTTTGAAAGCTCGGTTGGAAACAAAAGAAGTGTACGCTCTCTCTCGTTGTGCCTTGGGATGTTCCATACAATAAGTCTAATATTTTCAAAAGCTCGTACGAGTAATCAGTTGGACGGGATCGATAGGCGAAGGCCTTTGTGCCGAACCACGACGTACTTGAGTTGGAAGGAACCGATGCTAAGAGTTAGCAAAACGTAAGACGCGCTTGAATAACTTTACGATGACAATAGCAAACGAGATATTGTTCGGACGAATTGTGAATGCGTAGTGCGAATTATGAAGCGATCGAATAGAGAGTCTGAACGATGTTAAACATGACTCGATAGAGAACACATGCTAAGTTAGCAAGTCGCGTGCATGCCCAATTAGTCCTACGTCGACATTAGCAAGTGAGCGTACAAACTTGAATATAGTCCGCACGGGATGGTTATGCGGCACAACTTAGTCCGCGTGTCGCGCACCTCGACCTTGGGTGCAATCGGGTTGCGAGCGATATCAAGTATCGCTTGATCGAGAACGGAGATGCACTGTGAGTGTCTATCGATAGGAACGCTATCAGGTTAATGCTTAGGCGTACTCGGAAGGATTGGCTCAGACTTTGAGGATTAGTACGAACGTACTTAGTACGTCGAGGCGACGTGAGCGATTACGCTAGAGATTCGTCAAACGAATCTGAAGGAAGTCTTAGCGCATGACGCGAACGTGATTGAGGACTAGATCGTATGACTTGAATCCGAGTGGTATATGTGATAGGTTCAGAGAAGAATAAGAATGAGTGACGACGATTAGTCGAGTGGCTCAAACCCTGAGTGGTGTATGGACGTTATAGAAATTGTTCGAGCGAGACTGAAGGATTTATGGATAGAACGAGTATGTCGGCGAGGCGATGCGATCGCGCAGAGCCCTAGAACGCGTCACGCTTAGTTGATCGTGACTTCGTGTGTCCCGAACGAGATATCGTTCGGACAACTTGTGAATGAGCAACGCGAGTTAGAAAATGATTCGGAATGATGAATGAAAATGAATGGTCTTGATCGAGGAAACTTAGAGGATCGCGCGTACGATTTCGGATTGATTCAAATGAATTGTGGCTTGAGTTTGAACAACGATCTTGAAACTAGCTTAGGGAATAGCAGTAGAACTTGATTTTAAATATCGAGGAAATTGTGGAATATCCAACTCGGACAATAGCATCAGTCGCATGACTCGAAATTGATTGCAAAGGAAGATCGTCAGGTTACGCATATCGTCGATGGTATTGAGGCGTATCAAAGATCGATATGCGATAACTCGGGGGCACTCTGACTCGGCGAATGACGGTCGTGCAAATGTCATTGTTCCGTTGGACGCTATACTTGAAATGTTAAAAATGTGTCGAGGAAAGGATAGACTTGGCTCGAGAATTTTCTAGTTGAACGTATGACGGTTAGACTATCAAATTGATTTGGCTTGGATGAAAATGTGAATGCTTGGATTTGCTTCGTTGACAACCACAACGTTGACGTTCTTGTCTTATGCGAGCGCAACTCCAGCCTCGCACTTGAATTCGGCAACACGAGATAGGTCATGAAATATGCCATGAAACTAATCCTAAGGCAAGATTAGAAAGACAATGAATGATAGATGTTGCACAAAAGTAAATGGAACGTGTTTGGTAATGATAGCGTTGTGGGCGAGCTAGCCTCCCCACCAGTGCATAACAATGTACTGATAACCCCACAGTTTGCTTGCAGGAAGCAGGAAACGTCGTCGGGTGCGGAGCTTTCCTCGAACGTGCTAAGGCGCGGAGCTATCTCTCGAGCCTTGGAGCGTTGCAAGGAGCTGGAGCACCATATACAGGACATAATGTATTGGAACATCGCCATGTATCATTCCATCTTGTAAGCCACTTGGCACGCCTTTTATGTTTCAGAGAGAGAGCTTGAGCGATTTGTAATATCGGCCTAGCGCCGCTTGTAACCTTCGTGAATATCAATAAAGAGTTCGAATTTGCTTCTACTTGTGTTGATATACTTTCCGCTGCAATAGGGACACTCTGTGCGACTCTGTAGCCTTGCTAAATCGGCCGTATCTGGACTTGGCCTTGCACGGGCGCAACCTAGGCCCGTGCGGCATCACGCCTTAGCGAGGACGATCGCTCCTACGGGAGCGGGGCGTGACACTCAAGACATGTATTGAGAGATGAGAGAGAGCTGAGTGACTTGTAATGTGAGAATAGTGAGTTTGAGTGATTGTAATCTTGGCCTTGCGCCCCATTGTAACCTTTATTTCAATATCAATAAAGAGCTTCTTTTGAATAACTTATGTTTGTTCTAAATTTTTGCTGCATGTTCAATGTCTCTGCTTGGGACTTCTGTGTGACGACCCCGTCGCAGACCGCTGTAATCGGCCGTTATGGAACCCGCCTTGCACGAGCGCAATCTAGGCTCGTGCGACATCACGCCTTAGCGAGGACGATCGCTCCTAAGGGAGCGGAGCGTGACAGGTAGAAGGAGATAAGTATCATATATTCACAATTAAAGACTACCATAACCCAAAGAGGAAGAACTATCACTTTTCTTTCGCAAATGATATAAATCAAATCCAACAAAATCAACAGCTTACTCTTTAACTGAAATCATCAATGATGAATGGATGCAGGAGATCTGCCTTGCCATCACAAGATATAATATGTAGGACTTATGCAAAATATGATTTATTTAAGGTACTTATATGCAACAAATCCATACTAAAGTGATGGAAACAAATAATTGTAGCTCCAAAGTTGCCTTATGTCGTGTGAAACTAGCTAAGATTAGTAACATATGTTAAATATTGTTACTAACAGAACAGATCGGTCTCTACACGTAGTTTTTTTTTCCATTTTTTTTAGCAAACTTTTTTCCATTTATGATACAAATTCTTAATACATCACTTCATTTGCTAGGTCACAAGATCAAAGTTTCAACAAATAATAGAAGTTTATAATTTAGAAGAATGCCAATTGAATAAACATGATCATGGTGTTCACCCAATTAACCCGATATTTTTACATAGAATATCATTATTTTATATGGTATTTATATGGATTTTGTATATGCTAAATTTATTATATTATATCACATGCATATAAGAGATCAATAAAGAAATAATTTCTGGTATTAGTTTTTCGAGTTTAGATCATAGCACAAACTTTTTATAAAAAAATAATCTATGAACCTGGTTGGATTGTTCAATCCAATTTAATGATCTTCGCCCTCGAACTTTGTCCTCGAACTCTTTGGTTAGAGCCTGATGCTAATAATGTGTTGTGAAAATAAGAAAGAAGGAGAATGAATTGGTAGCCAGAAAACTGTACGTAACTTTTCTCATTGATAACATATATAGAGGGAATGAGATAGAGAGGTTGTTGTGGGTATGGATAAGGGCATCCATATTTAGATTTATCCAAATCACAACATATATATATATATATATATATATATATATATATATATATATATATATATATATATATTGGATTTTGTTTCTTAGAGTGTGTGGGTAGTATTAAATGTATCATATATTTGACTCGGTAAAAAATAATTATTTAATTATTCCAAAAAAAATCAATAACCTAAATTATGAACTTAAATTTAACCATTATTTAAATAAACAAGCAATATATAATTTACATCCCAGTGTAATGCATATTTTAAAACTAGTTAAATTAAAAATAATTCAAATATGATCTAATTAGCAAAACTAAATGATCAAATGTAATCTAGTTTGGATCAAAACTAAATATCATTTAAACTAATCAACTTTAAAATTACAACTATATTTATCTATATATATGGAATATAATTACAACGATAATAGGATACTTTCATAAATGATATATATACATATATAGATTCATACAACAAACAAAACGGATACAACAAACAGAGACGGATGCAACAACGAATGAAGAGGGGATGGATACAACAAAAGAAGAAGAGGGTCAGAAAATCAGGCGACGGCACGATAAAGAGCAAACCCGAAGCAAAAAGACCAAGCAATGGCATTAGTAGTATTCCTGACGACGTCCTCGTCTCATTGATCTTCCTAAGACTTTCGGCGAGATCCGTACTTGCTGTTCGATTGGTGTGTAAGTCTTGGTTTATGTTGACAATGAGTCCAAGTTTTATCCTCAGTCATGTCCGTCGAGCCTGCACAAATATTGTGTTTGAGTACATGATAAAGCATACCACTTTGTACCATGTGAGTCTCTCCATCACAAGGAGGAGATTGGTTGAGAAGGAGACTCTAGATCTTCCAAGTAAGCTGCTGGACGAGACTCTAGATCTTCCAAGTAAGCTGCTGTAGTATGTTGGCGGAGATTCTGTGCTTAGATTGTCAGCTTCCTGCGATGGGTTGTTATGCATTGATGTTCTAATTTATCTTAGCAATATGATAGGTTACGTTGTGTGTAACCTAGTGACTAAGGACTGGCTTCATGTTCCTCGGAGCTCGCATAATATTTATCGCGGCTTCATTATTGCCTTCTAACACTACCAAAATAAGTCAAATCAGCGACGTATTTAGCGACTCCGTGAAATTTCGTCGCTAATGTTTGGGGTTTTAGCGACGTCAACAAAAGACGTCGCTGTTTGTCGCCAACAGCGACTAATAGCGACGTCTAGCGTCTACATTTTGTTCAATGGGGTAGTGCGTCGCAAGTTCGTCGGTACGCGTCGCTGATATAGCGACGTTTTGCGACGCATTTTAAGTTGCGTCGCTATTTATTATATATCAGCGACGTCCTAGGCGGACGTCGCTAAACGTTTCATATAGCCAGCGAGGGTTTCCATTTCGATCATTTCACAAATTTTTCCTCCCAAATTTGGGCGCGCTCCTCCTCCGCGACGCTCCTCCGGCGATTTCCCTCCTCCTCCGTGGCGCTCTTCCGGCGATCTCCCTCCTCCTTCCTCAGGTAGCTCCTCCTTCTCCTCCTTCTCCTCCTCCTCCTTCCTCTGGTAGCTCCTCCCCACTTTCTCCTCGTCTTCAAGCTCTCTCTCTCTTGCTACTAGTTCGTGTCCACGAGAGCGTGGACTCGCTGCGGGGGACACGAGACTGACAGTGGGCTCGTTGCGGGGGACACGAGAGCGTGGACACCTATTTTGTTGGTTTGGACACGTCGTGTCCCACTGTGTGGACACGAGATTCACAGTGTGACACCTATTTACTGAAAAATCTCGTTTTTTTGGGCATATCAACTGTCAATTTGATGTCCACGAGAGCGTGGACTCGCTGCGGGGGACACGAGACTGACAGTGGACTCGTTGCGGGGGACACGAGAGCGTGGACTCGCTTCTAGTTCGTGTGACACCTATTTTGTTGGTTTGGACACGTCGTGTCCCACTGTGTGGACACGAGATTCACAGTGTGACACCTATATACTGAAAAACTCGTTTTTTTGGGCATATCAACTGTCAATTTGATGTTTTGGGTGGATTCGAATTCTAATTTAGGGTTCGAGCCCTATTTACTGATACTGGGAGTTTTTTTGGGCATTTTCAGGGTTTTGAAATGATGAATAAATTGACTAATAATTATTATCGAGTCCTATAAAATTTCAGCTATGTCACGAAGGATGGATATACTAATCCTGTGAATGAGTTTTCTCCTAAGTATTCTCGACAGTTGAGTATGATTTAGCTCACAGACATTACTGAAATATGGGATAATTAGACTTTCTGTTCAATACCATATTTTAAATCCTAAATCTACGGTATGACATCGTGATCAGGACATAGTCCCTGCAGCCATTCGACTGGCGAGGCAGAAAACTATGTAGCCGTAGATAAAGTTGACTGTCCTCCGACCCTCATCCCTCGGCAATGATGATACGACAACCTATCACTATATCTTATATATATATAGTAGTAGATGACGTCTTAGTATTACATTATGTGAGTTCATCTTGATTCTGTTACATTCTTCAGATACTACATACGATAAGAACATATACTACACCATATGTACAGAACATAGATGATTCACACTAATATATGCTAGAATGAATTTTAGGGTTATGTTCTGAGCCATCCGTTCTGCTACTTGGCAAAAAAACGAATTTATTGTACTTTATCTGCTTTCGAAAATGTACACAAATTATATGATGGTTCCTTTAGTTAGCTTGCTTATGTTACAATTATATTAGCTTGCTTACCAGATGGCACCCATGACCCGAGGAGCGGCACGTCGTTTGAGGGAAACAGTGAATGCTGAGGTGGCTCCTCCTACAGTTAAGGAGGAAGTGGCACCGGTTGCTAGTGAGACCGGAAGTTCTATTCATCCAGCACCGGTAGCTAGTGAGACCGAGAGGACTCTTCATGCAATCCTTGCAATGGATGACAGCTCTCCTTGCACCAAAAATCTTGCTTTTTCGAGGTGGTTGCGTGAACGTATCACTGAGCGTTTGCGTGAGCAGCGTGGTTCTCATTAGCTATTAGTACTTATTTGTATTGGACTATTTGTATTGGGTTGTTTTTGTATTAGACTATTTGTATTGGACTACATATATGAATTAGTACTATGTCAATCTCTAGATTATATTGGACAACGACATGGTGATCTTGACATAGTCCCTGCAGCCATTCGACTGGCGAGGCAGAAACTATGTATCCGTAGATAAAGTCGACTGTCCTCCGACCCTCATCCCTCGGCAATGATGATACGACAACCCAACCGGAGAGGATAATCTGAGAGATCCATCTGAGAGGGACGTATACTCTCAGAGATCACCTTTACAAGAATTATATCAGTAGTGGGATCGAGTGTTGGAGGAGATATTATCAAAGTATACGTCCTACTCAGATGGGTCTCTCACCGTTACTAATTTTTCCTGACAGCATGGAAAATGTGCTCCGTCCACAGATTCTTGCTCCGAGCCAAAACTTTATCCCGGAGCTGAAGTGGACATCTTTGGTGTAGAGCTCGAGTGAGAGGTTCCTGACAGCATGAAGGCCTCCTTTGTTAAAGTATCCGTGCTCATCCCACATTGGTTGTGGGACGAGCACGGAAACTTTAACAAAGGAGACCACCTTGCTGTCAGGAACCTCTCACTCGATCTCTACACCAAGGATGTCCACTTGAGCTCCGGGACAAAGTTTTGGCTCGAAGCAAGAATCTGTGGACGGAGCACATCCACCATGCTGTCAGGAAAAAATAGTAACAGTGAGAGACCCATCTGAGTAGGACGTATACTTTGATAATATCTCCTCCAACACTCGATCCCACTACTGATATAATTCTTGTAAAGGTGATCTCTCAGAATATACGTCCCTCTCAGATGGATCTCTCAGAGTATCCTCTCCGGTTGGGTTGTGTTCTGAGCCATCCGTTCTCACAGAGGGTCCTATATTGGATTTTATATTTTGTATTTTGGTTTCTGTATTTTGTATTTTGGTTTCTGTATTTTGTATTTTGGTTTCTATATTTTTTATTTTGGTTTCTGTATTTTGGCTCCAGCTCTATTTGCATTAATCTACTGTACGACATGGTGATCAGGACATAGTCCCTGCAGCCATTCGACTGGCGAGGCAGAAACTATGTAGCCGTAGATAAAGTTGACTGTCCTCCGACCCTCATCCCTCGGCAATGATGATACGACAACCTATCAGAATCCTCGACTCTCTTTCGCTTCTTGGATATTGACCCAGCTTACAATCTCTTATTTCCCTCCGGGTCACTATACTCCCAATCTCTTCCTCTTTTATACACGGATCTACAGAATCAATACCATCCAAGGAAGGCAAAACTGAATCAGCATTGTCTTCCAGATCGTCCTCATCAAGGCATAACGGGCTGCTCAGCGTGCCCAGCTTCTTCAACTTCTCGCTGGCTGCAGAGTCGAAATAGGAACGGGTCCTCTTTGTCGGCCCGGAGCTCTGACTTGCACTCGTCGCCGCGCTACTGGTTTCCTCTCCTCCTCTGACGCGGGTCATAAGAAAAGAAATTTCGTACCTCTTCTTCACATAAACATCATTGCTGTCTTGTACTCGAGCCTCCTCGTCTGTGATGCTATCCGACTTCTCGGTGCCTACATTGTCACTCGAATCTTCCGTTCGACTCGTATCGTTCTTTTTTTCGCCTGTCTTTTTGCTCCCTGTCTTGCAATCATCTGCTATCACCGCCGACTCATTCGACTCCTTCTCCGATGACTCCGAGAAGTTGGATAGCATCACAGACGAGGAGGCTAGGCTCGAGTACAAGGCGGCAATGATGTTTATGTGAAGAAGAGGTACGAAATTTCTTCTCTTATGACCCGCGTCAGAGGAGGAGAGAAAACCGATAGCGCGGCCACGAGTGCGAGTCAGAGCTCCGGGCCGACAAAGAGGACCCGTTCCCATTTCGACTCTGCAGCCAGCGAGAAGTTGAAGAAGCTGGGCACGTTGAGCAGCCCGTTATGCCTTGATGAGGACGATCCGGAAGACAATACTGATTCAATTTTGCCTTCTCCTCTCCTCCACCATGGCTATGGACCCATCTGCTCCTCCCTACTTCCATTCTTCTTATTTGACTCTCTCAGGCACATATGATATCCAGCTCAAGTGTAGAGTCGAGGGAGAAGAAGTGGACAGGAAGAGGAGGGGAAGCAGCACAGCCGACGGCATGACCCGGAGGAAGTACAGAGGTTTTCTTCAACATACGTAGGAGAACTATAAGGATATATCTTTTCACAATATGTCATCTTACCAAAGACCCTTAATGTGACAACCATGTTACCGCGGTGTCGGAAGACTAACATGTCATAATTTTCTAAGCCGTGTATTTTTACATAATCCTTCCAACTCTTTCCTCCTATGTCGTAATCTTGCATTATTACATAGAACTGAAATCCGGTTGGAGGATTATGTCAAAACACACGGCTTATAAAATTATGACATGTTAGTTTTTCGATACCGTGGTAACATAGTTGTCACATTAAGGGTCTTTGACAAGGTGATATATTGTGAAAAGATATATCCTTATAGTTCTCCTATGTATGTTGAAGAAAACCTCTGTACTTCCTCCGGGTCATGCCGCCAACTGTGCTGCTTCCCCCTCTTCTTCATGTCCACTTCTTCTCCTCCGACTCTACACTTGAGCTGGATATCATATGTGGCTGAGAGAGTCAAATAAGAAGAAGGGAAGTAGGGAGGAGCAGATGGGTCCATAGCCATGGTGGAGGAGAGGAGAAGGCAAAACTAAATCAGCATTGTCTTTCGGATCGTCCTCATCAAGGTATAACGGGCTGCTCAGCGTGCCCGGCTTCTTCAACTTCTCGCTGGCTGCAGAGTCGAAATGGGAACGGGTCCTCTTTGCCGGCCCGGAGCTCTGACTCGCACTCGTTGCCGCGCTACTGGTTTCCTCTCCTCCTCTGACGTGGGTCATACTCGAGCCTCCTCATCTGTGACGCTATCCGACTTCTCGGTGCCTACATTGTCACTCGAATCCCCCATTCGACTTGTATCGTCCTCTTCTTCGCCTGTCTTTTTGCTCCCTGTCTTGCAATCATCTGCTATCACCGCCGACTCATTCGACTCCTTCTCCGATGACTCCGAAAAGTTGGATATCATAAGAAGAAGGGAAGTAGGGAGGAGCAGATAGGTTCAGAGCCATGGTGGAGGAGAAGAGAAGGAAAATACTTGATCAGAACTTGAGGTGGAAAAGTTGTGACGTTGATAGCGTGAGGGAGGGAGAGGGTGGAAAAGATCTTCTCCTCCGACTCTACACTTGAGGTGGATATCATATTTTGGTTTCTGTATTTTGGCTCCAGCTCCATTTGTATTAATCTACGGTACGACATGGTGATCAGGACATAGTCCCTGCAGCCATTCGACTGGCGAGGCAGAAACTATGTAGCCGTAGATAAAGTTGACTGTTCTCCGACTTCGGCAATGATGATACGACAACCTATCACTATATCTTATATAGTAGTAGATGACGTCTTAGTATTACATTATGTGAGTTCATCTTGATTCTGTTACATTCTTCAGATACTACATACGATAAGAACATATACTACACCATATGTACAGAACATAGATGATTCACACTAATGTATGCTAGAATGAATTTTGGGTTGTGTTCTGAGCCATTCCTTCCCATACTTGGCAGTTAAGTTGTGGACCATTATGTTGGACATTGTTGTTACAAATTTTCATATATTTGTGTTGATTGATGAGATTGTGTTTCAAACATGTTCGTGATTGTGTGTATCTGTGTTGTTTGATACTGTGTTCGTGATACACACCGTTGTTGCTGTAACAAATGGTGTGGGGGATGCTGCAAATGCTGCAGGAAATGCTGCAGGGAATGCTGCAAATGCTGTATTTTTTTTTATTATTTTTTTAATATTAGCGACGTTCAGCGACGATTACCGACGGTCAGCGACGAAAGAAACGTCGCTAATTACGTCGCTAACTGTAAGTAAAATCGTCGCTGATCGTCGGTAAACGTCGGTAACGCAGCGACGTAGGAAAGTCGCAGAACGTCGCCATATCGCTTTCATGCCAGGTCAGCATCGATGCGAGAGAGAGTCGCTCAACGTCGCTAGTTTACGTCGGTATATTATGACGTTTTATGTCGCTGGCAGTCGCTATATTAGCGACGTTGACACGTCGCTAAAGCTCGTCGCAATAGCGACGTATGGCGACGTTTCCTTGTTTAGCGACTAGGTTAATCCCGACTACTTGAAAACGTCGCTAATGACGTCGCTAATAGTAATTAGCGACGTAATTTTCCTTTTTAGCGACGTCTTTACGCGTCGCTGAATTGACAGATTTTAGTAGTGTAAGTTTCCACTCTTCAACAGGAGAGTATAGATTGTTGCGACAGTACTTTGAACTAGGCACTAGACATGAAGCGTTTGGATATGAAGTGTTATCTATTGGAGGATTAAATAGAGCTTGGAGACCTATTCATGCCTCTTCTGGAATCTCCTCTCTGCTCCGGGATTCACACATCTGTCTGTCTCTCACGTATGATTGTGATTGTATATTAGCATTCGATACGAATACTGAGAAATTCAGAGAAATGTGCCCTTCTCCTCGACTGCATCTACAACGACATCACGATAGTAACAATCTGATGGAGATGGGAGGAGGATGTTTGGGTTTGTGGCAAACAAATGAAGATTCGAGCGAGATAGACATATGGTGTTTAAATGACAACACCAAAGAGGAATGGGTCAAGCAGTACACACAGTTCCAGTAGGGGACCTGAGTAATCCAGTCTATGGATATTCCACATGGTGCACTCCTTTGGTCATTTGGGAGGATGGGAAGGAACTTCTGCTAAGATATGGTCACGGTCTTTTTGGTCGTTTTGCGCTCTTTAACTTGACGTCCAAGACTTTGAGGAAGACAGGGATCAACAACTCGAGGCACTGTCCTACTCGGAAGTGGGTGCCTCACATAGAAAGCCTTGTATCTTGTAATTATTTGAAGATGGGATAGTGATGCAAGTATCTCTGTTAACTTATAATCTGATACATTAGTTAACAATAGACTTCTTCCAAATAAATTTTGTTATAGAGTTGAATTCAAGGCTCTCTCAAAGTTCTCAAGTTGCTACAACAAAGTCCACAAAGTTAAAGTTTCTTACATTTTGATGTATTTCAATAGGTGATCTTTTGAGTTGCATCAATAAAGATAGTTAACATGTAGGCCGTTCATGTTGTTTTAATTGCCATTATTTCTGAACTTCAAGTTTTACTATATGAAGTATGGAATTGGTTGTCATCAATTTGCATGGATGGATTCTCAAATTTAAAAGATGCTGAAATTCTAGATTTGAACAATGACATTACAGCCATTTGAATAAGAAAACTCTATAATTGGTTCTCATCAAGAATCCTCGCATATATGATAAAAGAAATCTCTTTCTTCCAACAGAAGATAAGAATGTCGAAAATAAAAGATACGAGTATTCCCAACATAACGAGAAAGTGTCGGAATTAAAAGGAGTGGTCGACTTTTCCGACAAGTATATATGTCATTTGAAATATCACCATAGTTGTCCGAGCTCTCTATCCTAGTGGTATTAGAGCGGATACCCGGAGGACCCGCCAAGGTAAAAATCACTGATAGTTTAATAATCTTATAAAAAACTGTTATTAGATAATGTAAATAATTTTAAAAAAACAAAAAATCGTATTATCTATCCGACTGGGGTATTGCAACATAAAAGCTCTCGGCACAGCAACATAAAAGCTCTCGGCACACCAAATAAATTTGATAAAATCCTAATTACTAATATACCCCTTTGACATGTTTTTGGCATTTATTTCCCTATATGTATCCATACGAATTATTTAGGTGGGCATAAGTTAATTTGGTAACAGAATATATATATATATATATATATATATATATATATATATATATATATATATATATATATGGGAAAAAAATATATATATATATATATATATGGGAGCGGATCAAAAGCTCCCCTCACTCTAATTCGTAATATTAATGTTAATATTAATGTTAATATTAATATTAATATTAATATTAATTTTTTTTTTTAAATTTTTAAATATTAATGTTAATGTTAATATTATTGTTAATATTAATGTTAATGTTAATATTAATTTTAATGCTAAGTTTAATATTAATTTTAGTATTTAATGTTAGTATTAACATTAACATTAACATTAAATTACGGATTAGAGTGAGGGAGTTTTTAGGGGGTTTTCTAAGGGGGCTTTTGATCCGCTTATATATATATATATATATATATATATATATATATATATATATATATATATATATATATATATATATATATATTTTTTTTTTTTTTTTTTTTTTTTTTTTTTGGAAATGGTAAATTTATATAACTGCAAAAAAGATGTTACAATCCAGGAAAACCCCGTCAGACTGGTCTCCTACTATCACCTCTCCCCACTATATCCAATTGGATATTCACATCGTAGTCAATATTATACATAAGACCCTGACTTGTGTTACTCAAATTATCAAAAATGCGCCGGTTACGTTCTCTCCATATATGCCACACCGTACATAATAATCTCATTCGAGCCATGCGATACCAGTCAGACCCTTTGTGCCGGTCTGCAAATAGGGCCTGCATCAACTGGAGAAGAGACTGACTACCTGCAGGATGCCTACCAAGCTTGAGTTGTTGGTACTTACATATATCCACACTGAAATCACACTCAAAGAACAAGTGAGCATTGCTTTCTTCACCCCGCATACAGAGGACACACAGTTGTGTTCCAATTGTACTCCCAAAACGCCGAAATCTATCAATAGTGAGCAGCCGACCCATTACTGCCTTGTACATATTAAGCTTGAACTTTGGAGTAGCGCCTCTAACCCAAATAAATTCCGACCATTCGTTCTTTGGGGAGTGGAGACGGCAAGCTTCATAGACCGTACTGAATGAAAAACCTCCATCGGGTGCCCCATCAACGCGCCAATAGTCCTTGGTGCTACTTCTATCCACCGGGACTTGGTGGATTACTGTCCCGAGTATTGACCTACCCGCCTCACCGAGGTTTTCCAACAGCCGTCTTTGAGCAGGACTTGAACCAATTCCTTGGAGCCCATATTTTCAAATGCCTCCCATCCCAACCGATCCACACAGCTTTGTTTGTCTATCCATGGGTCCGTCCATAAGTCGGTGTTCGCGCCATTACAGATCACCCGGGTTAGCAGCCTCTTCAGTCGATGTCTATTTTTCAGGAGAGCTTTGAAGAGTACCGAAAAATTATTATCCATATTAACGACCCAAAAATTCGATTTTGTAGTGTACCTCCCGTGCATCCACTTAGCCCAAAGGGACTTACCTTCTAGTAATCGCCAACCCATTTTAATGATCATAGTCTCTTGTAGAGATGTCAGCGAGCGGAGTCCGACACCCCCTTCATCCGTAGGCCTACATAGATCCTGCCAAGAGATGGTATGCATGCCTCCTTTCCAGATAAAATTAGCACAGAGCTTTTCAATACTCTTAACAGTTTTAGCCGGAAGTATAATAGCTTGCATCCAGTAGAAGACAATAGCAGTAATGACTGACCGCACCAATTCGATACGTCCGCCAAATGACAGGATCTGAGCCTGCCAACCCTCAAGTCTATGCTGGATCGCCTCCATCAGATTAAAGCAATCATTATTCTTGACATAAGAAGTTGTAAGGGGTAAACCAAGGTATTTGACCGGTAACTCACCCTGCTCAATCTGCAATAGTTGTTGCCACTGATTCTTCGACTGGCATAGTCTGCTGAAATAGACCTGGCATTTCTCTTTATTAATGCACAATCCAGAGAGTCTGCTGAACTCACCCATCACTGTCAACAGGTTACTTAAACTAGTCTCCGTTGGTTTGACAAACACAAGAAGGTCATCTGCATATATCAAATGAGACACCACCGGAGAGATATTTTTATGTAGCGGTATAATTCTTTTGGAGAATACAGCTCTATCCATCAGGCAAGAAAAATATTCCATTACTATCGTGAAAAGGTAGGGGGACAGCGGGTCGCCTTGCCGAAGCCCTCTATTACTTCGAATAAACCCGTACGGCTGACCTTTAATGAGAATCAAAAATGTGGGAGTTGAGATGCATTCACGAATTCTCTGAACCCACCAGTCGTCGAACCCCATATCTCGCATAAGTTGACAAAGAAAACTACGATTCACTGTATCATAAGCTTTCCTGAGATCAAGTTTGATGCATGCTTTGTCTCCTCCCGGCTTGTTAAAATCCCGGACCATTTCATGAGCAAGCAGATAATTTTCAGAAATAATTCTACCTTTTATGAAAGCAGACTGGTTAGACGAAATAAGTCCCTCCATAAGACATTGCATTCTTTGGCACATAATCTTTGCAATCAGCTTATAAACAAAATTGCAACAGGCTATAGGTCTAAACTCCGTCAACGTCACCGCCCCTTCCTTCTTTGGAATCAAAGTAAGAAATGTGTGATTCAGTTCGCGTAACAACGCACCTGTCCGAAAAAATTCTTTTACTGCATCTCCCACCTGGTGTTGAAGGACATCCCAATGTAATTGAAAGAATTTTGCCGTGTACCCATCCGGTCCCGGAGATTATTAGGATTTGAAGCCTTTACTATAGCCGCAATTTCCTCCGTCGTCACCGGCCGCCGAAGCATCTCATTTCCAGCATCAGTGACAATGCGCTTACATAGCAGTTCGGGGAACATCTCAAGTTGATCATGTTGGTTATAAAGTTTAGAATAGAACTCCACCGCAGCTTCATGAATGTCCGAGGAACTTGTCACCTCCCTGCCATTAGGATCTATAAGCCAAGAAATATGATTTCGGTTCTGTCGAGCGCGAATCACCCCATAGAAGAATTTGGAGCATCGATCCCCGTCCTTCAGCCAATCGCATTTGGCGCGTTGTCTGATTTCTACTTCCTCTATAAACTGGAGTTTGACCACTTCTGCCTTTAATGCCTTCTCCCGTTGTATCAACCCACTGTCTTCCGGTTGTGTTTGGATCATTTTTTGAATGTCAGTTAACTCTTCCATTTTACTCACCAAATCCATCTTTGGCCGAGTGTAGTTCCATTCCTTCAACGCTCGTTTCACCTCCTTTAGCCGTCGGCTAAGTTTGTATTGGGATGACCCCTCAATACATAGTTGCAAACTAGGAGTAATCGCCCCCTGATAGCCATCAATACAGTACCAGGCGTTGTTATATCTAAAAGATCTGCTACGGGAACTCCTCGGATCTAGTAGGCGGACCAATAAGGGGGAGTGGTCGCTAATAGAAGGTGGCAGCACATCAACGTAGCTAAGCGGGAAGGTCCCAAGCCATGTAGTATTCACTAGAGCCCTGTCCAATTCATAGAATATTCTATTGGAACTCCCTTGGTCCATTTCAAGCCTTGACGCTTCAAACACACAAGCCCCGATCCAAGAAGGCAGTTCTGGAACTCCCCGAGAATCTAACCCGCCTGCCCCCTTTCTTCTCATTCTCGAATAACATAGCATTGAAATCTCCCAGCATAATCATAGGCAGAGAGCTTCCTAATGACAAGCTCGTAGATATTATATCCCTCCACAATATTTGACGTTTACGGCGGTCATTATCTCCATACACAGCCCCTAGAAAAAATCGAAACCCTCCATGGTTCATAATTTCCAGTATCATGAGTTGTTCCGACTCAAATCGAAGAGTACATGTCCAAGTCTTCCTGTTCCAGAGCACCCATATACGCGCCATAGAGCACATATGAAGGTTATGAGTAGATTCCCAGCCATTAGGAGTACGCAGGCCAATCTTCTCCTCCGATTTTATTTTTGACTAAAGGAGAACTCCAATCGAACACTGATACGTAGTAAGCGTATCTCTAATAGTCCGCCACCGCCCAGGGGAGTTGGCTCCCCTTACATTCCATGCTAGAAGCGTCATTGGATTTGGAGGGAAGATCCCATCTTAAGCCTCGAACTCACCCGCGTGGGGACAGATGAGTCGACATACGCTTCAGTAGAAGATCCTTGCAATCCCTCCTGACCTTCTCTTTGAAGTCTCTCAATCCATTTGGGATTATCTGCAGTGAAATTCTCTGCATCCTCCGTCGTCATCGTCGTCATCTTTTCATGAGCCGCTTGTGCTTCCCCATCACCCGAAGTCTGACCCATGACGTCCATCCTCTTTCGATTTTTGCTAATTTTTTGTCCCATGACACCCAATCTATTAACAGAAGTGTTTGGGATACCTCTTGCCTGCATTTCATTCCTGGTAACCTGATCATACCGCGTCACCTGGGAGAGAACGAAGTTGGGTATATCGATCGAGCCATGAGATATTCTGTCTGCATCCATAGTATCAGGACAGTCCGATATCTGCCCATCATTAGCCACTCTGTCTTCCCCCCCATTGGTAACTTGTACCTCCTCCATAGGCGATGATAGCATGCTATTTTCATTGTTTCCATCCCTTTGGGAACTTGTTGAACCATCAAGATTCCTGTCCATATGAGCGGACACTTCCTTCTCCTTATTCATGGCTGGAACCTCCTCCGTAGGCAGAGAAGACATGTTGTGCTTATCATTTTTTTCACCCGAAGTCCCCCCAGTATCAACCCGTCGGTCCATGTCTCGCTGTTCGGTTTCCTCCTTTTCGCTGCATCCCGCTTTAACATGCCCAAAACACCCACATAGGGAACATGAGGGAGGAACCCATTCATACTCAACAGGTTGTTCAATGTGGTTCCCGTTTGGAAGTTCAATTTCAATAGAATTAGAAAGAACATCGTTTGCCCGAATCTCCACAAACACCCTCGCATAGGAGAGACGTGTCAGTTGTGCTGTAGGTTTATCAATTTTAAGGGGTACACCCACTATGCTAGCTAGCTTCATGATAGCAGATCCACACCATAGCCGAGGATGAAGATTAGGAAAACGAATCCAAATCGGGACCGATACCAGTCGTTCCCTTTCAAACTTTGAATCCGCCAACCACCGGCGCAGTATGATCAAACGACCATCGAACATCCATGGCCCGTTCTGCAGCACTCTGTCCATATCTTCCAGGCGCTCGAACCTGACCAAGAAGTACCCATTCTCTCTCGCATAGAGATCCAACGAACCAGTCGGCTTCCAAACACGATTTATATATGCCATAAAATGGCCATAGAATGGACGGGCTCCCATGACATATACCATTAACGTGTATTGCCAAATTTCCGCTGTCGCATCCAGATCATCCGATGTAATCACTGCTATCTTCTTCGAACCAACCATCTTTGGTTCAATGTATTGGAGGTCGAACTCCGCTTCACAAGTTGCAGGCTTACATATCTCTGCCCATGACACCGGCGCTTCCTTGGATGCGCGAACCACCGCTACTTTCGGATTTGTACCAGGGATAGAGCCCTCCGTCCGCCTAGGTCTATTATTCCCCTGTCGAAGCCCTTGCATAGAACGATTAATTGGAGCCTGGGATGATGATCGCTGCACTCGCCCGCCCTCCTGGGGTTGACTCCCGCCACTCGCCCTTGTGCCTATAGAAGAAGGGCCAGGAGATCCTTGATATACTTTTGCCGTCGGGGCCTTTCCCTGTCGGTGGACAATTCTCTTTTTATAACTCACCGTCTGCCATCCTCGTTGATCACCCTCCGCCGAGACATCGTTTCCGACCAGCCCCTTCCCTTTTTTCCCGCCTCTATTGGGAATCGGCGGCAACCCTAATCCATCGCCTTCGCCATCTTCCATCTTTCCCTATATATATATATATATATATATATATATATATATATATATATATATATATATATATATATATATAGAGGATGAGGGAGGTGAGGTGCCACCCTATGGCCCTATGGAGGGTGTCTACTTGTCACCTCCCACATGCTATCATCATGCACCCATGTGCTTGATGATAGCATGGTATATATATATATATATATATATATATATATATATATATATATATATATATATATATATATATATATATATATATATCTTAAGAAAATAAGATAAATCTAATAGATACTTTCAATTATGATGTTGAATATCAAATATACCTTTTTTGAACATTTTCCTACATTTATTTCCCTATATGCCCAACTAAAAAAAAAAAGAGAATCTTATTATCCGGAGATTTGTCAATCACATAATTAATCACGAATCTAAATTTAACTCAAATTTAATCATTATTGAAATAATATATAGTACGTACAAAAATTTACATCCGTCTAATTTATGTAGTCTAATACTAACAGGATTGGAATAAATTTCTAGTCCAAGTAAAATTTCTATATAAAGAGAGGTGACATACTTGGACTAATAGTTCGTTGTAGATTTGTTACTTCTCTCTTCTCCCAACCATTACAACATATATTTAATCAAACAACATTGTGACTTCTCCCGTCTATCCTACAATTGATTGATAGATACAACCAACAGAGACGGAAGAGATGAAGAGAGTAAGAAAATCAGACGGCGGCGAGATGACAAGCATCTGCGAAAGACCAGCAAAGAGACAACTATGCAATGGTATTAGTACTATTCCTGACGACGTCCTCGTCTCGTTGATCTTCGAGAGGCTTCCGGCGAGATCCGTACTTGCTGTTCGATTGGTGTGTAAGTCTTGGTATTCGTTGACAACGAGCCCATGTTTCATCCTCAGTCACACCCGTCGAGCCCGTACGAGTATCGTGTTCGAGTCGTACTCCATCCTGTACCAGATGAGTCTCAGCGCGAGCGCCACAAGGAGGGGAGTGGTAGAGAGCGAGACTCTAGATCTTCCAAGTAAGCTGCTGGAGCATAGCTTGTTAGCTTCCTGCGACGGGCTGTTGTGCTTCGATCTCGGGGGACGACGATACAACGGGAGGAGGATCGGTTACTTTGTCTGCAACCCAGTGACCAAGGACTGGCTTGATGTTCCTCGGAACTCGCTTGATGGGCGTGATGGGCACAACTCCTTCTTTATTGTTGGCTTCTACTTCCACTCTTCATCAGGAGAGCATAGATTGTTGCAACAGTACGTTGAGAGAAGCAATGGACACGGAAACATGATTCGATATGCAGTTTTCAGTATCGGGGATCAATCAAATAGAGCTTGGAGGCCTATTAATGCCTCTTCTGGTGTCTCCACATATCTCCGTCTCCGTGGATCACGTATCTCTGTAATGCATGGAAGTCTTCATTTTCTTTCTTACTCATGTAATTACCAATTTATTGTAGCGTTCGATACGAATACCGAGAAATTCAGAAAAATGTCTCTCCCACCTCAACTGCATCTACGAGACCACAGTAACAATCTGATAGAGATGGGAGGAAGTTTGGGCTTGTGGCAAAAGAACGTAAGTTCGAACGAGATTGACATTTGGTGTTTAAAAGACTACACCAAGGAGGAGTGGGTCAAGCAATACGCAGTTTCGGTATGGAAAATATGTTACCCAATCTATTATAAACATCTCAAATGGTGCACTCCTCTGGCCATTTGTGAGGGTGGGAAGGAGCTTCTGCTAAAATTTGACCACGAGAGTTGTTTTGTGTTCTTTAACTTGGAGTCTAAGACTTCCAAAAAGGCAGTAGAGGTCAACAACTTGAACCCATATCTATGGGTTCATCACGTAGAAAGTCTTATATCTTGTAATTCTTTGAAGAGGTGAAAATGAGGTGTACGTCTCCGTTACACTTAAACTTATATAATAATAGTCTTCTTTTGTTATAGAACTCAAGACTTTAATGTTTGGCAATGTAATTCTGGTGATTGATGTTCTACTATAGTATTTCAACTGGTGATCTTTTGAGTTGCATCAATCACGATAATTAACATCATGTAGGTCGTTAAATACGAACTATATGAAGTATGTAATTGGTTGTCATCAATTTGTATGGATGAATTCCCAAATTTAAAAGAGAGTGGAATTCTAGATTTGAACAATGACATTACAGCCATTCGAATAAGGATGTGTATAGATATAGATCTACTTTCCATCAAAACAAAATAATATTTAAATAAGCAAATATAATATTACAACTTTATTTAATCAGACTGTTTCAGAACAATATAATATCAAAGATGATTGAAAAGTATTGTTATTTTATTCATGGTTCCAATAGCATATATATACAAGTAATGATCTAATGTAGCTTATGATGAATCTGTTGTACCTTAGTTGTTAGCCCTCTAATTGTGGAAACTGATCTTACTTGATTAACAACTGAATCCCTTAGAATAAGGAAGACAGTTACATACAAGCAAACACTCTCCCTCAAGTTGGTGCATATATATCACACATTCCCAACTTGGATAGGAACTTTGACAGAACATGACCTGCAACTGCTTTCGTAAGTATGTCTGCTAACTGGTCCTCAGTTCTGATTGGTGGTACTTCAATAATTTTCTTCTCGATCTTTTCTTTGATGAAAAATCTGTCAATTTCGACATGTTTTGTCGTGTCATGTTGAACGGGGTTATGTGCAATGTTACGAGCAGCCTGATTGTCACAGAACAACTTCATCGGTTCCATATTATCAAAACCTAAATCTTTCAACAGATTTTTGATCCACAATATTTCAAAAATCCCCAATGCCATACCACGATATTCAGCTTCTGCACTAGAGCGAGCAACCACATTTTGTTTCTTACTCCTCCATGTAACTAAATTACCTCCCACAAATGTAAAGTATCCTGATGTAGAATGTCGATCATCAATCGCTCCTGCCCAATCTGCATCTGTATATCCCTCGACTCTAAGATGATTATTCTTTTTGAACAATATCCCTTTTCCTGGAGTTCCTTTGAGATATCGCAATATCCTCAACACTGCATTCATATGTTGTTCTCCAGGATCATGCATAAACTGGCTAACCACTCCCAATGCATGAGCCAGATCCGGCTTGGTATGTGCTAAGTACATTAGCATGCCAACTAACCTCTAATATCTTCCTTTGTTCACTGGTACACTTGGTTTGGATCCATTCCAAGCTTCAAACCTTCCTCCAATGGAGTATCAATTGGTTGGCAACCTAACATACCTGTTTCCCGTAACAGATCCAAAGTATATTTTCTTTGAGACAAGAAAATTTCAGATTGACATCTCGATACTTCGATTCCCAAGAAATACTTCAAGGAGCCTAGATCTTTCATCTCAAACTCGGTTGATAAATATTTTTGAAGTGCTAGACGTTCTTCCTTATCATTTCCAGTAACCACCATATCATCGACATACACAATGCGGACTGTCAATTTAATTTCCTTTCGTTTTATGAACAGAGTATAGTCGGAATTGCTCTGCTCATACCCAAACTTTCTCATAGTTGTTGTAAATCTGCCAAACCAAGCTCTTGGAGATTGTTTGAGACCATATAAGGATTTTTGTAGTCTACAAACCTTTCTTCCATGTGATACTGGAACATTGTATCCTGGAGGCAAGTCCATATATACTTCCTCAGTCAAGTCTCCACGTAAGAAAGTGTTCTTCACGTCGAATTGATGCAAAGACCAGTCACAATTAGCTGCTAGGGACAACAATACACGAGTGGTCAGGAGTTCGAATCCCAATGAGAGCGATTCCAGAAATAATTTACATGGTTCCAAATATTTTATATATATATATATATATATATATATATATTTATTTTAAACAGGTAAATTTTTCTAAAATCGCTCCCACTGGGATTCGAACTCCTGACCACTCGGGCCGCATGCATCTCTCTTAACCACTAGGCTAGAGGTCATTTGCATATATATATATATATATATATATATATATATATATATATATATATATATATATATATATATATATAGGAAAAAAAAAATATATATATATATATAGGAAGCGGATCAAAAGCCACCCTTAGAAAGCCCCCAAAAACCCCCCTCACTCTAATCCGTAATTTAATGTTAATATTAATATTAATATTAATATCAATGTTAATATTAATATTAATGTTAATATTAACATTAAATACTAAAATTAACATTAAATTTAACATTAAAATTAATATTAGCATTAATATTAACATTAACATTAATATTAACAATAACATTAACATTAATATAAAAAAAACTTAAAAAAATTTAATATTAGCATTAAAATTAATATTAACATTAATATTAATATTAACATTAATATTAACATTAATATTAACATTAATATTAATATTAACATTAATATTAACATTAATATTACGAATTAGAGTGAGGGGGTTTTTGGGGGGCTTTCTAAGGGGGGCTTTTGATCCGCTCCCATATATATATATATATATATATATATATATATATATATATATATATATAGATATATATATATATATATATATATATATATATATATATCGAGTGGTCAGGAGTTCGAATCCCAATGGGAGCGATTCCAGAAATAATTTACATGGTTCCAAATATATATATATATATATATATATATATATATATATATATATATATATATTTGGAACCAGGTAAATTGTTTATGGAATCGCTCCCACTGGGCTCGGACCGCATGCATCTCTCTCAACAACTAGGCTAGAGGTCATTCTATGGAGAAAACTCAATCAAACACAGACAGCGAGTGGGTGTATCAAACGAATCATATATTTGACTCGTTAAAAAAAAGGTTTTATTTAATTTTTCGAAACTTTTCAATAACCTAAATCAGGAATTTAAATTTTAACCATTATTTAAATAGACATGCAATATAACATTTACATCCCAGTCTAATCTTGATGCGATGCATATTTTAAAACAAATCAAATTTAAAATTACAACTATATGTAATCTAATTATAATCACATTATCTATACGGAAATAATTACAACTATAGATAGAATAGATTCTCTTGTTTATTATAAAAGATGTATTTATCCACGCAATTGCTTTCTATTCTTCAATACTCAATTGATACAACAGAGACGAAAGAGATGAAGAGAACAGAGACGAAAGAGATGAAGAGAGTAAGAAAATCAGACGAGATGACAAGCAACTGCGAAAGACCAGCAAAGAGGAGACAGTGCAATGAGTACATTAGTAGTAGTAGTATTCCCGACGACGTCCTCGTCTCGCTGTTCTTCTTAAGGCTTCCGGCGAGATCCGTACTTGCCGTTCGATTGGTGTGTAAGTCTTGGTTTCAGTTGACGACGAGCCCATGTTTCATCCTCAGTCATACCCGTCGAGCCCGCAGAAGAATCGTGTTCAAGGAGTACTCCACTCTGTACCACGTGAGTCTCAACGAGAGCATCGCAAGGAGTAGAGTGGCAGAGAGCGAGATTCTAGATCTTCCAAGTAAGCTGCTGGAGTATGTTGGCGGAATTTCCATGCTTAGCTTGTCAGGTTCCTGCGACGGGCTGTTGTGCTTCGATCTTGGAGGACGACGACACAACAGGAGGAGGATCGGTTACGTTGTCTGCAACCCAGTGACCAAGGACTGGCTTGATGTTCCTCGGAACTCGCATAATGGGCGCGATGGGTACAACTTCTTTATTGTTGGCTTCTATTTCCACTCTTCAACAGGAGAGTATAGATTGTTGCAACAGTACTTTGAGATAGGCAGTGGATATGAACACATTCGATATGCAGTGTTCAGTATCGGGGAATCAAATAGTAGAGCTTGGAGGCCTATTAATGCCTTTCCTGATGTCTCCACGTATCTCCGTGGATCACATATCTCTGTGATGCATGGAAGTCTTCATTTTTTTTCTTACACACATAATTACCAATTTATAATAGCATTCAATACGAATACCGAAAAATTCAGAAAAATGTCCCTCCCTCCTCGATTGCAACTACAAGGCTACGGTAACAATCTGATAGAGATGGGAGGAAGTTTGGGCCTGTGGCAAACGAATGTATGTTCGAACGAGATTGACATGTGGTGTTTAAAAGACTACATCAAAGAGGAGTGGGTTAAGCAATACGTTGTTTCGGTACGGGAAATATGTAATCCAATCTATAAACATCTCAAATGGTGCACTCCTCTGGCCATTTGTGAGGGTGGGAAGGAGCTTCTCCTAAAATTTAATCACGGTTGTTTTGTTCTCTATAACTTGGAGTCTGAGACTTTAATTGAGGCGAAAGAGATCAACAAGTTAACCTATCTATGGAATTGGTTGCCTCACATAGAAAGCCTTGTATCTTGTAATTCTTTGAAGAACATGAAGTATCTCAGTTAACATGTAATTCCTGCCCAAAAAGCACTTGTTTTTTTTTATTACTCACTAGTTAACATGAAGAACATGAAGTATCTCAGATAAAATTTCTTTTTGTTTTGTGTTATGTAGCATCCTAGAGAAGAAAAAGAAGAAATGAAAGTTTCCCAAACTTTCGACTTACTTCAGGTTAGCTCATTTATCTTAAAAATTAATAATGTTTCATCGATTTGTACTTATTAAACAATTTTTATATTATAAATGAATAAATTCTAATTACAGTCTAGAGTTCCACATCTTCTAAATCTTTTTGTATGGAAAAAAAAGTAAAATTATATTTAAATTATGAATTAGAATAAATTTTAAATTTGCTTTAGATTATGTTAAATTAGATTAAATTTTATTCAACTATATTAATTTAAATTAAATTAAAATTTAGTTGTGTAAATGGAGTTAGATTAAATTTTTAATATGTGGTAATTATATGTTGTGAAAAATGCTTTGAAGAACGAATGTTTTGGTCTATAATTTGTCTTCTATATATTTACATTATTTAAATATATTCTAATGTAGGTTTAATATATAGGCATAAAGAAGAAATGGACATATTCCATTTTTTTTCTATTCACTTATATTGTAGTAATGATTCTAAAAATTTGTTGGGGGATGTTTGAAGGTTGTAGAAAATGACAGTAGAATGTCAAGATGGACGTGGCCAAGCTCAAAGTTCTAAATAAGATTGCCTTCTCTTTGGTTACTCTCCTGTAATTTTAATTTTTTATCCAAGTAGATTAATTTAAATTATTTATATTAGTTTAAATCACATTAAACTAATTATTACATTAACTAGGATTGTAAGTATGTATTAGACTAAAATAAATTTGATTGTAATTAGATATTTTAATTTTTATAAGATTAGATTGTTAGTTAGATCTGCTTACATTAAAACTTCATATAGATTAGATTTAAAATCATAAACTTGGTTAATTTTTTTGTATATATTACATTTAAATTACGATAGATTAGATTTTAAACTATTAATTTGAAACTACGAATTAGATCAAATGAACAATAGTCGATTAATTTGATTATTTAAGTTTAAATTATGGTAGTTGTCTTTTATATAAGATGATATCAAATTCAAAACTTAAAAACTACTGAAGTTTTATTAGAGAGTCTGATTCACTCAGTATATCTATGAAGTGGACCTCTTATTAAATTTAATAGATTATAGTAGGATTTTCGGTGGATTCACTCGGTACTATTAATTGATGAAATTAAACATATGCTTAATTATCACTATCTTTTCTTATTTCTTGCAGGACAATGGATGTTGTGAATGCTGGTGACTATCAGTCCTTTACAGGTAAGCAAGGGTTACCAATCAAGTAATGTCAATGAAGATGCTGCTCGAAGATACTGACAAATAACATTTCATTATTATAATTTTATCAGTTCAGTAATTTCCTATAGCGAAAGTCTATATTTTAAGTTGGTCGGATTTTTTTTAAATAAGATGGTATCAACATTTCTAACAAAAAAAATCACGTCAGTAAATAATAATTTTTTAAATAAATTTGTTGTATATTATTTTTGCTACAATAAATGTTATCAACATTTGTAAAAATACATGTGCCATGACACTATATATATATATATATATATATATATATATATATATATATATTCTATGGAGAAAACTCAATCAAACACAGCCAGCGAGTGGGTGTATCAAACGTACCATATATTTGACTCGTTAAAAAAAGATTTTATTTAATTTTTCCGAAAATTTTCAATAACCTAAATCAGGAATTTAAAATTTTAACCATTATTTAAATAAACATGCAATATAACATTTACATCCCAGTCTAATCTGATGCGATGCATATTTTAAAACTAATCAAATCTAAAATTACAACTATATTTAATCTAATTATAATCACATTATCTATATACGGAATATAATTACAACTATAGATAGAATAGATTCTTTTGTTTATTATAAAAGATATATTTATCCACCAAATTGCTTTCTATCCTTCAATTGATTCAATTGATACAACAGAGACGAAAGAGATGAAGAGAGTAAGAAAATCAGACGAGATGACAAGCAACTGCGAAAGACCAGCAAAGAGACAGAGCAATAACAATAGTAGTATTCCCGACGACGTCCTCGTCTCGCTGATCTTCTTAAGGCTTCCGGCGAGATCCGTACTTGCCGTTCGATTGGTGTGTAAGTCTTGGTTTCAGTTGACGACGAGCCCATATTTCATCCTCAGTCATACCCGTCGAGCCTGCACAAATATCGTGTTCAAGGAGTACTCCTATCTGTACCGTGTGAGTCTCAGCGAGGAGCGCCACAAGGAGAGGAGTGGTAAAGAGCGAGACTCTAGAGCTTCCAAGTAAGCTGCTGGAGCATGTTGGCGGAATTTTTGAGCTTAGCTTGTCAGCTTCCTGCGATGGGCTGTTGTGCTTTTATTTTGCGGGACATCGCAATAGGAGGGCTGGCTACATTGTATGCAACCCAGTGACCAAGGAGTGGCTTAATGTTCCTCGGAAGTTGAGTAATGATGGCGAGGACGACTTACTTATTGCCTTCTACTTCCACGCTTCAACAGGAGAGTATAGATTGCTGCGACGGTATGAAACTGACGACGACACAGATTATGATTATGAAAACATAGTATACAATGTTGGATATGAAGTGTTCAGTGTCGGTCGCGGATCGAATAGAGGAGCTTGGAGACCTGTGAATGGCCCTTCTGGTATGCATCTCCGGCAATCACGCATCTCTGCGCTCCATAGGAATGTTTATTTTCTATCCGAAGACTATTGGGATTGCATAGTAGCGTTCGATATGAATAACGAAAAATTCAGAAAGATGTCCCTCCCCACACTGCATCCACAAGATCACCACCCATTGATGAACTTCTGGTAGATTTGGGAGGAAGTTGTTTCTGATAGAGGTGGGAGGGCGTTTGGGCTTGTGCCAGACTTACTCGGATCCTCGTTGGAGCGAGATGGACATATGGTGTTTGAAAGACTACGCCAAAGAGGAGTGGGTCAAGCAGTACACGGTTTCGGTAGGGGACTTGAGTAGTTCAGGTCGACAGACATCCCAAATGGTGCACTCCTTTGGCCATTTGCGAGGGCGGAAAGGAGCTTCTGCTAAAATATGATGGTTATTTTGCTCTCTATAACTTCGAGTCGAGGACTTTCAAGAAGAGAAGAACCAGCAAGTTGAGGGAATATACTTGGGTTCCTCACATTGAAAGCCTGTATCTTGTAATTCTACGGCTTAGCCAGTACTGAAGTTTTTAGCAAATAGTGATGCATTATTGTGTTAAAGAAGCATATTCTTGCAGCAGAGAGTGCTGGCATTTGGTCGGGTCTGAATGATATCCTTCCTTTTCATTGCCAACAAAGTTGTCAGTCCTAACATTAACGAGGACTGCCAACTTCGTTGACAGTCTATCCTAATATTCAAATTCTTTAGGACTGCCAACTTTGTCGGCAGTCCTACTTTACTTTAGGACTAGCCCCAAGTAAAACGTGGAGTGCCTTTAGAATTAGCCTAAATTAACATAAGGACATCTATGTATAATTAAGAGCTCCTCCTAATTAAGGTTTGAGTACTGAGGTTGTTTTGTGCTCTATATTTTACTTGAGCCTATAAGACTTTCAAGAAACTAAAGATCAACAAGTTGAGGCAAATTTCGGAGGTCTTGTTTTCTGAATTTCTTGGTATTCGTATCTTGAAATTCTTTCAAGAAGTGACAATGAGGTATCGACCTCTGTTAATTACTTGATCTTGCACATTAATAGTCTTCTTCCAATGACTTTTGTTATAGAATGCAATGGAGTTTATAGCGACTAATGCATCCTAATTTTCAGTGCTATCAACTTCACCAAATATTTTTATAGAAGAAATTTAGTTACAACAAAGTACGCCAAAGTTTCTTACATTTTCATGAATGTGCATGTAAATATAAAGTATTTCCACAGGTCATTCATGATGTTTTAATTTTACATTCAGTCAATCAATTAATGCATTGCAATTGGATTTTCCAAACTTAAAACACTGATATTGAGATGGACCGAAAATATATGACCTGATCATAGGGGTTTAGTAAACTAATTTACTGAATTTGACTCGGTATAATATATATGTAATTTTTTTTTTGGGATTTTGTTTCTTAGAGTGTGTGGGTAAAAAAAATGATTATTTAATTATTCCGAAAATTTTCAATAACCTAAATTATGAACTTAAATTTAACCATTATTTAAATAAACATGTAATATACAATTTACATCCCAGTGTAATGCATATTTTAAAACTAGTCGAATTAAAATAATTCAAATATGATCTAATTAGCAAAACCAAATGATCAAACGTAATCTAGTTTGGAACAAAACTAAACATAATTTAAACTAATCGAACTTAAAATTGCAACTATATTTATCTATATGGAATATAATTACAATGATAATAGGATACTTTCATTAGTTTTGTATAAATGATATATATACATATATAGATTGATACAACAAACAGAACGGATACAACAAACAGATACGGGTACAACAAAGTATGAAGAGGAGATGGATACAACAAGAGAAGAGGAGGGTCAGAAAATCAGGCGGCAGCACGATGAAGAGCAAACCCGAAGCAAAAAGACCGAGCAATGGCATTAGTCGTACTCCTAACGATGTCCTCGTTTCGTTGATCTTCGTAAGGCTTCCGGCGAGATCCATACTTTGTTGTTCGATTGGTGTGTAAATCTTGGTTTATGTTGACAATGAGTCCAAGTATCATCCTCAGTCATGCCCGTCGAGTCCGCACAAATATTGTGTTTGAGTACATAAACGTTCCACTAATTTGTACCATGTGAGTCCGGACAAATTACAGTTGTAATTTTAAATTTGCTTATTTAAATAATATTTAGTTTTGATGGAAAGTAGATTACGTTTGATCATTGGATTTTACTAATTAGATCATATTTGAATTACTTTTGACTTGATTAGCTCAATTAGCTCAATAAACCTGAGAATATATAAACATATGATCTATTTAGAAGTGAATATATATATATATACAAGCTCATCTATATGTATATATATTCTGATCAGGATTCTCACATCCATATATACACATATAGAGTTTCCTTATTCAAATGGCTGTAATCTCATTGTTCAAATCTAGAATTTCAGTATCTTTTGAATTTGGGAATTCATAATCACAACCTATTCCATACTTCATATAGTAAAACTTGAAGTTCATATGGTAGAACTTGAAGGCCAGATATAATAGCAATTAAAACATGATGAACGCACCTACATGTTAAGTAGGATGCAACTCAAAAGATCACCTTCAATATATATAGTAGAACATCAATCACTAGAACTCTCATTGCGAAACAATAAATTCTCAAAAGAAGACTATTAATATATAAGTTTAAGTTAATAGAGACGTACACCTCATTTTCACCTCTTCAAAGTATTACAAAGAATTACAAGATACAAGACTTTCTACGCGACGAACCCACGTACATCAGTTCAAGTTGTTGACCTCTAATGCCTTTTTGGAAGTCTTAGACTCCAAGTTAAAGAACACAAACAACTCTGGTGATTAAATTTTAGCAGAAGTTCCTTCCCATGCCCTCACAAATGGCCAAAGGAGTGCACCATTTGAGATGTTTGTAATAGATTGGATAACATATTTCCCGTACTGAAACTGCGTACTACTTGACCCACTCCTCTTTGGTGTAGTCTTTTAAACACCACATGTCAATCTCGTTCGAACTTACGTTCGTTTGCCACAGGCCCAAACTTCCTCCCATCTCTATCAGATTGTTGCCGTGGTCTTGTAGATGTAGTCGAGGAGGGAGGAACATTTTTCTAAATTTCTTGGTATTCGTATCGAATGCTACTATAAATTGGCAATTATGTTTGTAAGAAAGAAAATGAAGGCTTCCATGCATCACAGGGAGATGTGATCCACGGAGATACGTGGAGACATCAGAAGAGGCACTAATAGGCCTCCAAGCTTTATTTGATCGATCCCCGATACTGGACACTGCATATCGAATGTGTCCATGTCCACTGCCTCTGCCTCTGCCTCTCTCAAAGTAGTGTTGCAGCAATCTGTACTCTCTTGTTGAAGAGTAGAATTAGAAGCCAACAATAAAGGAGTTGTAACCATCATGCCAATTACAAGGAACATTAAGCGAGTTTCGAGGAACATCAAGCCAGTCCTTGTTCACAGGGTTGCAGACAACGTAACCGATTCTGTCGTGTCGTCGTCCCAGCCAAAGATTGAAGCACAGCATCCCATCGCAGGAAGCTGACAATAGAATATTAGAAATTCTGCCAACATGCTCCAACAGCTTACTTGGAAGATCTAAAGTCTCGCTCTCTACCACTCCTCTCCTTGTGGCGCTCTCGCTGAGACTCACACGGTACAGATTGGAGTACTCCTTGAACCCGATATCTGTGTGGGCTCGACGGGTATGACTGAGGATGAAACATGGGCTTGAATAAGGATAGAAAGCAATTGGGTGGATAAATATTTCTTTTATAAAAAACTAATGAATCTATCCTATCTATAGCTGTAATTATATTCCGTATAGATGATGTGTTCTAATTATATTTCATATATTTACAATCAAATAGTCTAACTCAAGTGGTAGGATATGAGCTATTTTTTTGGTTGTTTGAGTTCAAATCCTATGTTTGATAGTGTTCTGTATTAAATTTATATTTTTTTAATATTTTTTCGCACGTGACACAACTAGTTAAGATAAAACTGGGATGTAAATGTTATATTACATGTTTATTTAAATAATGTTTGAATTTTAAATTCATGATTTAGGTTATTGAAATCTTCAGAGTAATTAAATAATCATTTTTTACCGAGTCAAATATATGATTCTTTTAATAATGCCCACACACTCTAAGAAACAAAATCCAAAAAAATTATATAGATATTATGCCGAGTCAAATTCAGCAAATTAGTTTACTAAACCCATATGATCAAATTATATATTTTCAGCCCATCTCAATATCAGTGTTTAAGTTTGGGAAATCCAACTTCAACTTAATAATTTAATAAAGATGAGAATACAAACATATCTATATATCAACATATTGATTGATGCAACTAAAAAAATCTAGAGTTTCCTTGTTCATACATAATGGCAATTAAAACATCGTGAATGACCTACATGTTAGCTATCATGATTGATGCAACTCAAGAGATCACCTATGGAAATACTTTATATCTACATGCACATTCATGAAAATGTAAGAAACTTTTGTGTACTTTGCTGCAGCTAAAATTTGTTCTAGAAATGTTTGGTGAAGTTGATAGCACTGAAAATTAGGATTCATTAGGCACTAGAACTCCATTGCAAACAACAAAGTCTTGAATTAATTCTATAATATAATAAAGAGTCTTGAATTAATTCAAACGAGCGGGGTGGGGCTTTATTTATAGAGCAGCTCAGCACCTATGAACGCATAGCCCCGCACATGTGCGCGTAAGCGCTTGACCAACCAAATTCTACAAAATTCGGGTTACAAAGTCTTATGCCCTAACAGAGTTGCGTGCGCATACCCTAAAGTACAGACTGTCACATCAGTCTGCACGCAGAAAGCAGTGACGACAGACAAGATACACAACGCCGAAAGCAGCCACTCGCAACAAAGGCGCATAGCCCCTGGACGCATAGAGCCTTGACGCATAGCACCTGGACTCATAGCTCCTATATGCATAGAGACCTACCGCATAGCGCATGACGCTTATGCATCTGTTAGCCTACGTGCATGTCTGCCTTGGCACCTTGACGCATAGCGCCCGAGCAAGCAACCGTGCATGAAACTCACGCAAAAAAAGGAGCGCACGAGCGCCATGCAACGATACTGATGTGCTAAGTAAAGTGCCATCAAAGTACCACTTTACGCCCTTAGCCCGAGCCCGGGTCCTAGTCTGAGTCGCTAAGCCCCTACGAGCTTAGCTCCTAAGGATTTCCAAAGAGAAGTGACAAAACAATGGATTGTTCCTTGTGACTTACACTTAACTCTCTAGGAAATCAACCTACATGGGCAACCTCACCCCATGTGTATACTCCAACACAAATAAAGCTATTATATTGTAATATACACCATGGTGGTTTTCCAGTGTGGGACAAAAAGCACCAACAATCTCCCATGGATGAATTCCCAAATTTAAACGAGACAGTGAATTTCTAGATTTGAGCAATAACATTACAGCCATTTGAATAAGGAAACTCTAGATTTGCATGGATGTGAGAATCCAGATCAAAACATATATAGATATAAAATATATATATATATATATATATATATATATATATATATATATATATATATATATATATATTTTATATATATATATATATATATATATTTTACTTTAAACACTGAGATTGAGCTGCATTGAAAATATATAATCTGATCACATGGGTTTAGTAAACTAACCTAAATCATGTAAATAAAATCTATAAGCTGAATTTGACTCGGTATAATCAAATATTTGACTCGGTAAAAAAAAAATTTAATTACTCCGAAGATTTCAACAACCTAAATCATGAATTTTAAAATTTAACCATTATTTAAATAAACACGGAACATAACATTATTTAAATAAAATATGTAAGCTGAATTTGACTCGGTGTAATCATAACGGGATGCATATTTTAAAACTAGCCAAACTAAAAGTAATTCAAATATGATCTAATTAGCAAAATCAGATGATCAAATGTAATCTAGTTTCGATCTAAATTAAATATAATTTGATATAATCAAATTTAAAATTACAACTATATTTAATCTAATTATATATACGGAATATAATTACAACTATATATAGAATAGTTTCCTTAATTAGTTCTTTTTTATTATAAAAGATATATTTATCCTCCCTTTGCCTTCTACTCTTCAATTGATTGATCGATACAACAGAGACGAAAGAGATGAAGAGAGTAAGAAAATCAGAGGAGATGACAAGCAACTGTGAAAGACCAGCAAAGAGACAGAGCAATGACAATAGTAGTATTCCCGACGACGTCCTCATCAGGCTTCCGGCTAGATCCGTACTTGCCGTTCGATTGGTGTCTAAGTCTTGGTTCCAGTTGACAACGAGCCCATGTTTCATCCTCAGTCATACCCGTCGAGCCCACACAAATATCGTGTTCAAGGAGTACTCCTATTTGTACCGTGTGAGTCTCAGCGAGAGCGCCGCAAGGAGAGGAGTGGTAGAGAGCGAGACTCTAGAGCTTCCAAGTAAGCTGCTGGAGCATGTTGGCGGAATTTCCGAGCTTAGCTTGTCAGCTTCCTGCGATGGGCTGTTGTGCTTTGATTTTGCGGGACATCGCAATAGGAGGGCTGGCTACATTGTATGCAACCCAGTGACCAAGGAGTGGCTTAATATTCCTCGAAAGTTGAGTAATGATGGCGAGGACGACTTACTTATTGCCTTCTACTCCACGCTTCAACAGGAGAGTATAGATTGCTGCGACGGTATGAAACTGACGACAACACAGATTATGATTATGAAAACATAGTATACAATGTTGGATATGAAGTGTTCAGTATCGTCCGCGGATCGAATAGAGGAGCTTGGAGACCTGTGAATGGCCCTTCTGGTACGCGTCTCCGGCAATCACGCATCTCTGCGCTCCATAGGAATGTTTATTTTCTATCCATAGACGATTGGGATTGCGTAGTATCGTTCGATATGAATAGCGAGAAATTCAGAAAGATGTCCCTCCCCACACTGCATCCACAAGATCACCACCTCATTGATGAACTTCTGGTAGATTTGGGAGGAAGTTTGTTTTTGATAGAGGTGGGAGGGTGTTTGGGCTTGTGCCAGACTTACTCGGATCCTCGTTGGAGCGAGATGGACATATGGTGTTTGAAAGACTACGCCAAAGAGGAGTGGGTCAAGCAGTACACAGTTTCGGTAGGGGACTTGAGTAGTTCAGTCGACAGACATCCCAAATGGTGCACTCCTTTGGCCATTTGCGAGGGCGGAAAATATGATGGTTGTTTTGCTCTCTATAACTTCGAGTCGAGGACTTTCAAGAAGACAAGAACCAACAAGTCGAGGGAATATACTTGGGTGCCTCACATTGAAAGCCTTGTATCTTGTAATTCTACGGCTTAGCCAGTACTGAAGTTTTTAGCTGCGACGACAGGCTAACATGAACTTTCATCTTGATTTAATTTGAACTCTCTCTTTTTCTCTTAATTTGAACTCTTTTTTCTTCTCTTTTCTTATAGTGCTGAACTTCATCTTGATTTAATTTGAACTCTCTCTTTTTCTCTTAATTTGAACTCTTTTTTCTTCTCTTTTCTTATAGTGCTGAACTTCATCTTGATTTAATTTGTTGTTGTTGTTGTTGTGAAAATCGCTTCTACTGTTGTTTCCTTCACATGGTTATCATTTATTTGTTCACTAAAACGTCTGATCAGTTCATAGTAAAAATAAAAAACAAAAGAAACTTGTCGTCTGGACCTCCTATCAATTTGAAGGGAAGTTGGTTTTAATTTGGATTCGATTTCGGTGCGACCTTTTGTAAGATTTTTTTTCCTTCTTCTTATAGTTACCATAAGATTATATTAGATTGAATTGAAATCTTTAATCTGATTATAGTTCACCGTACACGATTTATATTTCATTAAATTTTAAATTATATACTATTAATATATCCATCATCTCCACAACAATTTGGTGTGAAAGACTTCCAATATAGTAACATATCTCTCTCTAAGGATTCAAATAGTGATGCATTATTGTGTTAAAGAAGCATATTCTTGCAGCAGAGAGTGCTGGCATTGGGTCGGGTCCGAATGTACTTATAGAGAGGGCTGCAAAGGATCAAACAATATACAAATTCAGAAAATTAAGGCTAATTATAAAGACATTTCACGGACAGTCCATTAGGACTGCCAACAAAGTTGGCAGTCCTAACATTAAGGAGGACTGCCAACTTTGTTGACAGTCTATCTTAATATTCAAATTCTTTAGGACTGTCAACTTTGTCGGCAGTCCTACTTTATGTTAGGACTGCCAACAAGTTGGAAGTCGTAAGACTTGGCTAGTCCCAAGTAAAACGTGGAGTGCCTTTAGAATTATGAACTTAAATTTATGGGTTTAGTAAATTTACTGAATTTGACTCGGTATAATATATACATAATTTTTTTTTTTGATTTTGTTTCTTAGAGTGTGTGGGTAAAAAATGATTATTTAATTATTCCGAAAATTTTCAATAACTTAAATTATGAACTTAAATTTAACCATTATTTAAATAAACATGTAATATACAATTTACATCCCAGTGTAATGCATATTTTAAAACTAGTCGAATTAAAAAATAATCAATATAATCAAATTAGCGAAACCAAATGACAGCCGCTGTTCAGCATGCAACCGATTGACAGCCGTCCTCTCCTCCACACGTAACTTCCATGGCTTCCTATAGAGAAGTAGTGGAAAAGATGGCATCCCTGTTCAGCATGCAAGGACCCGCTGAAGCGATATCATTGACAGCTAGAGAGAGTTCTATACCTCTCCATTGGGCTTCTACCTTGGCCATTAAACCCTATTCCCAAAGAAGTTTTCAAAAATCTACTCTTGCATCTATCCTTGCCAAGATATGGAAAACGATGGAGCCGGTGCACATCTCTATCTCGATATCGAATCAGGGTCCTTTTTGGCAAGAGTAGATTCGCCCGAAGAGGTCAACCGTATTGTACTCGAGGCCCCATTGAGCATTAATGATGAACTCCTTGCAATCGAGAAGTGTGATCCAGGAAAACTACCGGAGGAGTACAAATTCAACATGGCGGACCTCTGGGTCCAACTCCACAAAATACCCCCGAAGTTTTTAAATCGCAAGGCGATCACCAGGATCGCGGAGGCCATTGGATCCCCTAGGCAAATTTCAGATGCAAAAGAGATCCAATGGACTACTTTTGCTCGCATCAAAATTATCATTGATATCTCCAAGCCATTGAAGAAAGTAGTCCCGATGGTGATAGATGGGGGTGATAGGAATATGGTTGAAGTGAGATATGAAAGGCTCCCTCGTCTGTGTACCTTCTGTGCTAGATTGGGTCATGTGTATGATTCCTGTTCGGAGCGCCGTAACTTCGAAACCCTCATAGGGGAAGATTGGACAGAGGAAGAGAAAGACAGACTTAAAGGTCTTCTACGTCCCAGAGTTAAGGAGATCGACTTCCGAGCAGAAGCCATTAGAGTTTTCGCCCGTAGGGGGGTACCTCCAGCCTCTGAGGATACATCAAATATCAGCAAAGAGAAATCCCCTAATGAAGAACAACTATCCAGGCGCAGAACCTCGACACCTCACTCATCCTCCATCTCCAGTCAACTGGTTAAATATACGCCGCCACATAGAAGGAACGCAAGTGCTAGGCCCTATCACATTGATGTGGTGGGCGTCCATGAGTCTTCTGGTTCTGGCTCTGTGGACGAACCACGTATATCTAAAGGGTCGCTACTTCACCCGGGTGCCGGTATTGTTGAAAGAACAGTCTCCGATGAGGATCCTTTTATTAATCCTAGTTTTCGAGTGTTAACACCGATCCCCATTATGCATATGATGGACGGGCACTCTTATGACACAAGGGATATGGCTCATTTTAAGTGGACACGACAACATATGATGGCACAAAACGAGTCCTTCTCAAAGAATGCACATCAGAATGAAAAGGAAGAGGAGACCAATGAAGCTAGCAGTAGAAGCCTTCATCCAATGACTACTATGGGATTAGGTGATCAAGACATGCTTCTATGTAACCCAACACAAGATACGGAGGAACACACTGCAGATTGCTCTCTCCTTCATCAAAACCTTGTAATCCATGAGCCCCCATATGAATGTGCCTCTATAAAGCATAATTCTGGTGCCATATATCGACCGGCTCAACATAGTAAGCTCTCCTGGAAACGTCGAGCCCGTAAACCCACTCCAATGAAATCCACAGCATCATCTAGCACAAAGAAGCGCAGCACGTCTCCTTCACCGACGCCCACCAACAACAAGAAGTTTCGCTCCTCTTTCATTGATCCCTCATCCACCGACAAGGTCGTGGCGGCTGACCTCAAACAGCCGCAAGGGCCATGTTAATCCTATCTTGGAACTGTCGAGGGGCGAGGAATGCCTCGACAGTCCAAACTCTGCGCTCATTCCTCTCCGCCACACGCCCATCCATCTTCTTCATCTCAGAAACCATCTCATCACCCTCATACTCAGAGCGTATCCTTCCCCAGTTAGGATATGCAAACGTTTTTCCCGTCCACCCAATCGGCCACGCAGGAGGTTTGTGGCTTGGCTGGGACTCCACCATCACCGCGAAAGTTGCATACCACTCACAAAATCTCATTCTCCTTTGTGTTGAAGCCATGAATGGTCTAACAGCTTGGAATCTTCTTTGCACATATGGGAACCCAAAGAAAAATGAAAGAATCAAACTCTGGAAGCAGATTGTAGAAATGACAGAGAGATTCGTTGTCCCGTGGTGCTGCATTGGTGATTTTAACGCTATGCTATCGCCGGACGAAAAGCAAGGAGGCAGCGGGTTTGATCACTGTGCAGCTAATGCGTTCAAGCAGATGATAGATCAATGTGGTTTGATTGATCTTGGGTGTGTCGGACCAGCATACACATGGTCCAACCGTCGTGGGGTGAGACACCACATCAGAGAAAGGTTGGATAGAGCCATGGCTACTACGCAATGGTGTGTTTCCTTTCCTAATACATCGGTATCCACTCTTTCATGTATCAATAGTGATCATGCACCCATCCTTCTAAACACCTGTAAGAAGCAAACCAGGATAAAGCGCCCATTACGGTTTGAAGCACACTGGATGTCAGACAACTCATTCTCCGACATGCTTAAATGTACTTGGCAAGAGACAAGCTCTCATGAGGATCCATCACTTGGTCACAAGCTGAGATTTATGCTCTCGACGATCCACAAATGGGGCCGTACAAAGTTTGGTAATATTAAAACCCGCCTTGCTGTTATTCATAATCGCCTTAGTGTTATTCAATCAAATCAGATCTCCAAGGAAACTCAAGCCGAAGAGCATTCGTTAATTGCTGAAGCTAACGAACTACAAGCTATAGAAGAAGCCTACTGGTGTCAAAGATCTAGATGCAGATGGATTAGAGAAGGAGATAGAAACACAAAATATTTCCATACTAGAGCTACTTTGAGGAGAAGACGGAATGAAATCAGAGCGATCAAATGCTCCGATGGCAGGTGGGTGTATGACCATGATATCATTGCGACTACACTGGTTAATCATTTCAAAACCATGATGTGTGTTGATGAATCCATGGCCATGGATTCAGCTTTCCCTATTTCGAATGATGCTATTTCAGAAGACGAAAATTCATCTATTAGTGTCATCCCCGACCATGAAGAAATCAAGGCAACCACTCAAAGCATGGGTGCATTCAAGGCCCCAGGCCCCGATGGCTTTCCAGCAGTTGTATATCAAAAATACTGGACGATACTTGGTGAGGATCTGACCCGAATGGTTCAGAGCTTCTTCAAGGAGTCTAAACTTCTTCCAATGATGAACCACACTCATATTGCTTTGATCCCAAAGAAGAACCACCGTACCATGCCGGCAGATTATCGGCCAATTGCTTTATGCAATGTGGCGTACAAAGTTATTGCCAAAATACTGACAAATAGAATCAAACCAGTGTTATCCAGGATTATATCGCCAAACCAAAACGCCTTCATTCCAGGAAGGCAAATATCTGACAACATTATCATCACTCAGGAAATTATTCACAACATGAAATACCTTCTAAGGAGGAAAAATTTGTTTGCCTTGAAATTAGACATGTCAAAGGCTTATGACCGTCTCTCGTGTCCTTTTATCAAATAAATTCTATTTGGCATAGGCATTCGAGGGAAATCGAACGAATTGATCATAAAATGTATTGAATCACCTACTTATTCAGTTCTTGTAAATGGATCACCGGAGGGATTTATCACCCCTGTGAGAGGAATACGCCAGGGATGCCCGCTATCGCCGTTTATATATGTTCTATGCTCTGAGGTCCTTTCCAGTTTATTCAAAAAATATGAAAGGGACAACCTCTTCCAGGGCGTTCGACTTAACAGGTATGTACCCGCTGTTTCTCATTTACTATTTGCTGATGATATCATGATCTTTGGATATGCTACACTCGGATCATTAGCAGCAGTTCGTAACATTCTCCATACATATTCGAAGTGGTCGGGGCAATCGGTTAACTTCGAGAAATCCAATATACATTTTAGCAAATTGGTACCGGCAAATGACAGGGAGTTGTTAGCTTCCTCGATGCATTTATCTATTATGAAGGAGGGAGATACGTACCTGGGACAGAAGCTTCCAAATTACTCTCCCATGCCGGTCGTACCACTCTCATAAAAGCAACTCTGGGTTCCATACCTATATATTACATGTCGACTAGTTTACTATCCAACAGCTCGTGTAGCAAACTCACGAAACAACAGAGGAGCTTTTGGTGGGGACATGATCCTCAAGAGAGGAAGATGCACTTTATCAGCTGGCGGAAAATTGCCACTCCAACCAGAGAGGGTGGCCTGGGCATCAGGAATGTCCAATGGGTGAATTACTCCTTGGTGGGGAAATTACTTTGGAGGTTTCTTGCGAACCCCGATCTTCTATGGGTTCGGTTGCTTAGTGGACTGTATCTGCAGGAGCGCTCCATATGAAGTGCCATGAAGACGAGACGAACGTCTCCGACTTGGGCTAGCATTCTGGAACTTCGTCAGGTTATGAAGGACGGCATATACTGGAGAGTAAATGGAGGATGGATTAAGATACTTGAAGAGCCATGGATACCGTCACTGTCGGGTTTTCGAATCTTTGATTGCAGGATACCGAGCAATGGACCTTTACTTGTGCGGGATCTCATATGCATAGACACTAACACTTGGAACATATCTCTGATTCAGAGTTTGTTTAATCCATTGGAGGTGGCAGCCATCACTAGAATTCCGCTCACGGGAGATAGAGGACCGGATGAACTTATCTGGACAAAAGCTAGTAATGGGAGGTTTACTCCTAAATCCCTCTATGAGGAGTTTAGACGGCGTGAGCCCAGTGCGTCACATTCTGATGCTTACAAAGAAATTTGGCACAAACTCTGGAATTTGGGTAACGTGGCACCCAGAGTTCGTATTTTCGTATGGCGGCTCCTCCAAAACTCTCTCCCTTTGCTCACGGTGCTTAGCAGACGTATCCCTAGTATCAACACCAACTGTCCATTCTGTCTCATGCAGGAGGAAGACGATAATCATCTATTTCTCCACTGTCATCTATCTAGAGCTGTCTGGTTCGCATGTAGCATTGGCCTTCGTGTTAACAGCTCCACGGATATAAAATCCATCTTGAGGGAATGGTTGATAGACAAGGAATGTGAAGATGTGGCGAGGAGAGGAGTGAATATCCTGTGGGCTATTTGGAAGGCGCGATGCAACTATGTATTTAATAACTCCCGTCCGACAGCTGAGAAGATTATCCATGAAGCAAATATTATGTATAGAGATTATGGAGGTACCTCAAATCCTCAAATAATACATCTACAAGAGCTCAGTCAACTATATCAACAAAATTCTTGGACGCCTCCTTCTATCGGATGCGTTAAAATTAACATAGACGGGGCAGTCTCATCATCCACCATTGCTGCTGCTGCCGTGGCTAGAGATGAGAGGGGTAGATATATTGCAGCCAGATCGGAGGTCTCGGAGGATACTACCACGTTCGGAGCTGAGCGTTCTCTTCTATCGGAGATTATAGCTATGCGACAGGGTGTTATACTTGCTAATCATATTCAAGCCGAGCATATGACTATAGAGGGAGACTCATATATTGTACAAAGGATTTTTAAAGGGGATGACGAACTGGTCCCTTGGAGGCTCAGAGACCTGATCAGGACTATCCGCGAGGAGATTCGTGAGATGAGGGTATCGGTGGAGTTTGGTTTTACTCGTAGAGCTGGAAATATGGTAGCTCATAGTGTAGCTTCTTTCTCTTTGAGCAATCTCATCTGCTGTGATGAGATGGGGACTCCCCTTTGTATCGCTCAATTAATAGCCAACGAGGCAGTTGCCTCTGAATGAATAAATTCATTACCTTTCAAAAAAAAATGATCAAACGTAATCTAGTTTGGATCAAAACTAAATATAGTTTAAACTAATCAAATTTAAAATTGCAACTATATTTATCTATATGGAATATAATTACAACGATAATAGGATACTTTCATTAGTTTTGTATAAATGATATATATACATATATAGATTGATACAACAAACAGATACGGGTACAACAAAGTATGAAGAGGAGATGGATACAACAAGAGATGAGGAGGGGATGGATACAACAAGAGAAGAAGAGGGTCAGAAAATCAGGCGGCGGCACGATGAAGAGCAAACCCGAAGCAAAAAGACCGAGCTATGGCATTAGTAGTATTCCTGACGACGTCCTCATATCGTTGATCTTCGTAAGGCTTCCGGCGAGATCCATACTTGTTGTTCAATTGGTGTGTAAATCTTGGTTTATGTTGACAACGAGTCCAAGTTTCATCCTCAGTCATGTCCGTCGAGCCCGCACAAAAATTGTGTTTGAGTACATAAGGAGTAACTAGGCCCAAAGGCGAGGCATGAAGGCGCTGGAGAGATTAATGGATTGTAATTAGAATATTAAATTTAGTTGTAATTACATTTCATGTAGATCATAGTCGATTATAGTGTGATTAAATACAATTGTAATTTTAAATTTGATTATTCAAATAATATTTAGTTTTGATGGAAAGTAGATTACGTTTGATCATTGGATTTTACTAATTAGATCATATTTGCATTATTTTTGACTTGATTAGCTCAATAAACCTGAGAATATATAAACATGTGATCTATTTAGAAGTGAATATATATATATATATATATATATATATATATATATATATATATATATATATATATATATATATATATATATATTCTGATCAGGATTCTCACATCCATATATACACATATAGAGTTTCCTTATTCAAATGGCTGTAATGTCATTGTTCAAATCTAGAATTTTAGTATCTTTTAAATTTGGGAATTCATAATCACAACCTATTCCATACTTCATATAGTAAAACTTGAAGTTCATATAGTAGAACTTGAAGGCCAGATATAATAGCAATTAAAACATGATGAACGCACCTACATGTTAAGTAGGATGCAACTCAAAAGATCACCTTCAATATATATAGTAGAACATCAATCATTAGAACTCTGTGAAACAATAAATTCTCAAAAGAAGACTATTATATATAAGTTTAAGTTAATAGAGACGTACACCTCATTTTCACCTCTTCAAAGAATTACAAAGAATTACAAGATACAAGACTTTCTACGTGATGAACCCACATACATCGGTTCAAGTTGTTGACCTCTAATGCCTTTTTGGAAATTTTAGACTCCAAGTTAAAGAACACAAAACAACTCCCGTGATTAAATTTTAGCAGAAGTTCCTTCCCACCCTCACAAATGGCCAAAGGAGTGCACCATTTGAGATGTTTGTAATAGATTGGATATCATATTTACTATACCGAAACTGCGTACTGCTTGACCCATTCCTCTTTGGTGTAGTCTTTTAAACACCACAAGTCAATCTCGTTCGAACTTACGTTCGTTTGCCACAATCATAATCTGTGTCGTCGTCAGTTTCATACCGTCGTAGCAATTTATACTCTCCTATTGAAGTGTGGAAGTATAAGGCAATAATTAAGTCATCGTCGACATCTTTACCCAAATTCTGAGGAACATTAAGCCACTCCTTGGTCAATGGGTTACAGACAATGTAACCAGGCCTCCTATTACGATGCCCCGTAAAATCAAAGCACAACATCCCATCACAGGAAGCAAACAAGCTAAGCTTAGAAATTCCGCCAGCATACTCCATCTGCTTCATTGGAAGATTTAGATCCTCTATCCCTACCATTGCTCTCCTTTGGCTTCTTTTGGCGCTCTCGTTAAGGCTGATGTACAAATCGTCGAGACTAACATTGTACAAAGCGGACTTACCTTTGGAATCGATGGACTCCAACACGATTCTTTTGCGGGCTTGACCTGCATGGCTGAGGATGAAACGTGGACGCTTTGTCAACGAGTACCAAGATTTACACACCAATCGAACAACAGGAATGGATCTCACAGGAGGCCTTACGAAGATCCACGAGACGAGGACATCGTCAGGAATACTACTATTGTCATTGCTCTGTCTCTGTCTCTTTGCTTTGTCAGAAATACTACTAATGCCATTGCTCTGTCTCTTTGCTGGTTGTCACGCCCCAGAACCAGAATACTGAAGAGCAGGGGCAGACATAGCCAGCTACGTATATGGAAGTGCAACCCACCTCGCTATACGGTCACGGCTGTCTAAATACATGAGGGTTTAACTACAAGCCAACAGTCTCTTAAGGTCATGAACAAGCCTAATGTCTCAATCACAAGCAAGTAATAAATGTTACAAGATGTAAGATCACCAAATATACAATAGTAAGGCATCCCAAACATTATATATTTAGTTGATCATGAAGCTAGTCGTTCCAAAATGTCAGGACTAGCAAGAGTTAAGTCATACATAATCAACCCTAGGATCTGTCAATCATGTTACAGCCCGTAGGCGGACAGTAAGTAAGGGTACAATCGAGCTAAACAGGTGCTCGTCGATTAAACGCCTCAAAAGAATATTTTTACAATAAAGTGGAAGAGCCAAAAATAATCCACTCGTTGCCCTGGTTATGCCTGGTGGTCACCATCGGGCTGAAAAGTCGGTAGATCCTCTGAAGCTGCTCCAAAATCTGGCCATACAAAACTAGCTGAGTCAGATCCTAGAAAGAGCAAGTACCACAAGGAAGCTTCACTTAGGAACTAAAACCAGCAATCAGCACAAGAGTATAATAATATAGTAAAACTGGAGAGATATAGCATCACGAGGATATACGGTAAGATAACCATGGACCATTCAGATAACCAGGTTACAATCCTTAAACGAAATAAGGATCGGGATTGTAACCCTTCATCTGAACCAAACTTGGTTTCTTCCATTTATCAGCAAGATAATATAAGAAAATCAGGACATGTAATATGCTTGTACAGGATCAAGACAAGACCAGACTGGTTAATCCTCATTCAACAATCACGGCCAAGCAATGAGTACGGCTTGATACTTTAACTAACTAGGGTTATCACATGCCTAGTTACTAAAAAGATGCAGTGAGATTATTCCACAGCCACAAGCCCTGCAGACCATCCAGGTTATCCAGGTCGAATATTAGGAGTTGAATTCAGGTGGGTACATCATCCAGGAAATGCATGTACCCTTAGGTGACTTAGAGGGTGCAATACATGACAGTATGCTAGAAATGTGCCCTACTCGACGACAGGCTACAGATCCTAAGAGCACCCAGGTAACGGGATTACCTGTAGCTGGAAAATCTCTTCATGACTACTGTGTTATTCTAGTTATTAACCTTAGTCCATTTTAGTGGGTACTCCTGACCGTAATACTCAGGAGTTCCATCCTAAGTATGATGTAAGACAAGACAGGTTTATTTGTACAAGCACAATCGCCCACGGTGTCCCAGTTATTTATACTTGGCATGTCATGTCATGTAAGCTGTCGCAACAGCAGTCCGAGATATATCATGTCAGGAGTGCGCCATGGTGGGCCACTATCATGTCATGTTACTGGTTAAGAGTGTACCACTATGGATCACTGTCGTGTTCATGATACCAGTGCAGGATAACATAGTATAAGCATTCCTTCAAAGGCCTAAGTCATACTGAGAGTCACAAGGCATGAGTTAATAATAATAATAAAATAATCATAAAATACAAGCTATGGAAAAGCCTTGCGGCTCGGCATATGCGGCCAAGAAGTGATCTCATGCGGCTGAGGAGGGAGCAGTCCATGCGGCTGGAGAGAATCGAGCATATGCGGCAGGAAGGAAAGAGAGTCCAAACGGCTCGGGATGGAAGGGTCATGCGACTGGCGGAGGAAGTCGGGTTCATGCGGCCAGGGGAAAGAAATCCATACGGGTCGGGGGAATTAAGAGCTCCTGCGGCTAAAGGCGGGAATAGGCCTTATGCGGTTGGAATGGAGCGACCCCGTGCGGCTGAGATGGGAAGTCT
>JANAVB010012200.1:19128225-19293225 GCA_029216955.1 Iris pallida | reverse complement strand
TCTACAAGAATTTAGCCATGGAAATTAAAAATGCTAAATACTAAAGTGTGTTAGAATACTGTGAAGAAGAGAATGGAACAATAAAATGTAGGTTCCTCCATGAAGCAAGATGCACTTGCCTAAGCTCTCTCTCTCTCTCTCTCTTACAGGTAGGTGAAGAGTTAATGGAGGAAAAGAAAAAGAGTAATGAAGAGAGAGAAAGAAGTGGAGGGTTAATAAATGGTAGTGGTGGTGGTAGGTAAGGGTTCACCCCTTGGTTCATGATGAACCAAAAGCAACCCCAAACCGAACCAAGCCAACCCGAACCAAGATGAACCAAACAATAAAATACCTAATAAACCAGGCAAGGAGACATGCAATACAAGATAAAATACGTACACGTATTCCAAAATACGTAATACGAACCACAGGTATTACAACTCTATCCACCTTAAAAGAATTCCATCCTCGAAATTTAATTAAGAGGATAGAGGGGCAAGGACAAGCTATATTAATCACAAGCAAGCTATAACTAGGCAATCAATCATTCATTCAAGCAAAGAACTGAATGCATGAGGCATAAGGAAGACATTATACCTCACGAGTCAAACAGGTCGGGATATCACGATCGGATATCATCCTCATGCTTCCATGTTGACTCACCCAAAGAGTGATGACCCCAAGCAACTCGGACTAACTTGATAGTCTTGTTCTTGAGTATCTTCTATCTCCGGTCCAATATAGACACAGGCCTTTCCTCATACGAAAAGTTGGTACCAACAACCAATTTCGAATGATCTAGGATATGGCTCGGGTCTGGGATATACCATCGTAATTGGGATACATAGAACACGTCATGTACCTCGCTTAGCGACGACGGGAGAGCGAGACGATAGGATACATCTCCTACTCACTCCAGAATGTTGAACAGTCCTATATACCTAGGACTAAGCTTTCCCCGTACGCTGAAACGTATAACGCCACGGTTAGGCGAAATCCTCAGGAATATATGGTCGCCGACCGAAAACTCAAGAGGGCGCCGATGTGAATCGGCCCAATGGCGCTGGCGATCTTGGGCAACTCGAAGATGATCCCTGACCCTTCTGACCACTCCAACTGTCTGGGCTATCATTTCTGGACCGAGCATCTGCCTCTCTCCAACATCATCCCAAGCTAGCGGGGATCTGCACTTCCTATCATACAGTGCCTCGAACGGTGCCATCTGGATACTGGCCTGAAAACTGTTGTTGTACGAGAATTCCACCAGGTGCAGATGATCTTCCTACGAACCACCGAAGTCTAGAGTACAAGACCACAACATATCTTCAAGAGTCGGGATCGTACGTTCTGACTGACCATCCGTCTGCGGATGATATGCTGAGCTAAACTGGAGGCGGGTTCCCAAACTCTCTTGCAAGCTACGCCAAAAGTGCGATGTAAATCTTGAATCTCGGTCCGAGGTGATACTGACTGGTACACCGTGGAATCTAACAATCTGCCGGAGGTACATCTCTGCTAGCTGTGCCGTCGACTGACCAACTCTGAACGAGAGGAAGTAAGCCACCTTCGCGAGCCAATCAACTATAACCCAGATAGCATCTCTACCAGCTGGGGATCTAGGTAATCCAGTCTCAAAATCCATAGTCACATGCTCCCACTTCCATTCTGGAATCGGCAAGGACTGAAGAAGTCCTGCCGGTCTTTGATGTTCAGCCTTAACCTGTTGGCAAACGAAACACCGAGAGACAAACCGAGCTATCTCCCACTTCATGCCGTTCACCAGAAGTGCTGACGGATATCACGGTATATCTTCGTGCCGCCCGGATGAATAGAATATTGAGAACTGTGGGCCACTGCCATGATCTCCTATCTGATATCACCACTGGGTATACAAAGACGCTTACCATGTCTAAGTGTACCGTCTTCATGAATGCATAACTCTGGCCGTCGCCCTGTCTCACACTCTGTTCTGAGTCGCTGAAGCTTGGAATCTGTTGACTGTGCCATCCGGATCCTCTCGACTATAGTAGACTGAACTTGCATGCTGGCCATTAATGCCACACTGAAAGGGAGAACAACTTCTATACTCATCTTCTGAAGGTTTGCTAACAGCTCTGGTTGCGCTGTTAGAAAATAAACTCTGGCTCTTCTGCTCAATGCATCGACAATGACGTTAGCCTTCCCAGGGTGATACTGCAGGTTAACATCATAATCCATAAGTAGCTCCAGCCATCTCCTCTGACGCATGTTAAGGTCCTTCTGGGTGAAAACATACTTCAGGTTCTTGTGGTCGGTGAAAATCTTTACCCTATCTCCATACAAGTAGTGCCTCCACAACTTGAGTACAAACATTACGGCTGCTAGCTCCAAGTCATGGGTTGGATAATTCCTCTCATGATCACGAAGTTGTCGTGACGCATAAGCTATCACCTTCCCATGCTGCATCAAAACACATCCTAAGCCTCTGCCTGAAGCATCACAATATACTGAAAATTCTCTAGTCCCATCTGGAAGCGTGAGAAGGGGAGCCGTCATCAAACCTCGCTTCAACTTCTCAAAAGAATCCTGGCACTCTGCTGTCCAAGCAAACTGCACATCCTTGCTGGTCAACTGAGTCAATGGCGCTGAAATCCGAACAAAGTCTGAAACAAATCGTCGGTAGTAGCCGGCCAATCCAAGAAAGCTACGAACTTCTGCAACTATGCTAGGTATTGGTCATGACTCAATGGCCACGATCTTCTGGGGATCCACTTCTACTCCTCCTCTGGTGATGATATGACCCAAGTACGAAATACGATTGAGCCAGAACTCGTATTTACTGAACTTGGCATATAACTGGCGCTCCCTGAGAATCTGAAGGACAACCCTAAGATGCTACTCATGCTCTGCTTCACTCTTGCTGTAGACCAGAATATCGTCTAGGAACACAATTACGAACTGATCCAAGTAGGGCATGAAAATACGATTCATGAGGTCCATGAATACTGCTGGCGCATTAGTTGCTCCAAAGGGCATAACAAGGAACTCCCAATGCCCATATCTAGATCTGAATGCTGTCTTCGGGATGTCCTACTCTCTGACTCTGATCTGATGATATCCTGACCGCAGATCAATCTTCGAGAATACTGCTGCCCCCTTGAGTTGATCAAACAAGTCATCTATCCTCGGGAGAGGATATCTGTTCTTGATTGTCACTGAGTTCAAGGTACGATAATCAATACATAATCTGGACGTACCATCCTTCTTTTTCACAAGAAGCATCAGGACTCCCCAAGGCGATCCACTAGCATGAATGAATCCCTTGGTCCTGAGTTCTTCAATCATCTTGTACAATATCTCAAGTTCTGACGGCGCTATACTGTAGACTCTCTCTGATACTGGGACTGTCCCGGGAATCAAGTCTACAGTGAACTCGATCTCCCGCTCTGGCGGTATCCCTGGAAGCTCTTCCTGGAAAATATCTGGAAACTCTTCAACTATCCGGGGCAACTACACTGCTGCCACTGCCATCCGCAACACTGGAGGAGAAGGTTCAACTTCGCCTCGGGAAAAAAAAAAACTCTGGCTCGCCTGGAATGCTAAAAACAACCATGCCAATATGGCAGTCTATTCTAGCATACTGGTTCCTCAACCAATCCATCCCTAAGACCACATCATAATCGGCCATCGAAAACTCTATCAATCTAGCAAGAAATTCTCTACCGCTAACTACGATCCGACACGAGGAATACACTCTATCTACTCCCATAAGACCGTTACCAGTAAGTATATTGAGCCTTACTGATAATGACTCGGGCTCCAATCCTATCCGTGTCGCGAATCGTACAGACATAAATGAATGCAATGCACCAAAATCAAATAAAGCTGAAGTTGGAAAGGAGTTGACGAGAATAGTACCTGCCACTACCTCTCCTGGTGCCAATCCTTCCTCTACGGTCATCACCATAGCCTGACCATGCCCTCATGGTGCTGGTCCCTTCTGCTAAAATCCTCGCTGCCTATTTTGGATCTAGGATTGGGCTTGTGCATACTGCTGGGGGTGTTGTTGCTGGAATGCGTGGGACTGAGGCGGCAAGGGCCTCTGAAGCTGATACTGCTGCTGCTGGACTGGTGCTGGGGCCGGTCCTCTCACCGAAGAGCTAGAAAGGTTGGATGATGATGAACCACCCCTATTCGGGCAGGATCCAACCTTATGATCTGCTGCTCCACAAGCTAGACACAATCCCTGCACCCTACGACATTCTGCCACCACATGGCCTGGCTTCTCACAATGAGAACATCCCACTGCGGAAGTGTGCTTCTGCTTCTGCTGCTGAGGGTGTGTCAGGGCTGGATGCTGAACTGACGTCACTGAGGCCGCCCGCCTCAGAGCTCTAATAGTCAAAGCCCTGGCTGTCGGGGTTGGTGCTGAAGACTGATTCATCTGGCTGTGAGATCTCTTCCGACCTTCGGCCCTATCCACGATCCTCTGGGAGGTATACTCATGCCTCCTAGCTGCTCTCAAGACCGCATCAAACGTCTGATGCTCGAACTGCTCCACTGCCAACAAAATCTCGAGGTGGAGCCCCTGCTGGAACCGCTGGGCTCTATCATACTCGGTTGCTACCAAGGTGGAAGCAAACCGACTAAGCCTCGAGAACTCGACCGCATATCCGTCGACCGTCCTGTCCATCTACTTCAAATTGATGAACCTGGTCTATAGATCGTATCGAGCTACATCATTGAAGTACTTGGTCTGGAATCTCTTCCTGAATACTGCCTATAGAATAGGGGCCACTAATCTAACGGCCTGCGCCGCCCACCAACTACAGGCCAAATCTAATAACTATATGCGTACCACGGCCATCTTCTTATCTTCTGGGGTTCTGGCTGCTTCTAGAATCACCTTCGTGTCCTGAAGCCAGGCATATGCGGCAATAGTATCTTAGCTACCATCAAAGAAGGGAGGGTTTAGGCGCTTGAAGCTGTTGGCCGCGCTGTTACCCTGATGACCTTCTCTAGTAGAGCATCTGTCACTGCCTGGTGCAAGGCATCTCCCCAATGATCTTGGGAAGCTATCAAGGTCCTGATGAGACCCACCAAGGTGCCATCATCGGGTTCTGCAGACTAAATGGGCTGAACTGGTGGCTCTCCTCCAAAAGGTACGACTCTGGAGGCCACTTCTGAATGCTGAGCTTGATCTCCAGGTTGCTGCTGGTCCACAGGAGGTGCTCTGCCTAGCTGATCGGTAGGGCCAGGTATAATGCTGCTGAAGAAGACGACATGGGGAACAATAAGGAATGACCATGACAGACCAACGATACAAGCATATGATCAGATCAAGATTCCAGAGATTCAGAGGATACGAACAGAGATCAAGGACGAGCACTGATTGAGATATCTATTCAGTAAACCCTCACATATCTTGATAAAACAAGACCTGCATGGGCCACCACTTAAACCATGTCATGTCCCAGAACTAGAATACTGGAGAGCGGGGGCAGACATAGCCAGCTACGTATATGGAAGTGCAACCCACCTCGCTATAGGGTCACGACTGTCTAGATACATGAGGGTTTAACTACAAGCCAACAGTCTCTTAAGGTCATGAACAAGCCTAATGTCTCAATCACAAGCAAGTAATAAATGTTACAAGATGTAAGATCACCAAATATACAATAGTAAGGCGTCCCAAACATTACATATTTAGTTGATCATAAAGCTAGTCGTTACAAAATGTCAGGACTAGCAAGAGTTAAGTCATACATGATCAACCCTAGGATCTGTCAATCATGTTACTGTTTGCAAAAACAAAAGTTGTTGAACTTTATTGATACAAACTATGTAATAAGATTACAAGAATTCTGGGAAAGGTACAACTTTAGGAATCCAATCTAGCAGACGATTGCTTTATCCCTTGGACGATGTGAACTTTTGAAGACGAAGCCTCTGAAGTTGAAGACAACTCTAGAACTGAAGGCAAAAGCCTTAGAAGTTGAAGGCAAAAGCCACAGAAGAATGCAGCAGTACTTTGGCAAGAACTCCTGGACTCTCTGATCTCTGGTCTGATCTTTGATCCCTTGATCCCTTTGAATGGAGACTTGAAACACTATTTATAGAGTTCTGAAAATAACTAACTTTTAGTTATTCTGGACTGTGCATGATAGATTACGCAGCAGTGGACTGCACAGGCAGTTGCTGGATCGTGGGCCAACTGTCTTGGACACATGGCATCATTTGATTGAAATACGCATGATCGTGTATAGATAGTTGCCACGTAATGAGCTATCGATGGCATGAATGCCACGTGTACTTTGTCAGTTGTGTTGATAGAGCGCGCAACTTGAATTGCGCTGGCATTAGATTGTGCAGACTTGGACTGCGCAGGAATGGATTGTGCTGCCAACTGTCAGCCGTCCTCGAGCGTTGTACGGCACAATAAACGAACAGTCTTCTCGTTCTTCATGCTGTCAGCTGTCAGAAAGATTTGATTTATGTCAGGTAATGATGACTTTTGCCACGTCAGCCTGCACATTTGGGAGTGTGCGCAATCTAGCGTGCGCAATCTGAAGGATGCACAATCTGATGTCTGTGCAGTTCATCTGAAAGTTGTATTTCTTGATTTTCTGACTTTGTTGATGTGTGCAACTTAATTTTTTAGGACCTACAAGACCCCCTTCAAAGTTTTCGAAATGTGAATTTATTCAAAATTTCGAAATACTTTAAAATTTGAAATTTGAATCAATTTGCGCATGAAGTGAGCAGGCTGCGCAATCCGAGGGATTAGCCCCAATTTCAGGCACAATCTAAGGCGGCCGTTTCGTTTTCGAAAACTATAAATAGTTCTCTTCTCATTTCATTCTTTACTTTGTCTTTTTCGTGCACTTGAGAGAAAATTTCTGAGCTCTTTCTTCCTTTCTCCCCCGATAATCTCCATGGCTCCCCGACGATCCTCCGCCGCCGCTAAGGGCAAGGCCCCTGCCGAATCATCGACTAGGGCTGCGCGACGAGTTTCTCGTCACGAATTCGCGCATCCTGCAATGTTAGGTAGAGGACTTTAATCAAAACTCTTTTTAGGGTTTTGATCTCACTGTTCTTCAGAATCCATCTCTCTTTAGAGATGTGATCATACTGCGCTACCCTCTTTAGGGTTCTGGTTGCACAAATCAGTTCGTTCTTCATTTTTATGAAGGACGACTTTCTGCACAATCGGTTGAACTGCACTGGCAAAAGTTAGCGCAATTTGATGATTTGCGCGAGACTGTCAGCGCAAACTAATGACTGTTTGTTTGCGCAGTCTGATGTTTGTGCAAACTGATGTTTGCGCAATCTGATATTTGCACAAACTGATGACGGAATCTTTGACTTGACTTGTACTAAATTTTTATTTTTTTTTCTGTCTGATGCAGTTAATACGAGAGAAGATCCGGAATACGAAACTTTCGTAGGAACTCTTTCAGAGTCAGAATACAAAAAGGACCTCTCTCATGTGCATTATCCTCAATATGATCTGCCAACCTCCCGTCAGGCTATTCTGATATCCCAAGATAATGAGACTCTACTATGTTTGATGAATGGACAACCTCTGGAGTCAGCAGACGCTGTCATTCACAAGAAACCATTATTCCTGTTCGGTGATGCTTTTGAAAAAATCTCTCAACCGAGGCCAAGGATGGAAGAAAGAATTGTCCATCAGGAGGATAGGACATTCTTGATACCAGATATTTCCCGCTGCCTCCCCTTATCCCTGTATGCTCATGCGAGCTATCCGAGGAAGATGGAATGGAACCTTACACCTTTCCAAGACGCCCGTGCAGGAAAGATTTTTGTGAAGAAGGGGCCGAATAAGAAGGACATGTTCTACAGCTCCTCAGACCGGTACGGTGTCTTGTTGAGAGATTTGAAACCCAGTTGCATTCCGCCAGAAAATTCTTCCTTGTTAATGCCCGTCAGGACTTTTGCGAAGGTCGAAGGGAAGTACCCAGAGCAGGACCTTAGGTTGACAGGATTGGTGAATCCGGATTTTAAGAGATGGAACTGCATAGCAAACTAGATTCTGACCAAGTTTGAAAACAAACTACAGCAGATCAATTTGTACCAAGCAGTGCATGCCACTGTCTATGGTTTTGCCCCCAACTCACATCTGTTCTTGGCTTTAGCAGAAAGATACAATTATAGAACAGGGACTTTCATGACTCCTGGCGGAGAGATTGGGTTCGCACTTCATGAGATGCAGTTCATCTCTTACTTGCCAATGGGGGATGCTCCATATGAAGAATTTGTTCCAACTAATGATGAGTTGGACAAACTTAGAAAGGAGAATGCAGCTATGGTAGCAGTTTTTGAAGAACTGCTATGTCATTACAAGATCTGTTCTTTATATTACAAAAGTGGCACACCCAATACTTGTTACTCGTCGAAATGGCTGCCTTATCTGTTCCTTAATCATATCGAAGAGAAGAAGACTAAGGAATATGACAGATGCTATCCTGACTTCTTTAAGCCATTGAGCAACATAGAAGTGATGAAGTTGATGGAAGGAAGTGGCGATTTTGATAAAGAAATGAAAGATGATCATCAATGTCCTCCTTTAAAGAAAGGAGACACTCTTGAAAGTTACTTGAGAATGGGATATAGACCCATGTCAAAAGAAGCCCAACTGGCAGGGTTTCTGACATATTGGCTACGTCGGTTTGTAGTCCCAGGATCCAGTGCCGTAGATCGTTTTCATCGCGGTGTTCTCTTCGCCGCCATTAAATTAGTCTTCGGCTACAAAGTGGACCTTTTATCAGCGATGACTTGCAGGTTGAATGCCAGTCTTCGTCTATATGTTGATCTGATGTTGAAAGCCAGAGGAGAAAAAGAATTTCCTCGGCTAGAATTGCCATACACATATCTATTCGGGTGGTTGCTTCTTCACCACCCTACTCTGATGGACCCCGGCATGGGACCGGTCGACGGCAGCTTTCTGCGAAGATATTCTCATAGTAAGTGGAAGTACACTTCTTTGAGCGAATGTAGATATGCTCTGAATCTGAATAGAGGATGGAACTTTTGTTGCACTCCTCTTCCTGCTGGATATGATCAAATGCCGACAAATATGGTTGACTCGAAGATGCAACCTTTGAGTCGTGCAGCTTTTGAGTGGCCGAAGACAATTCGGCCATCCCATTTGGTGTACCGGTTTGAGGAAGAATGTTATTTAGAACCATATCTCCCTAGTCGATTTGCTCGGCAGTTCGGGTACGATCAATTCCATGTGGGAAATGCCATCACGTGCCTTCAAGGAAAGGGTTTTTTGATAGATGGGGCCCGAGCTTGGGCTTATTATAATGCTCGAGATACAAAAGTCACGTTCTCGATGCCTGCAAATAGTAATCATGGCCCTCGGATGCTATTTACATATTCAGTGTTCTATACATCTGCGAACACCTTTGCTGAGAATTTCAATCTCGCGGACAGTTTCGCATCTTCAACAAGATTGAAGAAGGGAAGAGTCACCTTGTCACTCCCCGGAAATGATGAGGTGCATGAACCAGTAGATACACCTTTAGAAGCTTCAAGAGATATTATATTTCCTGAAGAGGTAAACGCAGCACTGCGTATCTCTTTGAAGGTGGGTAGATCTCCAGCCAAGAAAAGGAGAAGAGAGGTGCCTCCCGCTCCGGCAGCAAAGAAGAAACTGATATTAGATCATTCCTCGGAAAAGATCACCACGAGGTCTCAATCTCGGCAATTGGCCGAGACAAATCAACAAGAAGCTACTACACCGACTTTCGTGCAAAGACAAGTTGAGCCAATAAATGTAGAGAGTCCTGAAAGACCTCTACACAGAAAGAAAAGGTTGGTCCACAGAGGACAATTAACAGACTCTTCTTCCAGACAAATCCCGTCTTCAGTAGTGGCAGACGCTGCAGCAGGAATCATAATGTCATCTCCCACTCCCATTTCTGAGTCTGGTCAAAGGGAAGATTTTGAGCAATTGGAAGAGATGAACCAGAAGAATGAAGCCGATGAGCCCAGAGAAGAAGAAGAGCAAGATGTTGCATGTTCTCTTCCACTTGCTACGGAGATGACTCAAATTCCTCCTACTCCTAGAACCCTTCGCGAAGAAGAGGAACATGAAGTGATTGCGGCTCTAGAAGATTGTGACTACGGCCTGCTGGAAGACTATACTGACCAAGCCGCAACTACCAGCGGGAATGCACCGGAAGAAGGTGAAGATGAGGAGAGCTCTTCATCTGAGAATATCGATGAAGATATGCGAGCTCCCGACAGGGATGACGAAGAACACATGTCTCCTGATGCTGCCGATGATACTTCAGATCCTAAAAAGGATGTTGGAGTAGAGGCGTCCTCAAAAAAAAGCAGCAGATGAAAAAGCTCCAGAAGAAACTCCCGCCACTGATCCTCAAGGTATAGAATGAAATTAGCAATCTTCTTTAAAATAAATTGATAGCTAATATCTTTATTTGTATTTTCTGTAGATCTTGAGACTCTTCCAGCACCTCCGACGTGCCTGGCCATGGTGCCTGTAACGACGGTGATTGTTAGTAGCAGTCATCATCTATCTTGTGGTTCTGAAGCGGGCAGTAGCCAAGCTGTTGCGGCTGAAGCTACTTCTGCTCAGTTGGGGTCCATTCCTACAGGGGATAGGCTCATTGCTGGATCAAACCAAGGTAAGACTCTCTTCATTTGATCTTCTTGATCATTAGCAAATGACCGGCAAAATGACAATTTTACTTTTGCAGATGAACAACCAGGAGGGGCGACTAGCTCCACTTTGGCTCCTTTATTCAAAGAGCCTGCCATTCAGACACAAGAGGTCGAACATCCCGCTGCCTCGTCCTCAATAGGAGTAGCTGCGACTCCTGGGACTCTGGCAATTAATCAGCAAGTCGTCCAATCATTCACCAGATGCTTTTTTGAGTCCTTGGGACCCCTAGTTAATAGGATGATGGACAAAGAGGGTACTGATTTTTTTATGGTTAGAAATACGACTTCTCTCTTGGTGAGAGCTATAAGGGAGCAAGGAGACGAAGCTCAGGCCACCCTCCTCGACCATATACTGAATGAGCTTGAAATCTCCATAAAGAATTATAAGGAGCTCAACAAAGAGGAAATGGAATCTCTAGTGCAGGCAGAGTTCGAACGGATGGCTCAAGCAGCTGATATTGAAAGGGTAACTCTCCAGAACCTCTTGGAGGTTTATTCCACAAAATCTGCTGAATATAACTCCAAGCTGGAATCAGTGACCTTGATGGCTGAGAGAAAAGAGCAAAGAGCTGCTGAGCTGAGAGCAGAGATTGCTCGTCTCCAGGAGGAATTAGAAAATAAAATTGCTGATCATCAACTGACAATGCAACAATTCAATACTCTGACTCAAGAAAGGGATGAGTACGTAGCGACTCATGGTGCCGAGATTACTCGCCGGACGGTGGCCATGTCCGTTTTCAATAAAGAAACTGGAATGGAAGAAGCCAGAAGAAGGGTGATGTCCACTCGTGAGGAACGGCTGCAGACTCTGAAGCAGCAGATTGCTAACTTGATAATACCTCCGTCTTAGTGGAACATTTTGTACTTTTATGTCTTTTTGTTGTAATGTCTCATATTTTAATTTAATAAAAGACATTTTTCTGTGGTGATTCTATTATTTGTTGCATATCTTGTTTAGATATAAATAATAGAGATAGAAAATATATTCAGAGGTGCAAGACATGATATATTTCTTGATGATTTTGTAGAAAATAATTATATTCATTATATCTGCTCAGAGGTAATATGGACGTGGCAGAATATATCGAATATTATTATTTTAATTGACAACTTAATCGAAAATGACAAGTTGCTGATGTGGATGATGAACGGTGATGAATCATCAATGTATGTGAGATGAACGGGAAAAACCGTCAAATGATGGAATAAACGGACAAACCGTCAAAATGGATAATAACGAACGGATGAACCGTCAAGTGATGATGAATGAACGGGTGAACCGTCAGATTATGATGAATGAACGGATGGACCGTCAGGTGATAATGAACGGGCGAACCGTCGGGTGGTAATGAATGAACGAATGAACCGTCGAATGAATGTGAATGGATGAACCATCGGATGAACGGACGAACCGTCAAATGGTAATGAACGAACGAACCGTCGGGTGAACGTGTCACTTCGTAGTTTGAGGAATCTCTGCCTATAAATAGAACAGGAATCTGACATGAATGAGCACTTCCACTTTTCAACATAAAAATGTCGTCTGGAGAAGGATCCAAGAAGGCGGGACTCGCCCCGAAAGTTGAGACGGGCATTGAAGAACGCCCTGCCGATCCAGTTCAGCCAAAGGAAGCAGAAGCAGGCGAAGGTTCGTCTGCACCCAAGCCCCCACGAGACATCCTGGACTTTCTGCTTGAGCCAGGAAGGACTGAAGAAGAGGAAGCCATGAGGATGGCTGCTTGCAAGTTCCTCGTGGGTTCCAGCAAAGAGGTTCTCAGTTCTTTTGCTGACCGTATTTTTGAGAAGGACGGCAGTGGTCCGCGTCCAAATGTAGAAAAGGATGATAGTGACCTTCCTTAATATCATGTACTATCATTCATGATGAAATAAAATTTGAATTTTATTTATGAACTTGAACTCGTCTGATGATTTACAAGCATTTACATTTATACATAATACTTTTTAAGGAACTTGCCATTGATAGGCATCATTGCAATTCGACCATCAAATTTTGAGAGTTGATAAGCTCCATTTGAGAAGACTTTGCTTACAATGTAGGGACCTTTCCACTTTGCGTCGAATTTGCCTTTGCTCATGTGAGTCATAGTCATAGGACGTCTGACCGTTAGAACAAGTTCTCCTTGCTGAAAGGCTCTGGCCTTAACTTTATGGTTAAAAGTCTTCGAGATGCGAGCTTGGTATAACTCAATATGTTGTTGAGCCATTAACCGCTTTTCATCAAGTGCTTCTAATTCTTGAAGTCGAAGAAGATCGTTATTCTCTGTAGTGAGCTCGTTAGCAATGGCAATCCTTAAAGAAAGAATTTGCAGTTCCAGAGGAAGAACAGCTTCACAGCCATACACCAAAGAAAAGGGTGTAAAGCCCGTAGGATTGCGGACCGTAGTTCGGTAGGCCCAAAGACATTCACCAAGCTTTTCGCTCCAGTTTCGTTTGTTAGTAGATACAAACTTCTTGAGGAGCTTGATGATAGTTTTGTTAAAGGCTTCAGCTAATCCATTAGCAGCGGAATTATAGGCCGTTGAAGCTACATTGTCAATTCGGTGATCATCGCAGAATCTGGTGAATTTCTGGCTGATAAATTGAGGTACATTGTCATGGATGATTCTTCTTGGTACACCAAATCTATAGATGACGTGGTGTTTAACAAAGTTGATAACACTACTGGTCTTAACTTCAGCCAAAGGTATAGCTTCAGCCCACTTGGAAAAGTAATCCGTTATTGCCAGTATGAATCGATGTCCTCTAGAAGAAGGAGGATTAATAGGACCTATGACATCCATGCCCCAAGCTTCAAAAGGCCAGAAAGCAGCAGTCGGATGAAGGAATTCCGACGGTTGATGAATGAAATCTGCATGGATTTGACAAGCACGACATTTTCTTGCATATTCAATGGCATCTGATACCATAGAGGGCCAGTAGTAACCCATGCACCGGATGCGATCCTGCAGTTTAGGATCGGGTTGATGTGCTCCACAGACACCGTCGTGAGCTTCGTGCAACACTTGCTTTGCTTCATCACCAGCGAGACAGCGTAGGAGAAGACCGTCATAAGTTCGCCGATAGAGTGTCTTGGTGGTTTGATTATAGTAGAATCTGAGAGATCGTCGTCGAATACTTGTAGCCTCCTTAGGATCTTCAGGGAGTATGTCATGTACCACGAAGTCGATGAAAGGAGTTCTCTAGTCTTCATCAATGACATTTATTTCAGTAAGATTGCTGAATTCAATATTACGATTGTTTTCAATGCAGAACAATTCTCGGTTAGAGATAATCACCACCTGCTGTCTTTTGATAGGGATGGCTAAGACAGCTGCAAGATTGGCCAGGGCATCTGCTTCAGTATTGCAAGCTCGTCGAACATAGTCGATGAAGAAAGCTTTGAATGATGTAGCTATGTTGATTGCTGCTTCATGATAAGGCACCAGGTCTTGATGACGAACTTCATAAGTTCCTCTAACCTGGTTGACAACCAGCTTAGAGTCATCGTAGACTTCAAGATATTCGACGTCCAATTGTTTGGCTAACTGAAGGCCGATGAGTAGAGCATTGTACTCCGCTACATTGTTGGAGCAGGGTTCATCTAGAGAGTAGGCTCTTTGGATAGTTGATCTGTCTGGAGAAACGAGAACAACTCCAACTCCTGCTACAATGGCACCATTTGGTCCAATTCTGGATGCACCATCAAAGAATAGACGCCAGGTTGGAAATTCTTCAGAGATCATATTGACTTCCAATATCTCGTCTGGAATTTCGTCATAGAGTTTAGATGTCTCCGGCACAGGATGAGCTGCTAAGAAATCCGCCAGCACTTGACCTTTGACAGACTTTTGTGGAACATATACCATGTCATATTGGGCTAGAAGAATCACCCATGTAGCCAGTCGCGAATTGAGTGTACTGGGCTTCTTCATCAATACCCGAAGAGGATTAACTCGGGATATGACATGAATAGTTTGTCTAATGATATAATGCCTCGTCTTTTGCACAGCAAACATAAGAGCTAGGCATTCTTTTTCGACCGGACTATAACGGTGTTCAACACCAATCATAGTACGACTGAGATAGTAGATGGCTTGTTCATGACCTTCTTTATTCTTTTGGGCAAGTAAGGCACCCAATGAGTGATCCATAGCACGAACGTACATTAAGAATGGAATACCAGAGATTGGTGGCACCAAGACTGGTGGGTTCATAAGATACCGCTTGATGTCTTCGAATGCTTGTTGACATTCTTCAGTCCAAACGAAAGATACACCTTTCTTCATTAACTGAGTGAATGGTCTGCAGCGTCCAGACAAATTCAAAATAAATCTCCTGATGTACGCAAGTCAACCTTGGAATCCTCGTAGCTCTTTTAGATTGCGTGGAGGACGCATCTCTTGAATGGCTTTGATCTTCTCGGGATCCATGTGTATACCCTTAGAGGTAATGACGAAGCCGAGAAACTTGCCACTAGAGACACCCAAGAATGACTTGGTGGGATTCATTTTGAGTTGATGTTGGCGCATGAGATTGAAGATTGTTCTCAGGTCTTGAATGTGATCTTCTTTTAGACGACTTTTGACGGCGATATCATCAACATAGCATTCAACAGTTTTGCGAAGATGATCTTTGAAGATGGTACTCATAGCCCATTGGTAAGTTGCACCAGCGTTCTTGAGACCAAATGGCATCACTGTATAGCAATAGACACCACGAGGAGTGCGAAAAGAAGTATGTTTTTCATCTTCAGGATTCATCTTGATCTGATTGTACCCAGAGAATCCATCCATAAAAGATATTCGCTCGAACCCACAGGTATTGTCAATCATGATGTCCGTGATAGGGAGAGGAAATTCATCTTTTGGACATGCTTTATTAAGATCCCGGAAGTCGATGCAGACTCGAACTTTGCCGGTTTTCTTCAGAACTGGAACAACGTTGGCCACCCAGTCAGGATGTTGTTCTTCTCGAATAAAGCCACAAGCAATGAGCTTCTTGACTTCATCATCGATTGCGTCCATTATTTCTGGTTTGAAATGCCGTTGCTGCTGTTTAACTGGTTTCGCATTGGGCAAAATATTCAGTTTGTATGTAGCAGTCTTGGGATCTAAACCTGGCATATCTTCGTAACTCCAGGCAAAGACATCGATATATTCTTTAATAAGAAGAATCAACTCTTGTTTGTCTGCTTCTGGAAGATTCTTGCTGATGAAGATTGGATGAGGTGACCCGCTTTCTCCTACATCAACTTGAACTAATTGATCTTCAGTAGGAGGTTCTCGTTGTTCAAAGCGAAGTACCCATTGATTATCCATGTGTTGAACCCAAGGATCTGTTTCAGGATTTTCTTCAACGTCCTCGTCATAGCTTTCTGGAAGTTTGACGGAGACCATGTTAGAGGATACAACCAGCCGATGGACTTCACCAATGCTGGTGTCAGAATTCTAAGATCTGGAATCAGACGAATTAGAGCGTTCTTCGCTGTCGGAGTCGGAGACTGCTGGGGATAACATTAGAGGAGAAGCATATCCGATACCTTTCTTAGTCCTGCTATAGTACATCTCTGACTTTTCTTTTGGAACAGTCGTATGAATAGGAGTTCGTCTACCTTTACCGTAATTGAGACCACTTTTGAAGTCATAGCCCATTTTTCGGATGATGTCTTTGGATTATTGACTGTAACGACGGAGTTGGAGACGTCCTGTATCGTTACTCTTGCTATCATCCGTATAGCTGAATTGTTGCTCCGGTCCTTTATTAAAAAATATTGGAGTTTCGCCTTTCTTTCGAGAAGGGACAATACGGTAAGAATCATCTGGATCTTCAAATGAGACTTCTGTTTGAAGAGATTGTACAACTCCCATTGTAAATGATTGGAAGCTATCTAACATATCCAAATAACATTTAGTATGATAAATGACATTAGTATACTGGAAAGTAGATGCTTTTTCATTGATCTGTACATTTGTATTTACAACAGGACCTTTAGCCTTAGCAGGCTTGGTCAGATTAATTACAAGAGAGGGAAAAGAAGAACGTGGAGGTGGCTTGTTACGACGAAGGTCGATAACAAGTGGCTCAGAGGAGGTGACTCCCTTTTTTCCTTATTGTGAGTTAGATCAACAACAAGTGGCTCAGAAGGAATGAGCTACTTTTTGTCCTTGTTACGACGTAAGTCGATAACAAGTGGCTCAGAAGAGGTGAGCTCCCTTTGATCTTGATTCTCATCAACTGATTTCTTTTGGACTGGCAAGTGAATAGCCAGTAGTTTAGAAGACTGAGGATGAGAAACTCGCCCTTTAACAGGTATGATAAGAGTGTCTTTGGGCACTGCTTCTTGTTCTTCTTCAGTGTCTAAGGCTAGCACAACCTTCATGAATTCATCCTTGTACATACGAGCGTCGTTGCAGTATGCTTCAACGCCTTTGAAAGGATAGAGATCAGCGACCTCCTTTTGCACCTCTCCTTTGTCATCAACATATTTGAAACATTGATGAAGGGTTGATGGAACAATATTGTGCTCATGTAGGAATGGTCTCCCCAATAGAGCATTGTAAGAACAACCAAGATTGTCAATGATGTAGAAGGTAACCTTTGTGCGAAGATTGACTATTTGGAGTTTTAAGCAAATCTTGCCCAAAGGTTCACTCCTTCCCTGATTAAATCCAAGGATGGTGGTGATTGTACTGGAGAGGCTATGTACAGGAATTTTCAAAGCATCGAGCATTGTCTTTGGCATAATGCTGAGAGCAGATCCTGGATCTATCAGAATATGATCGACTTTCATCGAATCGACATACCCTGTATAGTAGAGAGGACGATCATGCCTATTGTCCTCTAGCAACATGTCATTTTGTGTAAAAGTAATGTTCGGAATCAACTCCAGAACACTATGACAATGGAGACAAGAGACTGGTTCTGCTTCAGGCTTCTTGAGAAGGGCTAGACAAGTCTCAGCTTGCATGAGAGCTTCACTTAGAGTTTCTCGTGTCTCTTTGGAAAGACGCAAGAGCTCAAAGATAGACAACCTTGCTGGTGTATTGGCTAATTGAGCTAATATATTGAAGTTGTAAGGCTTCTCAAGCCCTGTAGGAGATAATTTCTTCAAGGGTTTATCGAAGCGGACTTGTTGCTTGCCTTTATCAGCAGCCACTGGTTTGGGAGGAATGGGTACTACAACCGGTGAGGATGTAGAAGGAATCTCTTCAATAGAAGCAGGTTGTGCTGGAGCAGGTTCAGAAGAAGAGGCAGGATTTTCTTGAGTTTCAGGGTAATTTTTCAAGTAGGCTTTTCCTGATCTGGTACCCAATAGAATTTCTTCATCAACTATGGGGTCAAAAGACACCATATTGCAAATCTTTGTCTTGCCCTTGGAACGATCTTTCTTCTTGGAGGAAGAGGGAACATCGAACTCTGAAGCAAGATCAGGATGGATCCACATAACCTCACCACTGTCAAGAGACAAGGGGATGAGACCTTTATTTGGTGGAGGCGGTAGATTTTCGATCTCAGGAGTAGCCTTTGGAATAGGAATGACACCATACTGTATCATCTGTGGGAGAAAGTTACCGAACTGGACTGAAACCATGTTTGCAGTAACAGTCTTCTCATCTTGCTGCAGAGTGACAATACCAGCATTGACAAGCTCTTGAATCTTGCCTTTGAGCACGTAACATGCTCGAGTAGGATGTCCAATGAATCTGTAGTAGACACAATACTTAGGATGATCGGTCTTACCGACTTCATCAGGCTTCTTTGGGTCTGGAAGCTGGATCTTATTGCTTTTAAGTAAACAATCGAAGATGCTTGCAGTATCATTCTCGTCAAAGGAATATTCTACCTTAGGACGAGGTTCCCTCGGTTGAGGTGCAGAAGGAGTGGAAGTGGATATAGGCGGAGCTACGTTGACAGCCAATGACTCTTTACTCTTCAGATTAATGTTCAGAGTCTCCTTGTTCTTGCGATTATTCTGACGATTACCGCCGCCTGATGTCTGATGTTCATCCCGATCTGGGTTAGACATTTGTACCCCTAGCTGTTTGAATTTCTCAGCACTCACTTCAGCTGCTTTGGCATTGACGATAAAAGATGGCCAATCTTGGAACTGAGTTGAGCCTGTCCACATGTTGATGATAGGCAAGAGATTTGCCTTGCAGGTGTCTATGGTAACAGCAGCAGGAGTCCCTGGAGGCATCTTTAAGGCTTCTCGGCAGAATCATTCGATGAAACTCTCAGCAGTTTTATTTTGTCTCTGGTTGATTTTATTGAGGGCAGACATGTCACGCCCCGATCCCGCAGAGTCCTTTTCGTCCTCGCTTCGGGCTCTTTGGGACCGTTCGTCCTCGCTAAGGCGTGATGCCGTGCAAGCCTAAGTTGCGCTTGCACAAGGCCAAGACCTGAAACAAGACAGGATAGACAAGTTTGACAATACGCAGCGGAACGTATCGCAGATAATTGAAGCAGCAGCGGACATATTTCAGAATACAAGTATTGAACACAAGGGTAACAAGAACATTTCTCTTTATTGATTTCATTTGAACAGATTACAAGCTCTCGATTCTCTCTGATACAATATTACATTCTCTCAGAACTTTACAGATTACAATGATCCTGTTCCCATACATTACATCCTTTTATATACAAAACCAAACTCTTGCACAGATGTCATCTCTTGGCATCTCTTCTGATTTCTGGCTCCTGAGGATGAGGCACGGGCTATCGCTTCGGGCTATCCTTCTCGATGCATGGTGCACCTGCATGTAGACTGATGATGGGTCAGTATATCAGCATACTGGTGAATGTGTGAACAAAGAGCTACATTTGTCTGAAACGATCACTGTTCATTTAGTGAGAAAATGTTTCTTGTGATGTGATCTTGCTAGTTTTACCTAGATTCATTCCATGCATACAGAGTCAGTTTACATATCTTTTGAAAACACATCTTTGAAAAGCCACAGTTCATATTATTTCAAGCATACAAGGGACTATTCAATTCTAGCACGATGACTATTCCTTTCATGTGCAGTGCACAGCGTGTTTCATGAGCATATTCATTTCATTAGGGACAACAACTTTAGCATTCTTTTCTCTTATTCAAGACAAACTTAGGGTCAGATTACAAGCATGATATTACATCCTTTCTCTTAGTGGAACATAGCATTTCTTGGTAACAGATTAATCTCTGCAAGCATTTATATATCAAACTCAAGCAATACAGTTTTATCACTTTTTTTTTGTGAGTCTTACCATAGCCGACCGTCCATCCCTGCACAAGACAAGGATTAGCATAACATTATAAAACTAATATTATCATTTCCTGTTCGTCTCTGCATCATTAGCTCTTAGCAAAACATATGATAGACACATGCAGACCGATTGGCAGCTGTGACTCTCCGGTTCAGCTTTGCACCAATCCACACCTATCTATATGATGGTCCATGGGAAACCCATGATTAGCCGCTGTGACGCTCTTGGGTTCAGCTCGTCGCTAAGGACACAGATAACGGCTACACTTTTAACATGGGTCCTTGCACCCAGTGTGCTCATAATCTCTCCTAGGCCGAGCGGTTCCAGGCGCCCCCAGATATCACCCGAGAGACAAATTTTACTCGTGCACGAGTTGTCCGAGACCATATGCATGCTCTAGCAGGATTCTATCAGATGAAACAGATTTCAGATCAGATGTACGACATGTTCTTTTTATGCCTTTGCAGATATACGACACGTTCAATTCGTGCCTTTCTTTTATTCAGGTCAACATGTACAAGTCCGTCTGTACATGTCTATAATTCTCAAGCATACAAGCAGCAAGCAATGATCAAGCATTCAATTCGATTCATTTGTTTTCTCTTATCCTATCAAGCATGACAAGCATCATTTTAGTTCTTATTAGCAGGCAACGAGTCTTCTTATTAGCATGCTGATTATTTCTTTTCTTGTTCTTAGCATGGCATGGTTCTCTTTATGAAGGCAACATTCAAATCTTAGCGAGGCAACATGTGAATTCTCTTAAAGCATACTCAAGGATTTACCATCTTATTATTAACAAAAGCATTTAATCAAAAATTTAGATTCTTAAGGCGTAAGCGAATCAGCAAATGAGACTTCGTCCACTCACCCAGATTAATCGTCTTCTGTTACAGAGCCATCAATCCGATCTTTCTGTTTATCTAGTGCCTTCGCGGAGCGGGGCACTACATAATTACCCACCGAAAAGAAGTTTCGTCCTCGAAACTTAAGGAGAAACTTACGATATCCTTAGCAGCGATAGTCCTCATCCTTCGCCATCATCAATCCATGAAATCACAATTCAGATCATATCAAAACTCTTGTTCAATCAAGCATTTCAATCTTAATCAATCAAATCGGTAAAACATTGCCGGCATCATAAAAATATTTACGGACTTATTGTATGGAACGTTCATCTCATTATTGATATCGAGTAGGCAACGGAATTTCGATCAGAAGACATGTACAAATTCAATTGAATCAAAATTGGCCAGAGGATCGTGTTGCTCTGATACCATTCTGTCACGCCCCGATCCCGCAGAGTCCTTTTCGTCCTCGCTTCGGGCTCTTTGGGACCGTTCGTCCTCGCTAAGGCGTGATGCCGTACAAGCCTAAGTTGCGCTTGCACAAGTCCAAGACCGAAAATAAGACAGGATAGACAAGTTTGATAATACGCAGCGGAACGTATCGCAGATAATTGAAGCAGCAGCGGACATATTTCAGAATACAAGTATTGAACACAATGGTAACAAGAACATTTCTCTTTATTGATTTCATTTGAACAGATTACAAGCTCTCGATTCTCTCTGATACAAAATTACATTCTCTCAGAACTTTACAGATTACAATGATCCCGTTCCCATACATTACATCCTTTTATATACAAAACCAAACTCTTGCACAGATGTCATCTCTTGGCATCTTTTCTGATTTCTGGCTCCGATGATGAGGCACGGGCTATCGCTTTGGGCTATCCTTCTCGATGCATGGTGCACCTGCATGCAGACTGATGATGGGTCAGTATATCAGCATACTGGTGAATGTGTGAACAAAGAGCTACATTTATCTGAAACGATCACTGTTCATTTAGTGAGAAAATGTTTCTTGTGATGTGATCTTGCTAGTTTTACATAGATTCATTCCATGCATACAGAGTCAGTTTACATATCTTTTGAAAACACATCTTTGAAAAGCCACAGTTCATATTATTTCAAGCATACAAGGGACTATTCAATTCTAGCACGATGACTATTCCTTTCATGTGCAGTGCGCAGCGTGTTTCATGAGCATATTCATTTTATTAGGGACAACAACTTTAGCATTCTTTTCTCTTGTTCAAGACAAACTTAGGGTCAGATTACAAGCATGATATTACATCCTTTCTCTTAGTAGAACATAGCATTTCTTGGTAACAGATTAATCTCTGCAAGCATTTATATATCAAACTCAAGCAATACAGTTTTATCACTTTTTTTTGTGATTCTTACCATAGCCGACCGTCCATCCCTGCACAAGACAAGGATTAGCATAACATTATAAAACCAATATTGTCATTCCCTGTTCGTCTCTGCATCGTTAGCTCTTAGCAAAACATATGATAGACACATGCAGACCGATTGGCAGCTGTGACTCTCCGGTTCAGCTTTGTACCAATCCACACCTATCTATATGATGGTCCATGGGAAACCCATGATTAGCGCTGTGACGCTCTTGGGTTCAGCTCGTCGCTAAGGACACAGATAACGGCTATACTTTTAACATGGGTCCTTGCACCCAGTGTGCTCATAATCTCTTCTAGGCTGACCGGTTCCAGGCGCCCCCAGATACCACCCGAGAGACAAATTTTACTCGTGCACGAGTTGTCCGAGACCATATGCATGCTCTAGCAGGATTCTATCAGATGAAATAGATTTCAGATCAGATGTACGACATGTTCTTTTCATGCCTTTGCAGATATACGACACGTTCAATTCGTGCCTTTCTTTTATTCAGGTCAACATGTACAAGTCCGTCTGTACATGTCTATAATTCTCAAGCATACAAGCAGCAAGCAATGATCAAGCATTCAATTCGATTCATTTGTTTTCTCTTATCCTATCAAGCATGACAAGCATCATTTTAGTTCTTATTAGCAGGCAACGAGTCTTCTTATTAGCATGCTGATTATTTCTTTTCTTGTTCTTAGCATGGCATGGTTCTCTTTATCAAGGCAACATTCAAATCTTAGCGAGGCAACATGTGAATTCTCTTATAGCATACTCAAGGATTTACCATCTTATTATTAACAAAAGCATTCAATCAAAAATTCAGATTCTTAAGGCGTAAGCGAATCAGCAAATGAGACTTCGTCCACTCACCCAGATTAATCGTCTTCTGTTGCAGAGCCAGCAATCCGATCTTTCTGTTTATCTAGTGCCTTCACGAAGCGGGGCACTACAAGACATAGTCATGTCATTGAATCCCTCATAGAATCGTTCCAGAAAGATTTGCTTGAGACCTGAAAAGGAAGTGATACAACCATCGGGCAAGCTTCTATACCAGTCATATGCTACGTCGGCTAAACAACCGACGAACACTCTGGTAAGAAGAGCGTCATTTGGTTGGAGTTGAACAGTCATCACCTTGAAGCGATTAATGAATTGGCTTGGCGAGGTGCTGCCGTCAAACAGAGAGATTGTTGGGATTTTGTATTTAGGGGAAAATAGGACTTCCTTCCATTCAACCGGGTAAGGCTGCTTGATACCCAACCTTTGTAAGTTGTCCTTCTCTTTGAAGGCTTCGAACTGAGTTCGCAAGAGTTTGACAGCTTCATTGGCGTCCTCTGATGATGAAGAAGGAGCAGGTTGGGTCAGAGTGGTAGGAGGAGGAACAGCATTGTAAGCACTACCCCCAGCCCCTGACTGACTAGGTGTAATTTGAACTTGTACTTGTACATGAGGCATTTGAGTGGACACTACCCCCAGCCCAGCATTGACAGGTACCGAAGATGCTATGATTTTGGGACTTGTAGCAGGTACAATTGGTGGGGTGGCATGTTGTGCCACAATGATAGAATGCATACTGGCGACCATTTCAGCCATGGTCTTCAGTTTGTCTTCAAGTACAGTAATTCGCTGTTCTTGATTTGCAGAATTTGAAGCATCTGGATCTTCATTGACAACATAAGCTGTCACTTCTCTTGGTATAGTGGAGGACACTGTCTGTTCAGAGCTTTCGCTGTATGCATCATAGTCGGAGAAAGAGTCGTCTCCTGACTGAGAAGTAGGAAGATAACCTGAAGGGTCTTGGAGAAGATTCCTTTGACCGATTGTATCTCGGCTTCGGGAACGGGTATGTCGAAATACTCCTTCAGAGGATTCTTGGAGTAGATCCAAATACTGTTGGCTTGGCTTGCGAGGTTTGCCGTGCTTGGAGCACTTTCTACCCCCAGTGTCTCGGGAAGTCATGTTGACAGAAGCGTACAACACTTCGTCTTCATCTTCTGACATCGATTAAGAATTTGCAAAAGTCAAACGATCGAAGACAGATCGCTTTGTTGTTTGACAACAACATTGGATGATGACTTTATGTCACGCCCCGCTCCCGTAGGAGCGATCGTCCTCGCTAAGGCGTGATGTCGCACGGGCCTAGGTTGCGCCCGTGCAAGGCCAAGTCCAGAAACGGCCGATTTGAGTCTAGGCCACAGAGTCGCACAGAGTGTCCCCATTTGCAGCGGAAGTAAAAATGAACACAAGTAGAAGCGAATCCGATTCTCTTTATTGAATTTCAAGAAGTTTACAAGCGGCGCTAAGCCGATATTACAAATCGCTCAAGCTCTCTTTCTGAAACATAAAAGGCGTGCCAAGTGGCTTACAACATGGAATGATACATGGCGATGTTCCGATACATTATGTCCTGTATAGGGTGCTTCAGCTTCTTGCAACGTTCCAAGGCCCCAGAGTTGGCTCCGCGCCTTGACACGTTCGATGGAAGCTCCGCACCCGCCGGCGTCTCCTGCTATCCTGCAAGCATACTGTGGGGTTATCAGTACATTGTTATGCACTGGTGGGGAGGCTAGCTCGCCCACAATGCCATCATTACCAAACACGTTCCATTTACTTTTGTGCATCTCTATCATTCATTGTCTTTCTAATCTTGCCTTAGGATCAGTTTCATAGCATATTGTATAGCCTATCTCGTGTTACCGAACTCAAGTGTCGCATGAAAATACATGTACGACTTACCCATACTTACCGTCCGGCCTTCCCTGTTCAAGGTAAACCAAGTTAAACAACAATTCATGTATAATAACATAACACGATTCATGTACGCATTCAATATCGAGTGTGTGTCCACGTCTCGGGTTCTAGCACGTCGTGGGCATGTTCTAGTGTTACGTTTCGAGCATGTTCAAGAGGCACATTTTAAGCATGTTCAGGCATGTTACATTTCGAGCACGTTCATATTCAGGATGTTACTTTGCAAGCATGTTCAGGAGACACTTGTTCATTTAACTTAGACTACTTTGATTTCAATGCAAGAACTTGCACGTGGATTGCCACCAGCATAGTCCACTTAATCTACATGCACGGGTCGCTGGCTTTACAAGCCATTTAGGACATTCCCCTGTGGCAATTCTCAACTTAGCGTAGGGTAATGGCTGGTACACCCCGTTAAGTCTCTTGAATATACCCTCCTACTTACGTCTCTTGGTGCCCAAGCCCGCACCCAAGCAGCCCGTAAGCGCCGTTGATTCCGCCTAGGCCGGCCACGGTTTACCCCTCCAACGCCCGTGCCGCAGAATCCTTCTACACGACGGCCACGGTATTCCCCCCCATCGCCCGTGCCGTTTGTCCACGACCATTTCGTATTAACTTGTCATTTTAACTTAGCGGCTATCTCCGAGCCGTAGGCTAACCCTTAGCCATAATGCGTTATCGACCAGGTTGGCGTCCGTACAGCGCGGGTAGCGAGCCCCGTTGCACGTGCCCGTCATACCTGTCGATAGCGTCTTCCATGTCTTATCTTTCACGTATTCTTTCTTTTCTTTCTTTCTTTCACTTGTTCATTTGATTCATCGATTCATTTGATGTATTCATTCATTCATTCGTTCGTTCATTTGTTGATCCATTCATTCACGCATTACGCAACTCCCAGTGTGGGAGTCGCCTTGGCGACCCATCGGTCCCATAGCCTTTCAATGTTGCTAAACTCTACTCGGAGCGACTATGTTGATAGTCTTTCCGTTTCATTATTGTAAACCATTCATTGTTTCATTGTTTGAACGCAAAGGGACATAAACGTGAGCTTGTGCCTTAGCACGAGCGTAGAGCGCGGTGCGAGCGTTTCTATATTTGCCGAGTTCTTTTCCATGTTCTAAACAAGCATGCAAGATGGGATTATTCCCTTAGCTAGGTGCGTTGAATCATTTATTAGCATGCAAGATGTTATCGCCTAGCGATTCTCGTGAATGTGTCCGCATTGTTATGTGTCTAGGCTAAGCACAGACGGGTTCATCGGAGCCACCCACCTTAGCGATGTTTGCATTGGCCGAGCGATACTCCGAGCGCGCCTTTGGAAGTCTAAGTCTGGATTCATCTTGACGGGCTAAGGCAAGTCTAGTATCGATTTGCATCGGTACTTCATCGGGTCGAGGCAACTCTTCGGGTCAACGGCTCGTTTTTGAGTCGCTGCACACGCCGTTTGGAATCGGCGTTCCGCTAGGGCGGAGCGGGTCACTACATAATACACCACTCAAAACAAGTCTCGTCTTCGAGACTTCTTGAGTGCAGGTCATCCTACCGTTCCTTAACTCGGATCGTGTACACATCTTAGGCAATTTCCTATCGAATGGCTTTATCGTTCGATGGCATCGAACCGTACTTGATATCTTTCTAAGTTCCGTGTCGCACGCGTTTGGTCGATTTTATTGATTAGCCTTTCATTCCTTTTATAGTTGATTGTACTTATTCAATTCAAGTGTTTCTTCGTCTTGGTTGTTATTTCCCTGTGTCATGGGACGAAAATATTTACACGAGGCACATTGTAACTCGTCAAATGCGGGGGTCGTAGGCTGAGGCAAACTCACTTTCGTTTATCTCGATCATCGAGATGACCCGATTCGCTTTTCAAGCGTTTGTGTCCATGAAATCAGTATGATTTCTTCTTAGCGGGGTCGACCAAGTCTAAGAAATTCTCGTCCAATTCAAGACCACGTATTGCACTATCATCGAGCATAACTTCCTATCAACGGTTCAATTCATTGTACCAACTTTTACTAGCACGATTTCACGTTCGCGATACTCGTTCACTCCCCAAGTCGTGCTAGAACTCAACGTATCACTGGGCTGGATCGTGCACGCATTCCAAGCGTCCCCAAAATACATGCATTTAGCCAAGCCGCATGATTGAGAATTTGTCATTCTCACTCGAGTCGCATCGTGCACATACTCAGGCGTCCCTGAAATATATGCATGTCAGCCGAGTCTCGTGAGCAGGGTTTCCTACATTCGCGATTCATACTATCCATTCATACCAATCCTCAAGATCAACTCTTCGATTGATAACTCTTACAACAGGGGCGTTTCGCCTAACCGCTAGGCCAATCTTTGCGAGGCTAAGTCAATGTCAGGATTGGAATCATAGTTTCCCAACAATAATGCCAACACTGACCCCAATCCTAGGGTCAAACCAAAGTCGATAGTACGGGATTTTCTACCCAAGCTCGCGTCACTCTGATTTCTAAACATCGAGCATGATCGCCTATTTCGCATCAAGACATTCGTTGCGCAGCGCAACGAATTCGAATCCATTCAGTTTACCAATTCTAACCAATACGTGTATTCGATCACGAGGTCGTCTAGCTCGACAATACGTTGTGCCCCAATCTCACGCGAGTCCGATTATCCACGGTGGTTCATGAATCACCATGCAACGCTCCCGCGGAATAATCATTCTCATCGGGGCGAACTCTTGTTTGAGTTTAGACTAACTTATTCTCGATACGCGGATTGGACCTACTCAATCCTCAAATTCAACCGACAAGCACACCAAATCGTTCTCAAGTCACCTTCGCGTCAAACCACAAGTCAAAACAATCAAATTGTCACGCCGTGCAAGTTCGATCACCCCCGCGGTATGAATCACCATACCAGCGCTCACGCGGGGTGATCGCCCTAATCGGCGCGACGCATGTGCGAGGCTGGAGTTGCACTCGCATAAGACAAGAATGTCGACGTTGGGGTTTTCGTCGAAGAAATCCAAACACTTCATTTTCATCCAAGCTGCGATCTCTATTCGACAGTCCGACCGTCCTTCATTCAACCAGAAAATCCTCGAGCCACGTCTATATTTTCCTCGACGCATTTTAATATCCCGAGTATAGCATCCAACGGAACAATGACATTTGCACGATCGTCATTCGCCGAGTCAGAGTACCCCCGAGTTATCGTATATCGATCTTTGATACGCCTCAATACCATCGACGATATGTGTAACCTGACGATCTTCCTTTGCAACCAATTTCGAGTCATGCGACGATGCCGTTGTCCGAGTTGGATATTCCACCATTTCATTTAATATTCAAGATCAAGTTCCTCTGCTATTCCTCGAGCTCGTTTCAAGATCGTTGTTCAAGATTCAAGTCACATTTCATTTGTATCAATCCGAAATCATACGTGCGATGCTCTAAGTTTCCTCGATCAAGACCATTTATTTCCATTCGTCGTTCCGAGTCGTTTTCTAACATGCGTTACCCATTCACAAGTTGCCCAGCGACATCTCGTTCGGGACTTTTAAAGTCACGGCCAATTAAGCGTGACACGTTCTAAGGCTTTGCGCGATCGTATCGCCTCGTTGACGTACTCGTTGTGTTTCGTAATCCTCAAGTTTCGCTCGAATGATTTTTCCAAGAACATCCATACACCACTCGGATTCGAGCCACTCGACTAGTCGTCGACACTCATTCTTATTCTTATTCAAACCTATCACATACACCACTCGGGTTCAAGCCATACGGTCTAATCCTCAATCACGTTCGCGTCATGCGCTAAGATGTCCTTCAGATTCGTTCGACGAATCTCTAGCGTAACCGCTCACGTCGCCTCGACGTACTAAGTCGTTCAGGCTAATCCTCAAAATCCAAGCTAATCTTTCGTGCACGCCTAAGCGTTAACTCGATAGCGTTCCTATCGATAGACACTCAAAGTGTATTTTCGCTCTCGATCGAGCGATACTCGATATCGCTCGCAACCCGATTGCACCCAAAAATCGAGGTGCACGACACGCGGGCTAAGTTGTGCCACATAACCATCCCGCACGAACTACGTTCAAGTTTGCACGCTCACTCATTCTCGTTCGCAACTCGTTTGCACCAAAGGGTCTAGGTGCGCGATACTCCGCACTACTTAGCCAAAAGGCTACGTGCATAACCATCCCGTTCGAACTATACCTCGGTCTCGTGTACTCGTTTGCTATTGTCAGCATAAGCTTATTCAAGCACGCCTTACGTTTGCTAACTTTTTAGCATCGGTTCCTTCCAACTCAAGTCCGTCGTGGTTCGGCACAAAGGCCTTCGCCTATTGATCCCATTCAACCGAGTACTTGTACGAGCTTTTGAAAATATTAGACTTATTGTATGGAACATCCCAAGGCACAAGGAGAGAGAGCGTACACTTCTTTTCTTCTAACCGAGCTTTCAAAACTGAGATAATCGAAATGAAGTCCAAGGACGTAAAGCCGTGCTCTGATACCAATATGTCACGCCCCGCTCCCGTAGGAGCGATCGTCCTCGCTAAGGCGTGATGCCGCACAGGCCTAGGTTGCGCCCGTGCAAGGCCAAGTCCAGAAACGGCCGATTTGAGTCTAGGCCACAGAGTCGCACAGAATGTCCCCATTTGCAGCGGAAGTAAAAATGAACACAAGTAGAAGCGAATCCGATTCTCTTTATTGAATTTCAAGAAGTTTACAAGCGGCGCTAAGTCGATATTACAAATCGTACAAGCTCTCTTTCTGAAACATAAAAGGCGTGCCAAGTGGCTTACAACATGGAATGATACATGGCGATGTTCCGATACATTATGTCCTGTATAGGGTGCTTCAGCTTCTTGCAACGTTCCAAGGCCCCAGAGTTGGCTCCGTGCCTTGACACATTCGATGGAAGCTCCGCACCCGCCGGCATCTCCTGCTATCCTGCAAGCATACTGTGGGTTATCAGTACATTGTTATGCACTGGTGGGGAGGCTAGCTCGCCCACAATGCCATCATTACCAAACACGTTCCATTTACTTTTGTGCATCTCTATCATTCATTGTCTTTCTAATCTTGCCTTAGGATCAGTTTCATAGCATATTGCATAGCCTATCTCGTGTTACCGAACTCAAGTGTCGCATGAAAATACATGTACGACTTACCCATACTTACCGTCCGGCCTTCCCTGTTCAAGGTAAACCAAGTTAAACAACAATTCATGTATAATAACATAACACGATTCATGTACGCATTCAATATCGAGTGTGTGTCCATGTCTCGGGTTCTAGCACGTCGTGGGCATGTTCTAGTGTTACGTTTCGAGCATGTTCAAGAGGCACATTTCAAGCATGTTCAGGCATGTTACATTTCGAGCACGTTCATATTCAGGATGTTACTTTGCAAGCATGTTCAGGAGACACTTGTTCATTTAACTTAGACTACTTTGATTTCAATGCAAGAACTTGCACGTGGATTGCCACCAGCATAGTCCACTTAATCTACATGCACGGGTCGCTGGCTTTACAAGCCATTTAGGACATTCCCCTGTGGCAATTCTCAACTTAGCGTAGGGTGATGGCTGGTACACCCCGTTAAGTCTCTTGAATATACCCTCCTACTTACGTCTCTTGGTGCCCAAGCCCGCACCCAAGCAGCCCGTAAGCGCCGTTGATTCCGCCTAGGCCGGCCACGGTTTACCCCCCCAACGCCCGTGCCGCAGAATCCTTCCACACGACGGCCACGGTATTCCCCCCCATCGCCCGTGCCGTTTGTCCACGACCATTTCGTATTAACTTGTCATTTTAACTTAGCGGCTATCTCCGAGCCGTAGGCTAACCCTTAGCCATAATGCGTTATCGACCAGGTTGGCGTCCGTACAGCGCGGGTAGCGAGCCCCGTTGCACGTGCCCGTCATACCTGTCGATAGCGTCTTCCATGTCTTATCTTTCACGTATTCTTTCTTTTCTTTCTTTCTTTCACTTGTTCATTTGATTCATCGATTCATTCATGTATTCATTCATTCATTCGTTCGTTCATTTGTTGATCCATTCATTCACGCATTACGCAACTCCCAGTGTGGGAGTCGCCTTGGCGACCCATCGGTCCCATAGCCTTTCAATATTGCTAAACTCTACTCGGAGCAACTATGTTGATAGTCTTTCCATTTCATTGTTGTAAACCATTCATTGTTTCATTGTTTGAACGCAAAGGGATATAAACGTGAGCTTGTGCCTTAGCACGAGCGTAGAGCGCGGTGCGAGCGTTTCTATATTTGCTGAGTTCTTTTCCATGTTCTAAACAAGCATGCAAGATGGGATTATTCCCTTAGCTAGGTGCGTTGAATCATTTATTAGCATGCAAGATGTTATCGCCTAGCGATTCTCGTGAATGTGTCCGCATTGTTATGTGTCTAGGCTAAGCACAGACGGGTTCATCGGAGCCACCCACCTTAGCGATGTTTGCATTGGCCGAGCGGTACTCCGAGCGCGCCTTTGGAAGTCTAAGTCTGGATTCATCTTGACGGGCTAAGGCAAGTCTGGCATCGATTTGCATCGGTACTTCATCGGGTCGAGGCAACTCTTCGGGTCAACGGCTTATTTTTGAGTCGCTGCACACGCCGTTTGGAATCGGCGTTCCGCTAGGGCGGAGCGGGTCACTACACTTTATGATTGTAATGATGATCAGATGATTGAGCTGAAGGTGTTGAGACATTATCCCGTTTTTGCCTGAGATGTTCTCGGAGATCGGAAACCATGCCAGGACGGGAAAAGGTTCTGGGAATATGTTCTTTAACAATATTCAGAACATGGTTCCGGTTCTTCAAATGTTTAGTCCCCTGTGTGTACAAGGAAGTGCTCACCTCATTGGCATAGGTGTTTGGATCTTTGACCCTGGAAGTTCGTCTTTGAGTTTTGATCTTCGGCATTGGTTGTTTGCGTTTTGCCGAAGTTGGCCTGTTAAGATATGTTCTTAGGTCTGCAAATTCACCCCCAGGGGTTTCTGTTTGAGACACCAACAGTTTTCCCTATTTAGAACGGGATATCTTGAAAGTTGGGAGATCTTAGAACTCTGCTACCGGGGTAGGCAGAATACCTCTTTGATCAGTACAAGTTCCCTTGTCATGAAGGAAAGAAGAACCCTTGTTTGAAGGAGTTCTTGTACTGACTGGTGCCGAAGCACGTTCAGATTGATCTTCTAGGGTAAAGACCGAAGAAGATTGAGAAAAGACCAAAGGGCCTTTTCCTTTATTTTGTGAAGAAAGGTCAGCTAAAGAGCGTTTTCCTCTGTTATCTTCCAAGTCATGAGACAAGGAAGTTTAAGAAAAGACCAACGGGCCTTTTCTTTTGATCTGAGGAGGAAGAGGAATAGCCAAAGGACTACCTCCAGTGGATTGTTTGGGAGGAGGAGCAGAGCTTTTCCCCTTGATATAAGAAGAGGAGAGTTTAGCCAAAGGGCTGTTACCCTTGGATTGCGCAGGCACAGTTTGTGCATGGGAAACTCTGGCAGAGGGTGCAATGGTTCTAGCCATAGAAACTGTGGTTTGCGCATCAGGAGTTCTTGCCACAGAGTGCTTAGGGTGCACTTTAGTTGCTGGAACGTTAGTTTGTGCAGAAAAAGTTGCTGCCAACTGCGCCAGGGGCATATGAGTCTTACATCTTGACAGGGAGGCATAAGAAGTGGTCTGTGCACTGGTCACAGCAGACTGCGCAGCAGTAGTCGAGACAGACTGTGCAACAGTGGTTGAGACAGACTGTGTAACAGTTGACACAGCAGATTGCGTACCAGTCTGGCTAGCAGACTGTACAACAGAGTGCGCAGCAGCCTTGGTGGCAAAACTGCCAGATTGTACAGCAGTCTTGGATACCCATACTGAGCGCACTTTGCTCTTGGCAGAAGTGGTTGCAGTACGGGGAGTGGTCTTGGAGTTGAGCATCGCCTCGTAGGCTGTCTAGTTGACTTTAACAACCAGTGTCTTCTGCGTCTTTCCGATAGACGCTCCGTCACATTGAGTTGCTACTTCCTCGTCGGAGGAGAAAGTCGTCCCCAGCAGAGTCGCCATTTTGTTTGCAAAAACAAAAGTTGTTGAACTTTATTGATACAAACTATGTAATAAGATTACAAAAATTCTGGGAAAGGTACAACTTTAGGAATCTAATCTAGCAGACGATTGCTTTATCCCTTGGACGATGTGAACTTTTGAAGACGAAGCCTCTGAAGTTGAAGACAACTCTAGAACTGAAGGCAAAAGCCTCGAAAGTTGAAGGCAAAAGCCTCGGAAGAATGCAGCAGCACTTTGGCAAGAACTTCTGGACTCTCTGATCTCTGGTCTGATCTTTAATCCCTTGATCCCTTTGAATGGAGACTTGAAACTCTATTTATAGAGTTCAGGAAATAACTAACTTTTAGTTATTCTGGACTGCGCATGATGGATTGCGCAGCAATTGGATTGCACAACAATTGGATTGCACAGCAGTAGACTGCGCAGGCAATTGCTGGATCGTGGGCCAACTGTCTTGGACACATGGCATGATTTGATTAAAATGCGCATGATCGTGCATAGATAGTTGCCACGTAATGAGCAATCGATGGCATGAATGCCATGTGTACTTTGTCAGTTGTGTTGATAGAGCGTGCAACTTGAATTGCGCTGGCTTTGGATTGCGCAGACTTGGACTGCGCATGAATGGATTGTGCTGCCAACTGTCAGCCGTCCTCGAGTGTTGTGCGGCACAATAAACGAACAGTCTCCTCGTTCTTCGTGCTGTCAGCTGTCAGGAAGATTTGATTTGTGTCAGGTAATGATGACTTTTGCCACGTCAGCCTGCGCATTTGGGAGTGTGCGCAATCTAGCGTGCGCAATCTGAAGGATGCGCAATCTGATGTCTGCGCAGTTCATCTGAAAGTTGTATTTCTTGATTTTCTAACTTTGTTGATGTGTGTAACTTGATTTTTTTAGGACCTACAGTTACAGCCCGTAGACGGACAGTAAGTAAAGGTGCAATCGAGCTAAACAGGTGCTCTTCGGCTAAACGTCTCAAAAGAATATTTTTACAATAAAGTAGGAGAGCCAAAAATAACCCACTCGTTGCCCTGGTTACGCCTGGTGGTCACCATCGGGCTGGAAAGTCGGTAGATCCTTTGGAGCTGCTCCAAAATCTGGCCATACAAAACCAGCTGGGTCAGATCCCAGAAAGAGCAAGTGCCACAAGGAAGCTTCACTTAGGAACTAAAACCAGTAATCAGCACAAGAGTATAATAATATAGTAAAATTGGAGAGATATAACATCACGAGGATATACGGTAAGATAAGCATGTACCATTCAGATAATCAGGTTACAACCCTTAAACCAAAAAAGGACCGGGATTGTAACCCTTCATCTGAACCGAACTTGGTTTCTCCCATTTATCAGCAAGATAATATAAGAAAATCAGGACATGTAACAAGCTTGTACAGGATCAAGACAAGACCAGACTGGTTAATCCTCATTCAACAATCACGGCCAAGCAATGAGTACGGCTTGATACTTTAACTAACTAGGGTTATCACATGCCTAGTTACTAACAAGATGCAGTGAGATTATTCTACAACCACAAGCCCTACAGACCATCCAGGTTACCCAGGTCGAATATTAGGGGTTGAATTCAGGTGGGTACATCGTCCAGGAAACGCATGTACCCTTAGGTGACTTAGAGGATGCAACACATGACAGTGTGCTGGAAATGTGCCCTACTCGACGGCAGACTACAGATCCCAAGAGCGCCCAGGTAACGGAATTGCCAGTAGCTGGAAAATCTCTTCATGACTACTGTGTTATTCTAGTTATTAACCTTAGTCCATTTTAGTGGGTACTCCTGACCGTGGTACTCAGGAGTTCCATCCTAAGCATGATGTAAGACAAGACAGGTTTATTTGTACAAGCACAATCGCCCACGGTGTCCCAGTTATTTATACTTGGCATGTCATGTAAGCTGTCGTAACAACAGTCCGAGATATATCATGTCAGGAGTGCGCCACGGCGGTCCACTATCATGTCATGTTACTTGTCAAGAGTGCACCACTACGGGTCACTGTTGTATTCATGATACCAATGCAGGATAACATAGTATAAGCATTCCATCAAAGATCCAAGTCATACTGAGAGTCACAAGGCATAAGTTAATAATAATAATAAAATAATTATAAAATACAAGCTATGGGAAAGCCTTGCGGCTCGACATATACAGCCAAGAAGTGATCTCATGCGGCTGAGGAGGGAGCAGTCCATGCGGTTGAAGAGAATCGAGCATATACGGCAGGAGGAAAAAAAGAGTCCAAGCGGCTCAGGATGGAAGGGTCATGCGGCTGGCGGAGGAAGTCGGGTTCATGCGGCCAGGGGAAAGAAATCCATGCGGGTCGGGAGAATTAAAAGCTCATGCGGCTGAAGGGGGAATGGGCCTTATGCGGTTGGAATGGAGCGACCCCGTACGGCTGAGATGGAAAGTCTTATGCGGCTCGCGGGAGCCAGGCCTTATGCGGTCAGGGAAGTACCCGTCGTATGCGGCCAAGGAGATGGGTGCATATGCGGCTAGAAAGTCACTGAGTCTTATGCGGTTGGAATGAGTCCATGCGGCTCAAGGGCTCAGGGCACATGCGACAAAGGAACCATATGCGGCTGGGGTAATCCATGGTTTATGCGGTCAGGGAGGAAGACTTATGCGGCTGAGTCCAAGCAATTGCGCATGCGGCTGGATCTAGTCAGGGCACATACGGCAAAGACGAACTTGCCGCATAAAGAATTATACGGCTAAGCTCGTCCAGCAAGGAATCATACGGCAGGGAACTGTTCTTCTTCTCTAATCTTAAAAAGAAGAACCATGCAACCAAGGCTTCCAAACTCCATAAATCCTTTATCCAGAGTCCAAATTCGAACTTCCATAGGTCAAAATGAGGCAAAATGAAATTCTCTACAACATGGAACCATCAAAACTTGGAAATAATAATGTTAAATAGATCAAACCCAAAAAAATCCAAAAATATAATAAACATAGATCTACAAGAATTTAGCCATGGAAATTGAAAATACTAAATACTAAAGTGTGTTAAAATGTTGTGAAGAAGAGAATAGAACAATAAAATGTGGGTTCCTCCATGAAGCAAGATGCACTTGTCTAAGCTCTCTCTCTCTCTCTCACAGGTAGGTGAAGAGTTAATGGAGGAAAAGAAGAAGAGTAATGAAGAGAAAGAAAGAAGTAGAGGGTTAATAAATGGTAGTGGTGGTGGTAGGTAAGGGTTCACCCCTTGGTTCATGATGAACCAAAAGCAACCCCAAATCGAACCAAGCCAACCCGAACCAAGATAAACCAAACAATGAACAATAAACCAGGCAAGGAGACATGCAATACAAGATAAAATACGTACACGTATTCTAAAATATGTAATACGAACCACAGGCATTACACTGGTCTTTCGGGTTTGCTTGATTTTCTGACTCTCTTCATAATACTCTTTGTCGTATCTGTCAATGGTTGGAAGAAATCAATCAATCAATTAAAGTACAGAAAGCAAAGTGAGGATATGCATATCTTTTATACAAAACTAATGGAAGTATCCTGTCTATAGTTGTAATCATATTTCACATAGATAATGGAATATGATTAGATTAAATATAGTTGTAACTTTAAGATTTAATTGATGTAAATTATATTTAATTTAGATCAAAATTCACTAGATTGTGTATGATCATTTAATTTTATTAATTAGAACATATTTGAATTGTCTTTTTAACATCATTCGTTTTAAAGTATGCATCGTATTAAGATAAGAATAGGATGTAAATTTTATATTACATATTTTTTAAATAATGGTTAAATTTGAGTTAAATTTAAATTCGTGATTTAGGTTACTTAAATGTTTCTTATACCGAGTCAATTTCATGATTCGTTTACTCTAAGAAACAATATCCAAAAAAAAAGATTGTATTGATATTTTGAAGTAGTTGTACAGAGTCAAAATCAGCAAATTAGTTTTATAAACCTGTATGATCAGATTATATATATTCAATCCATCTCAATATCAGTATTTAAATTAAGGAAAGCCAATTTCAACTCATTAGTAAACATATATCTATATATAAACCCTATGAATCTAGCATATCTATATCTATAGATATATGCATGTCTATATTTATAGATATATATTCTGATCAGGATTCCCACATCCATACAAATCTACAGTTTCCTTATTCAAATGCATTGTTCAAATATAGAATTTCAGTATTAGATTTGGTGCAAATCAATGATAACCAATTCCATACTTCATTACAGAGGGAGATGGTATCAAGACAAAGGTAACATATAGAAAAAGTTGAAGGTTAGATATATTGGCAATTAAAACATGTTGAAATACTATATACATGCCCATTCATAAAAATGTAAGAAAGTTTGTGGACTTTGTTGTAGCTAAAATTTCACCATTGAAACTGTACTCCGATCAACTTGAGATACTTTGAGCTTCTTGACATACTTCGAGCTTAATAAAGCTATTATATGAGAGAATTATAAAGTATACCCATGACCAACTCCCACTTGCACTGTGCATCATGCGCACTAGACAATATATTTGATTAATGCATCCTAATTTTTAGTACTACTGTCAGCTTCAAAGATTTCTAGACTCTTTTTTGGGTTTCTTGTAGAACATTAATCACTAGAACTCCATTGCAATCAATAAAGTCTTGAATTAATTCTATAACAGAAGTTATTTGGAAGAATACTATTAATGTGTAAGATTAAGTTAAGAGACCTAGATACCTCATTATCACTCCTTGAAAGAATTACATGATACAAGGCTTTCTAGGCACCCAAATCTCCGAAATTTGCCTCGCTTCTTCAAAGACTTATAACTATCTCATGGAGTACCTCCCTTTGTGGGTTTGTGGAGACTCTCATAGTGCTACCAAATTTTATTTCAAGGATTACATAAAGAGAGATCATCATTGTGAGATATTCTAACCGCTTTCACCATTTTAAAGGAGGGAATTGCTCTTGTGGAGACTACTGGTAGTTGCTCTGAAGGTATGTTCTTTTTGTGACTTGAGTTCATTAAACTTCACTGATATTGTGGTACGATATTGGTGGGTTAATGTTAGATGGACTCATAGAGCATAAAGCACTCTTACCTCACTACAACAAAAAGACCTATTAATGACGCTTGATATGTGGATTTCATGACGGCTGATAAAGAAGCGTCATCAAAGTTCAGCAAGACTATAATCTATGACGGTTTTCTATATAAGCGTTATTGATTGTCTCCCAGTGATATGAGCGTTATGAAAAAAACATAAATTTTAAGTCGAAATCTCGACTCTCCCGCACTTACTCCCGCACTTAAGTCGAAAAGTCTAAACCCTTCCCTTCTCCCGCACTTACTCACTCTCTTTCTCCTTCTCTCTTTCTCCTCCCGCTCCCCAACTCCCTTCAGCCCGCTCCCCGCTCCCGAACTCCCCTCAGCCCGCTCCCCGCTCCCCGCGCCCCAACTCCCCTCAGCCCGCTCCCCACTCCCCAAGGTTTGTCCTAAATTATTTCTTATTTTGTGCCCTAATTTCTGCCTCGACATGATTTTAGTTAAATGCCCTAATTTTTGACCTATTTTCTATTTTCTAGTTTTTGAAAGATGGCTGAAATCTTTGAATGCATGTTTGGAAATCTTTGAATGAATTTTCTTTTTTTTACTAATTTATGAGGCATTTTCTTTGTCCGCGTATTGGTTCATCTTCTTGTTTTTTTTCTTTGTTGGTTCTTGCAGTATGGAAGGGTGTTAATTCCATTACTTTCGGACGAATACTTACAAGTTGAACTTCATGGAGATACGTTCGGGTAGCAAGGTTTGTTTTGGTTCATGGAGACACGTTCTTTTCAATTGCCCTATTTTCTAGAAATCATGGACAAGAAAGAGATCAATGTCCCTGTAACATCGTGTATGACACATGTTGAACACGACATTTTTACACTCGAAATTACTCTAGGTCACGCAGAAATCGGTACCGTGTCTGTGTATGTGCCATGTCATATTGTCTGTAAATCAAGTCTTGTTCTTCTTAGATTAAATTACTCCAGGCAATACAACTTATTTTTTACAGTGTACACGTTGCTCATGCATTAAGGGTGGGATGGATCTTTGACATCAATTTGTAATTGTTTGACTGTACATCTTTAGATTAAATGATATCGGTCATGTTGGATGTGAGCGTTGACCAACTCTTTCTTTAGGTTTATTTGACCCTCTTTTGTTGTTATGTAGATGATTCATATAGACTTTCTCAATATATATTCTTACATATTTTGACATCTTGTTACCTTTTATACCCGTATGCACATATAGGGAATTGTAAACCATTTTTTGTTTTGTACTAACGAAATGAACTATTCCTAAGTCCTGTTCTTCTTCTTTTTTAACTCTAGCAATTAAAGTTATATTCTGGAATCAACCTTCTCCACTTTCATGAGTCTGAATTTATTGGCCATATCTACTTCACATTGGCCATTCTGGAATCAATCTTCTCCGCATTCAGCTTGAAATGAAACTTTCAAGTTACAATCACTTACTCGGTGTTTTGCTTTATTATACAGAGGAATAGATCTTGGATGACAAAGCACCTATTATCGAAAGAATATAGAGCCGGAGTTGATGAATTTATGGAGCATGTTAAAGCTAGTGGGGATGATCTCGACTTCATTAGATGTCCATGTAATGAGTGCGAGAATCTCTATAGTATGAGTTTAGAAGATGTAAAATTTCATTTGACGACAGTTGGTATCGATCCAAGGTATACTATATGGATATGGCATGGGGAAGTTGATCCTAATGAAGTGTGTGAGGATACATGTGCGTCTATTTATAAGGACTATGATATGGATACTTTAAATGATGTGGCAGATACACTAGAGATGTTCCATGCATTAAAAAGGAATGACATTGAAGGAGATGATGAAGGGAACTTTAATTCATTGCTTGATGATGCTAAGAAACCATTGTATAATGGTTGTAAAAAGTATACGAAGCTATCTGCGATAGTGAAGCTCTTTAGTATCAAGGCCAAAAGTGGTTGGAGTGATAAAAGCTTTTCAGATGTGTTGACATTGTTCACCGACATGCTTCCGGGAGAAAATGAATTACCTGTAACTACTAGGGAGGCTAAGCGTTGCTTCTCAATATTTGGAATGGGATATAAGAGAATATATACACGTCCGAATGATTGCATACTCTATAGAAAAGATTATGAAAATGCAACCTCATGTCCTACGTATAGAACGTCGAGATATAAGGTAAAGAAGAATATGTCTGAACAAAGTCAGGAATAGCAAAAGAAGGGCATCCCAGCTAAAGTTCTATGTTACTTTCCACCCATTTTATGCTTTAAAAGGTGGTTTCGATCGGTACAAACATCAAAGAATTTGACATGGCATGTAGACGGAAGGGAAGTTGATGGCCAATTGCGTCATCCTGCAGATTCACCAACGTGGAAGACAAATGATGATAAATTTCTAGAGTTTGTAGCAGAAGCAAGAAACCTTCGACTCTCTCTATCAGCCGATGGGATTAATCCATTTAGTTCACTCAGTAGTAGGTACAGTTGTTGGCCTGTAATGCTAAATACTTATAATTTACCACCTTGGTTGCGTATGTAGAGAAAGTTCACATTGTTGACATTGTTGATATCAGGCCCCCAACAACCTGGAAATGACATAGATGTTTCTTAGCACCATTGATTGAGGATCTCCAGTTGCTGTGGAAGGATGGAGTTGTGACTTACGACGCCTATCGGCAAGAATCTTTTACATTGAGAACTGTATTGTTATGGACTGTTAACGATTTTCCTGCATATGGCAACTTGTCTGGTTGTTATGTGAAAGGATATTTTGCTTGTCTAATATGCAACGAAAATACTTATTCTGATAGATTGAGATATTGCAACAAGAACATTTATATTGGTCACAGAAGGTATTTTCTGCATAACCATTCTTTTCGATCACAAAGAAAGGTATTTAATGGTGACAAAGAGTTCGGAACTCATCCTGAACCATTAAGTGGGGAACAAATATTAATAAAGGTTGCGGGGATTCCTATTTCTTGGGAAAAAAAAGATGTTCCAGAAAAAGATATCAGAGAAGAAGACTTCAAAGAAGAAGAAGGAAGCAGAAGTGCAAAAGAAATTGATACAAAAAAGAGGAAAAAATAAGTACAAAAAGACAAAGTTACAAGCCCAATTGGAAGAGGAGCGTAAACGGAGACAAGAATTAGAGATCATGCTAAAAGAATTTCAAGCCCAAGAAGCTTCACAAACATCTGAGAAGGTTGCTTCCAATTCCAAAGGAAGTGGTAATAGGAACTATATAATGTCTCGTAAAAATGAACACGAGTCTCTTGGAAACAAGAGTCCATCATATGGTTCTAAGGTAATGGTTATTACAATTAGTTCCATTTCGTCTAATAAAATTTTCTTCTTCTATTTTTGTCTAATATGTTTATTCTAATATGCTTTTTTATCTTCTATCTTCTTTGAAAAGGTGAAACAGAATAAAAAGTTAAGCGAGCAAAAATTCATAACATATCCTACATCAAACATTGGCATGGTAAGTATTCAATTCATAATCTTTATTCAACAACTTAATTATAACATGTAGTAATTATATCGAGAAATAACTTTCTTATTTTATTTAGGAAACTAAATGTAAGCTAGCAGTGGGCACAAAAGAAAATATTGTTGCCGAGGGAATTGTCTTTGAAGGGTATGGACCAAATGAGAAAATTCATAATGTTGAATTAGGAGAACATAATGTTAGGGCTTCAATTATGAAAGCCCTTCAACCTACTGTGAGCCTTCCCGTGCCACTTCATGGAGAAATAGAAGTTGTTAAAGATGCAATTGGGTCTTTAGTAGCTTGGCCCAAAGAGTTTATTGTTGGTGGTCTTGAGGTAATATTATTTAATGCTAGTGTCAATATCTTTTATGAAATTGTCAAAAAAAATTCAATATGCAACAGGTAATTACTAAACCAATTAAATCTGACAATATTCAACCTTTGAAGGTTGCTGGCTGTGGTAGGGAGATAATTGACACTTTCGGAGAGATGGTAGAAACCATTAAGGATACCGACCCTCATCTTAAAATACCATTGGAGAAAGAAATGCTCGGAAGCTTTAATCCATCTTGTTATCTTTCTAAAATCGTTTTGCTGGAGGTATGTAGGATGCAATGGCTAGATGTGAATCCTGTTGTTGCCTACATGAGGTAAGAAATATGAAATTTATATTCTGAAATTTTGATTTTGAGATTGACACCATATTTAACTATTCTTTTGGCTTTAGGTTTTTGCTTGATAAATTTCCAAACTCTCGGGAGCTTTTGATAATGTTCAACCCTTCTGCTATGAGTAATGCATCCGGGCCTGCAATAAGCAATCTGGTTAGAGAAAGGCTCCAAGGGGCTAAGAAAACCCAAATTTGCTTCATTCCATTAATTTACAAGGAGTAAGAAGTTTTAATCAAGTAGCAAGATTTTTCTTTCCTATTCAATAACCAATGTGCTTTATTCCATTCATGTTCCCTTTAATGTAGGAAGCATTGAATTCTAATTGTTGTTGACCTCTCTACCTTTAATGTTTACTGGTTGGACTCGCTGTATTTTAAACCGAGAGGAGATATTAAGTTGTTTTTCAATACGTGAGTGAAATTATTATTATTATTGTTAATATTTTAATAATGTGTATATTCTGATGTTAGTATATACAATTATTTTCTACTAGTGGCCTCAATACAGCATATATTGGTGGTAAAAGATCAAATAGAAGTCCTACTTGAAAATTACCCAAGGAAATCAAACTAATATATGACTTATTATAATCATGGACATTATATTCTCTTACAAATAATATCTTCATGTAGGTCCCGAAACAACCTGGAGGTTATGAATGCGGATATTTTGTTATGAAATATATGCGGGATCTCATGGAAGACCCCTCTCCTACTATTGAGTCAAAGGTAAGTTGTTCATTAATTTAATTCTTAATTACTTTTCTAAAATTATACAAACTAATGTAACTATTTTTTGACTTTTTAGCTAAAAAGTTTGGCTAGAAAATCAACATACACGCAGGAAGAACTAGATGATTGTTAGTCCAATGATTATATCATGTTTTTGAATATGGCTAATCAATTAAGTTTAACATAATAACGTCACTAATATTCATGTAATCACTATCATATGACTGCTTAAACTTAGCATTGTCCTAATGTTCTGTATCAGTCATATTGTTTTGTTTGTCTAACATGTATTTGTAGACATGCTGTAAGCATGATCAAACATGATTAAACCAGAACATATGCAACAGAGAATTATTAATGGGCAAAGATGACGTTATACAAGAAGATTTCTCTGAACCGCCTAACGACCTATCCGGGGCCTCGTATCGGGGGTTCCGCTGCCCAGTCAGCGGACAGGGGTCGAGGGGGCAGCGTCCCCCGTCAGGGGTTCGGGGGCGAAGCCCCCGAAAGGTATTCATATTTTCAGATCTATTTATCTTTGGACGACCGCTGTCAAGTGAAAAAGGCATCTTCAAGATTGCTCAAATTTCAGAAGAAAGGCGTCATCAAAGGGCTCTTGGTTTCCTATTCTATCAATGTAATTTTTTATATTTATTGAGTCTAGGAATACGATGTACACTGCATCGCAATGGCAAATAGGCTACCTAAGAAACGTTTTCAAAATACCCCTTCTTTTTGAAAACAAACCCACTTACAAAAGCCCAAACTACTTCCTAACTGCCTGACTTTTCAAAAAGCCCAAAAACCAGTTTGCAAAAACCCTGACAGAACTCCAACAGAACTCAGACAGAATTCGGCCAGAGTTCGGCCCGAATTCGGCCAGAGTTCGGCCAGAGTTCGGTTAGTGAACGTTGCTTTTTGAACTTGGTCTTCCTGCAGTTACGGATCCCAACGAGATTTTCTCATAGAGTTCTGCCCGAATTCTGTCAAAATTCTGCCTTTGGAAAAACTATAAATAGAGAAGGATTTCGATCATTTCAACTCACTCATTCACTTTCATATATCTTCTCTATAAGCCTACGACTTCTTCCAAAGTATTCTGAGCTATTCATTTTCAAATCCCAAGCCAGTTACAATCCACTAGTCGATTTGAAGTACGGTACAGCCTAAAAGTTTCAGAGTGGTTGTAATCGGAGGCTTGATTGAAGATAGACTCTTCACAATTGAAGTTGGTCGAGTACTTCGGATCAAAGTTCGCGTTGTAGAAGTTGCAAGAACTTCGGATGAAAACTTGTGGTGATATTCCATAGTGGATTCAACTGGAAGCTAGAGTTCTTCCGACTGGACTAGTCCTCACAAGAGGGAAACCAGTATACATCCTTGTGTTTGCGTTTGCTCTCTACTCTTTACTTTTCATTTACATATCTGTGATATATATATATTCTGTGATCTTGCTGCTAATATTTTTTTTAAATAGTTAATTTCCGCTGCCTACTCTATTCACCCCCCTTAGAGTATTGCGCTTTACAACTCGTTCCTACAATCGATCCTACAATTGGTATCAGCGCAAGTGCTGCAACTAGAGGTATGATATTCTGATCCCAATTATTCCTACAATTGGTATTAGAGCAGGTGCTCCTTCTAGAAATATTATTGCAGGTGCTCCTTATAGTGATATTATTGCTTATACAAATTGCTTATACCAATTGCTCCTTCAATTGGTATCCTAGTAAGGACTCTATTATTTGGCTTAACATCCTTGGAGCAGATCCTCACTACTAAAGCGGGTTATACAGGTAAAGCAAGGTAATATTGTTATTATATAACTGCTGTTACATAGATCACAGTATCACATATGGCAAGTATGTACTGTAGTGCCCCGTCCCTCGTGGTCCACTATGTAATACCTACGGCTTGTTGACTCAGTCTTGAACTAAGTATTTGGTGAAACCTTTACCGGTATCGATTGATCACGGATGAAATGCAATGAACCTTTCCAATTGATGGATTGGCTTCTATTGAAATGAATCCAAGAGTTTTGCTGAATGTTTTCTCTCGCTGTTTGGTTTTGATGAATGCATTTTTGTGTTGGTTTTCGATGATTGGTTTTCATTGTTCGCTTTCATCGCATTTCGCATTTATTCCGAATCTTGAGAGAAAGAGACGAAGTATGCTAATCAACTGTTGGTACCATTGTAGGCCGCGTGAATTTTTCATGAACGGCGCGTGAAGTCCCTCCTTCTCTCAACTAAGATTCATCTCGGTGAGTTGTTTCAACCGAACAGACATTGATTTGTACGCCCTAATAAAATGATCTCTAGTCCACTCTGTTGCCTTGTCCCTATGATCAACGATACCACATCCATAAAAGATAAGAGAAGATAATTGAATCGACCCTAATGCAAGAATATGTGTTGCTACTCTATCTGCTCGATAAGAATGATCATCTGCTTGTCACTAGCCTGCTTGAATATGTAGACACGTACAGACGAACTTGTACGTGTTGAGATGAACCTGAAGGCACGAATCAAACGTGTCGTATATCTGTGCATAAGTCCAAGTGTGTCTCATCTGATAGAACGGCTAGAGCATGCATTTGGTCTCGGACAACTTGTATACAAGGAATTATTTGTCTCTCGGGTGGTATCTAGGGGCACCTGGAACTGCTCGGCCTAGGAGAGATTATGAGCACACTGGGTGCAAGGACCCATGTTAAAAGTGTAGCCGATATCTGAGTCCTTAGCGACGAGCTGAACTAAAGAGTCACAGCGGCTAATCATGAGGATAATCCGTGGACCAACATATAGAATAGTCCACCTGCATGACCCGAATGACAACTTCAATATCTGCAAGAATGAATCATGAATTACTCATTATGCAAATTGTGCTAACGTGGTTTTGTGCAGGGATGACTGTCGGCGTGGGTAAGTTACTTATGATATATTCTACTGTCATGTTCTTATGAATTGTTAAAAAGAACCTAGACAAGTAGAAAGATCACTAGTAAATGTTAGCTCAACATATTGATTTAGTGCAGAGATTTGCGAGTTCGGCCAAAAGCCGCTCGCCAGTACATGATGTATGCTGACCCACGTTGTGGGCATCCTTTTTAGAAAGCAAAAGGAGGCAGGAGGATTTCAAGTGAGGCACCGAAGCTCGTCTAGCCCAGTAGAGCTGCGGATCGCCTCGAAGCTTTATTTTCATTCCCGTCAAGTTTTCAGTTTTCATTTTCTTTGAAGGTGTCTTTCAATTCCAGCTTGTAATAAAGGATATGATGTATGGGCATTGTGGCTAATTTTCAAAAGAAAGTTTTAAGAGAATCATGTAGCCAAATTATAAGGCAAATCTGAGTTCACAAAGCTTTGTACTTGTATCCCAATCAAGCTATCAATAAAATGAGTATTTCTATTTCAAATCTCTGTGTCCAACATTTGGTTTTCTGCAATGAATGGGTGCGTGCGTGTGTTTTGCTTAACTAATGGGTGCGTGCGTGTGTTTTGCTTGACTAGTTGTTTTTGTGCAGGTACATGGCCTTGTGCAAGCGCAACTTAGGCTTGCACGGCATCACGCCTTAGCGAGGACGATCGATCCCGCAGGGATCCAGGCAAGACGGACGACCCTAGCGGGATCGGGGCATGACATGTACTTCACAACTGAAGAGCAATCCTCAAATAGACTCCCACTATTTGATGGTATAAATTACATATACTGGAAAACACGGATGAGCTTCTACCTGAAGTCTCTAGATTTTGACTTATGGTTAATTGTTGTCAATGGCTACAAGAAGCCTACTATCACTTCTATTCTCACATCCTCTATAATCAATAAGCCCTATTATAGTTACACGGAGGAAGAGAAGAAGTTAGCTAGCCTTGATGCAAAAGCTATGCATATTTTTTATTGTGCTGTAGACACAAATGTATTTAATCTTATTAATACTTGCACAACATCTCATGAAATTTGGAAAGTTCTTGAAGCTACTTATGAGTGCAGGTATGAAAGCAAAGCTAGCAACTCCAAAGAGAAGGATAGTCTTCATAATGATGCAAATATGTACTTGATGAATATGGGATTTAAGGTACAACACAAACCTTTATACGAAGAAGAGCTTGTATGTGACAACTACAAGAAGATGGGCCACATCCAAGAAGATTGTACTACTGCTAGAAAGGAGAGTCCCTATGAACAATCAAATGAAGGTAGATCATTGTCTCACAAGTACATTAGCACGAGCATATGGTGTGAAAGTGAAGCAACAGATTCTGAAGAAGAAGAGAGACCTCATCAAGCCACAATTTATGCTCAATGGCATTATCTAACGAGGTACAAAATAGTTCTTTTTCTGAAGATAGTGAATTTTCTTATGATGAGTTATCTGATGCTTTCAGTGATCTATTAGAAGAACACAAGAATGTATTAGATAAGTATAAGCAAGCTAGCAAGGATATTCTATCCTATAAGCGTGAGAATAAAAAGCTTACTTGCTTATTGAATGATGCTAGAAATAGTTCTCTTTCTGATAATTCTACTGAGATTTCCACACTGAAGTTTAGATTGCATGAGGCACTTGATTGCATTGAGAAAAGCACTCAAGAAAATGCTAAACTTAAGGAGGAACTAGAATCAGAAAAGAAGAAGTATTCTATTGCTTCATGTAGAATTGATGCTTTGAATGCTGTCACGACCCGCACCCGCTTTTCGGACGCGAGAGCGTGAGCAAGCCAGCTACGCATCAAGCAGACTCCAGCCTGTCTCAAATACGTAAATGCTGTCACGGCTATGGCAATGGGCCTAATCAAGGCAAGGCAAAACAATATCTCAATCAACAATAAGAATAATAAACAAGAATGAACAAGTATGGGTCGTGGTCTGCAGCCCACTAGCATATATGTCCGATAAGACTCTAATAAAGTAACAAGAGTCAAAACTGAATCAGGAAACAGGATATCTCATGATAAGGTATGAAAGCACGAGCTAAAAATAAATGCAACAAGATACCTGAATCCCGCAAGCGTATCATCCCATCCGTCATCCAGAACTAATAGCTATCTTCGTGCACTCACTAAACCTGAAGAGATCATCAGGTCCTCAGGGGACATAGCAAGATACATAAAAACATGCCTATCTAGCAGTTTATCATGCAATAAAGAAAATACGAGAAATAAACGGGAAACGACCAATTAGCACGAAAACACGACTATACACGACTGGAAGAACCACTACGCCTAAACGAACTGCTGAGAAGAACAAGAGAACACGATATCACGATGTCAATGGATAACCAATCGAATACTCAAACCCTCGTCCCTAGTGTGGACTCGCAGGTTTGAACAACTACTAGCCCTCGCCCCTAGTGTGGACTCGCAGGCTAGCATCACCCTCGTCCCTAGTATGGACTCGCAGGTGTAAACCATACACTACTAACCCTCGTCCCTAATATGGACTCGCAGGCTAGCATCACCCACGTCCCTAGTGTGGACTCGCAGGTGTGACCCATATACTACTAACCCTCGTCCCTAATGTGGACTCGCAGGTTAGCTTAACTACTAACCCTCGTCCCTAATGTGGACTCGCAGGTTAACTTAACTACTAACCCTCGTCCCTAATGTGGACTCACAGGTTAGCATCAAGATCTCAAGACAAGAAGGTAAAGCAGTTCCGATATGACATATTTATCCCATGATATGATACGACTCACGACACGGTACGAGAGGGAACCAATCCGATAGAACCACGATATCCAGTTAAGCATGATAACGATAAAAGAACACAACTAATAAACCAGTAAACACTGTCTAAAGTAAAGCATGCAAATCAAAAGAACGGTAATAACTAACTGATAACATATAAAGATATATGAATTAAATAAGCATATAAATCATGAACAACTAGAGAACTATATCTACACTAGCATGCACGATGTACAAATCTCATGTCAATAACCAACTAGTAAAACTGTATAATAATAATAGAAATATGCATGTAAATAAACTGTAGAGGGAGGCAATGTATCTTGCCTGGAGGTTGTACGCAGATCCCACAAAATATAGTCAACTAGTGAGCCATAAAGTCCAAGTCATCACAACTGTCTCCGAAAGCTGAAACAAACATTGCCAACATTCTCAGAATAGTCAAATTATCTAGGATTGCTTGTCCTTAAGTCCAATTCTAGATACAGGGGCAAAACAGTAATTTCAGGCATAAATAATGTCCGTCGTTGGACCCGCTTTGCACCGAAAAGCGTGCCAGAGTCAACGATCTCTAAAGTTATCAAACTACATGTCTACGGATCCGGTTTTCTGATACGAACCCAACCGTATGTCCAGAGTTGGATTCCGACGGGCCGTGCACAAAATCATCCGTTGAGTCGGACTGTAGGGCCCGCAAAACGGCAATTTTACCAACTGTCTCAGAATCAGACCAAACTTGGCATACAGGACCAGAAAAACGATACGGTCCTGTTGACGCAAGTTTCGTCTCGATCTGACTAGCGTGCACAAAGTAATTGGAAAACTTGCACAGAGGCCGATAAAGGAAATTTTGACGGATACGTATCAAATTCGTCGCGCACACGCGACCAATTTGAATTCCCTCAAAGCCCACACGACCACGAAGCTATTACGCAACTTTCGATGCTTACGGTGCACGACCACGTCGCCCGGAATGGCGGGACGGACGTGGTATCGGAGGATTTTATTGATTTTAAAAACAGGTTTTCTAGTTTTTTTTCCTGATTTTTAAATTAATTTTTCTTGATGTATAATAGACAAAATTAAAATCTGTAAACAACGTCTAGAAGCCGTATGGGTTGTCTTTAAGATTGTCTAATAGGATTTTGAAAACTCTCAAAAGCTGAACAGATATAATCCTTCCAAATCGGTATTTAAACTATTATCAAGGAACTAGTATGTAATGCCTGTGGTTCGTATTACGTATTTCTGGAATACATGTACGTAATTATTCTTGTATTGCATGATTTCTTTGCTTAATTTCCTCTCTGGGCTTGGTTTATTCTTGGTTGGGTTAGCTTGGTTCGGTTTGGGATTGCTCTTGGTTCATCATGAACCAAGGGGGTGACCCCTACCTACCACCACCACTCATATTTATTACCTATTCTTCTTCTCTCTCTTCATTAATCTCTTCTCCTTCTCCATTAAACCCACCACCAACCAAGAACACCCCTTAGGCAAGTGCAACTTGCTTCCATAAGAGAGCTCATTTTTATTGTTCCATTAGCTTTTCCCCATGTTTCTAAGACACTTTAGAACTTGTCATTTTCTATTTTGAAGCTTTAATTTTGTAGATCTAGAAATTAGTTATTTTTGGATTTTGGTGGTTTTGATCTATCAAACTTCTTTGTTTTCAAGTTTTGATGGTTCCATGTTGTAGAGAATTTTATTCTACCCAATTTTGACCTTTGAAAAGTTGGATTTGGACTTGTTTTGACCAAGTTATGGACTTTTGAAGCCTTGGGTTCAAATATGGAGTTCTTGCTGATTTGGAGAAGACAGTGAGCAGTGCACGAGCTTTTTAGCTTGCGTTACTGAGCTGTGCACGCTCTTTAGCACAGCGCAGTCTGGACCTCATACGCTGCCTTTTGGAAGCGTATGACTCGCATACACTCGCTTGCTTGACAATGAGTCGTATGGAGTACATACGCTGCCTTTTGGAAGCGTATGACTCGCATACGCTCGCTTGCTTGACAAGGAGTCGTATGGAGTACATACGCTGCCTTTTGGAAGCGTATGACTCGCATACACTCGCTTGCTTGACGAGGAGTTGTATGAAGTACATACGCTGCCTTTTGGAAGCGTATGACTTGCATACCCTGACCTGAGCGTGGCTTGACCTGAGCGTAGGTTGGCCTGAGCGTAGGCTGGCCTGAGCGTAGGCTGACCTGAGCGTGGCTTGACCTGAGCGTAGGCTGGCCTGAGCGTAGGCTGACCTGAGCGTGGCTTGACCTGAGCGTAGGTTGGCCTGAGCGTAGGCTGACCTGAGCGTGGCTTGACCTGAGCGTAGCCTGACTTGAGCACAATTTGACTCAGGCGCAACCTGATGTCTAGGCGCAACTGGACCTGACCCTACTTACCCTGGATCTTCTATAGCCCTGTATATTGATATTTTATTAGATATTTTACGCCCATTTTATATCCTTACGCCTTTTGTCATGAACTTGATAATCACAAATTTATGTAATATGTTTGGAAAGGATAACTGAGCCTGACACGATAGTGACCCGTAGTGGTGCACTCCCGACATGAGTAACCTGACATGACCTGATAGTGGCCCATCGTGGCGCACACCTGACTAGTACACTTGACCTGATAACCTGACATGTTATATCTTGTTAAGCTATTGCGATGGCTACTTGACATGACATGACCTGTGTAATAACCTGGACACCATGGGTGATTGTGTTTGTATAAATAAACCAGTCCTGTCTTGCATCATGTCTAGGATGGGACTTCTGAGTACCACGGTCAGGTGTACCTACTAAAATGGACTAAGGACTAATAACTAGATTAATACATTAGTCATGAAGAGATTTCCCAGCTACAGGCAATCCCGTTACCTGGGCACGCCTTGGGATCTGTCGCCTCCCGTCGAGTAGGGCAGATTTTCCAGCTAAAATGGACTAAGGACTAATAACTATATTAATATTGATATGTGTATTTTATATAAAATATATACACGTATATATGAAAATATAAGTGTATATATAGGCGTATTTGTGATTATAAATATAAATATATATATGTAATGTAAGCATGCAGTTGAGTGCATTATATGTAATGCCAACCTTTCATGGACAATTATTTCAAATTACTTGAACTCTGGTAATCATGACTCGTTGATTAAACATGGGTGTTATATTATGTTTTTAACCTAGCTTTTGTGACCTACTAGAGAAGTTTTAGTTGTCCTTGGTGTACCAATGTGTTTCTTAGCTGTAGGTCCCTGCATAAACAAATTTGATATATAACGAGGCTGCACTCTTGTAATTCTGGCCAAGCTTGGTATGTTCAAGCTTGGCTAGTTTATGGCCTGAAATTATTGGGCTGCATCTAGTTTGTTCTTTGTGATCACCATGTCAGGTGAACTTGAAACTACTGGGCGAGCTTGAAATGAGCTAGAAAACCGTGTTCAAGTTCAGCTTCAACTAGCTCTCAAACTGGATGCCTTAGCAAGAGAGTAGCTCAGGACCTGAACTCGAGTCAAGTGTTAAAGTATATTGTATATGCAATATAGAGCGCAAGCCCATTATACCCTTGATTGGACTTGTAAAATGTTTTATGCCTTTGATTGAACTTATAAAATGTAGACAATTTTAGCTTTAGACTGTACATTAGGTTGATCTCTCTTTAAGAGAATAAGCATTTAGAATTTGACTGAAGCCAAGTTGAGTACTAGTCGGCCTGAGCACTAAGTCAATCTTCACATGTCAATCTTTTATCAATCCAAGTTGGGACTAGTTTGTTAGTTAACCTTCATTATACAAGACCATTAGGTCCTGTAAACAACCTTAGCTTTTCTGCCGTAAGCTGTGAGCCATCCAAACCGAGTGGTTTAAACCCATCAAGCCCCACGCCTGCACACGAACCCGACCCTACCCTTCCTGCAAAGGAGGCCTAAGTCCTGTTAGTATAGAACCCAACACCCCGAGCCCGAGCATACTTCCCAAACCTGGGAGAACCCGACCCCCTGCTATATATAGGCGGAGGCTCGAGAGAATACGAAACCACGATCCTAGCAAACCCTAACTCCATCACGCGCGCCGCCATCCCAGAAGCACTGCTCGATCCTGGGCGCACCCATCGACCGTGCGCGCCGCCGGGGAGTCGCCGCCGGTCGGCCGAGCCGCCGGAAAACGTGCGCACGCGCGCGGGGGTGAACCGTGAACAAGGCAGCAGCAGGGAGGTGGTGAAGCCACGTTTGAGGTACGAATTCTCCCTTGTCCCTCGACGATATTGTAAATCGTTTTCATAGATTCGTTCACAACCTAACCCTCTAGAAACCCCATCATTTAGTTCGTATCAAACTGTTTAAGATTCGACGAAGAATCGAATTGAAATCGAGGGAAAAATCTAGATTTTCGAGAAAACAGGATAGTCCAAACGTCCATGTTTGTCGATCGATTCCGATCGATCTAATGCCATTTTAGAAATTATATTTGAACACATCTTTAGACAACATGTAGGAGATCATGACTCTTCTTGTAGTTTCAGATTTTATTAATTGTACACATAGAAATCAGTGTTTGATTTTGAGGAAAAATCATTTTGAAAACAGTTTAGAATATTGAAAATCCTCCCACACGACGTGCGTCCCGCCAATTCGGGCGACGTGGTCGCGCACCGAAGGCATCGCAAGCTGCGTAACAGATTCGTGGTCGTGTGGGCTTTGACGGAATTCAAATTGTTCGCGTGTGCGCGACGAATTCGACGCGTATCCGTCGAAATCGCCCCGTATCCGTCCAATGCAAATTCAGTCATAACTTTGTGCATGCTCGTCAGATCAAGACAAAACTTGCGCCAACAGGACCGTATCGTTTTTCTGGTCTTGTATGCCAAGTTTGGTCCAATTCTGAGACAGTTGAATCGTACGTCGTATTGCGGGCCCCACGGTCCCACTCAACGGGCGATTTTGTGTACGGCCCGCCGAAATCTAACTTTGGACATACGGTTGGGTCCGTATCGAAAAACTGGATCCGTAGACATGTAGTTTGATGACTTTAGAGACCGTTGACTCTGGCACGCTTTTCGGTGCCATGCGGGTCCAACGGCGGACACCGTTTTGGCCCGAAATTACCGTTTTGTCCCTGTGTCCAGAATTGGACTTAAGGACAGGCAATCCTAGCTAATTTGACTATTCTGAGATCATTGGTATTGTCTATTTCAGCATCCGGGGACTGTTGTATGGGTTTTGTCTATTGTGGCACAATGAGTAGTTCAGACTGTCGATTTCACCAGCAAAGGACCACAGCGAGTACAGTTTATTGTTTGCATTTCGATATTGATCTTTACTATATTTAATTGATTAGTCATTGGTTATGTGATTATTTTCTATTATAAATTTTTGAGTCGGGAATGAGAAGTACCAAGGATGTGTGATCTGACCTTAGACCGTGTAGACCGTATAGACCGTGTTGCATTTATTTCTTGTAGACCATGTAGACAGTATTTTATTTACTTCTTGTAGACAGTGTTTTATTTATTGCAAAGTAGACAGTGTAGATCGTGATTAATACTGCATTTAAACTGTGTAGATCGTGATTATTATTTTGTAGACAGTGTTTCTTTACTGCAATATTTTCTGTAGACCGTGTAACTGTAGACCGTATAACTGTAGACCGTGTAACTTTAGACCGTGTAGACCGTGTCGCATAATTGTCCCGAGACCGATCACATATCAAAGGTACTTCTAATGGTGGAAAAGTATATTTGTCTATTTATTACTATTGATTTTTCTTACGGCTTTACTGTTTATTTTCAAACCCATGATTGATGTCTAACCTTTGTTTTATAGTCATTTTCTTTATTTGAAATTGCATTCAGTGAATTGTGCTCGTTCCATTCCTGACTGGAAACCAACATTTTTAGGTTAGCCGTGGATTCATTTAGCTTGGGGAGTGACGGGAATACTTGTAGACAAAGGCCTAGAGACTAGCTAGATAGTTGAGTTGTAGTCATTCATTAATTTGTATAAGTTTATATTTTTCTACAAATATAAAACTTGTGATCATTGTAAGTTAAATTAATTATGTAAATGAGTATTATTTGTGATTCTGATCTTCATGGCCGTGACAGCGTTCTACCGCCGACACTGCGGCGTAGGCTGGCTTGGACACGTCTCGTATCCGTTTAAAAAAAAATGGGTGCGGGTCGTAACAAGTTTTTATGGTGGCCCATGCAGGTCAGTCTTCGCAAATCACGCGAACTCGCGATAGTACTTTAGTTAGTTGTACTATTGCGAGCCTGCGACTAAGAAATGCTCATTCACGAATTAAGAATTAATTTAATTTAAGAGAATGACTAGGACTAGGAGTCCCTTATACAAATTTACCGATGGGTAGTCTAGGTCATAAATTTTAGATGAGGCTATTAATTTTGATAGTTTTTTTTTTTTCGGATCCCCATAGATACACTATTATCTCTTGATATGACGACACGATCCAAAGTGGATAGATTATTCACTTGGTGAGACAGGGCTTCATATATGTTATGATCTAACCACGATAAATTGTTCAATTCCTTCTCTTTGCCTCTTTAGATATCATCCCCATATATTGGTCTGAATTGCCTATTTAGCCTATGAATAATTATTTTATATAATTTCTGATTATGTTACCCATATATGAACCTCACGTTAGTTTCGATTCAAGTGTTTCCCCAAAGGATTGAGTACACATGGAATAGTTAGAATATTGTATTTCTTTGTCCTCAGTTATTTCCCCTGTTCAATCTTTTATCTTAAGGGTTGTGACTGATAGGACAAATGCTTATACTTTATTTTATAGGCAACTTATTTGAATCTCTAGGAGCTCATGGATTTTTACAGATGTAGTTAAAGGAATGTTAGTTAACTCATAATGGCAGGACAGCAGCGCACTGTCGCCATTTATTTAAATTATGAAGACTCTGGATTTCCTGCAGCCAGCAGCGCACTGACGAGACACGACCCTAGAGTTAAAATTTTCAAGGAAATTATAGGTTATAGAATATTCCTAAAACTATGACTAGTGGTCCTCTTTGATCATAGTTACCCGGGTGTCAAGATAAGGTAGAGTATCTGATAGCATATCACATCTGAATCACAGAACCAAGAGTTTACCATCGCCCGAGTATACGGACGAGGTATAATCCTCGGTGAAATAATTTCAGACATGATTACAAGTTTAGGGTACTATAGAGGATAGGACCGTGCCATGTATGTCCCATAAGATACAAAGCCAATAGAAGTGGAAGTTGGTAAGTTTGGTAGCATGTCTCCCGACCTAGCACTCCGTATGATCCTCGTGATCTATTGATGAGGAAATTGACTGACACTAATAGGTTACCTAGAATAAAGAATTCAGGAGTCCATAAACCATTAGTCGACCAAGGTCATAAGGATAAGATGATAGTGGGATGTCTATAGAACCAAGAACACCAGGTGAAGTTTGATTCCCTCTAAACTCGAACTACTTGTGCCATCTTTCAAAAATCTCGCATAATTGTATCCGACTATCTTAACAAACGCTGCTGTTACAGCTTAGTTTTGCAAGTTTACTCTGTTCTCGAGCTTGATTCGAGACATATGTTTAGTGGGGACGCCTGCTAACTTATTGTCTAATCAGAATCAGTATATTATGGTCTGATCAACCATGATGCATTTGGTTTGCACTTTATTTAATTACCCTACGTGGATTGAGATATAGATGTCTCTAGGGTCTCATCCACGACTGTATTGACAATTCCTCTTGAATTATATGTTCGCCCTTGAATCACGAAATTGTATTCAGTAACATCTTCCTTGAATTCTTTATTGTTTTTATCTTTCACCAATTTGGAAAGACGAAAGCTCGTGATGGTAGAGAGATACAGAGTATTCTCATGGCTATGATAATGGTAGGCATAAGTGTAGCTACCAACGGCCAGTCCTGTGATTGAGTTACTCGTTCTCCTCTCGACCTCAAACTGTTATCGGGACTTTCAAGCCATCTGAATTTGAGAATGATGAGGGTTTTACCCTTAGTCGGAATGCCAACCTAGGAGACTACCTATTCTCCAGAGACCAAATGTTGTGAGCCTCTAATCTTTTGTTTGAAGCTTGCTTCAACTAGAACCCTTGTGACACTAGTCCGGCAGGTTTGACCCCAATAGAGAATCACGACACAGTTGTTAGAAATATTTTTCATATGACGTGCCTTAGAGCTGATTACCCCGTCGATAACTCTTGTACACTAGAGATGTGTATGTTCCTCTATTTTATCGACCGTGTGTCATTGTACACACTCATTTTTCAATTATTGAGGAACAATCTTTGACTTGACTTTCATCTTCCATATTCCGTTATGCCGTGCCTTATTCTTCATTTACAAGAGTCGAGGTACAATATCCGGACCTTGGAATTTTTCTAACCACTTATTCCTAAAATCATATCCTAGCTTCTAAGGTGGGTAGACTGTAAGTCTCCTGAAGTTTTAGGTTATATGAAGATTACCGATTGACTAGAATGATTTTCCACTAGGGTGACGATTAGTGCCCTTGGACTCCCACTTTTCATTTAGATCATTTTGTGTCCCCGGCTGTGTCATTAATATTCGAAGCACGAGACCAGTTGTTACCTTCCAACAAATTTCATATGTAAGATCTAGACGAGTCTACCTTCATCTAGGTATATCATGTCCCACTCAAACCAGTCCCCTTGTACTCTATTTTTATGGTACGACTTTCAGGTAGAAAGGACTAACTATAACCCTTACCATGGTACCGGTAAACTTCTCGATTATGATTAGGGACTCAACTTCGACTCAAAGCCTTCAACCCAATATATGGTTGTGATCGACTCGAGCCCACTGCGCACATGTCACCAGTGTGCTACTCAATGGTGTCTTCTCGTGCCACTTAAACACAGAAGTCACGGAAGACGCATTTGGGCTTTAGGGACCTAGTTAACCAACCTGCCTGATAAATAGCTCAACCACTTGGGTGAAAACCTATTCTAGGTTATCCTAACCTAGTAGTAATAGGCTTATCATGGGATCTTGTCCAGTCCATATGGATTAAAATCCTAGTTTCATCCAACCAGCGATTAATGTTCAATCAGAAAACCTATTAAGATCCAGTAAAACCCATCCATATGTACCACCATATTTGGACTATAAAACTGCACTAGTTGAAATAGGTCCATGTACCTATTAAGTAGTCTCCTCTCTTGGAATGTGAAGCCATTTGTAACCTTATTCCATTTACTGGGAAGTCGCGATATGATCTTGTATTGCATTTACATCCATTGCCCGTGTGTTTAAATAACCACGAAAAAAGATCATAATCTTGACCTCTCAAATTCTATTCGGTTATAGAACTTTGTTCAGAATTTCGATAACAGAACTTCTGTATTGCACGGATTGCAAGCCCCTATAAGAAACGAAGGGTTCTTCGATTTAGCAAGTGACTGGACTAGAGTAGCCCAATCCAGCAAAATAAGTCGATGGTTCATAAACCTTCTTTCTATCGGTATCATTGAATACTCGCTACCACTCTGGAAATTTCATTTTGCTCTCGATATTTTTCCTGGTCTTCATGTCCTTTCTATTGCGGAGTGACGAATGGTCATGCTTACTAGAGTTTACTAATAGTTCTTAGCCACTGGTGTAAATTGCTGCTGGTTAGATCTTATGTTGTTTGATAGATATGAGAGGATTATAGAGGCCATAAGCAAGTGGATATCTATTGGTAGAAACTTTAGCAAGTAGTGAATGATTATAAAGCTATAGGGGCATACCTCTGAGGGACTAGTGCGACCAAAGGTGGGTAGCAGTCCTCAAGTGTTCAGAGTTATAAAATGGCTAGAAAGGGTTATAAAATATTGTGAGGAATTAAATTCGAGAAGATTGTGATAATAGTGGATTTATTTATTTATTTATTTATTTTTGGATTTTGGGGATGATACGAGTTAGAATTTCGAGGACGAAATTATTTTAAGGTGGGTAGATTTGTAGCTCCCCTTCTCGAAATTTGTGAAATATTTTATTTATTATTTAATTGATTTAAATGGTGAAATCTATATTTTATAAATAATTAATTAGTTTATTATTTTGTGGTGATTAATAAATATTATTATTAATATATGTGTATGATTGTGTAAATATAAACATACGTATAATGAATGTATAAGTATTTATATATATAAGGATATATTAAATGTATAGTTATTTATATATAAAAATGTATATTATTATGGATATGTTATATATATTAATATTGATATATCAAGATTGGTAATATATATATATATATATATATATATATATATATATATATATATATATATATATATATTAATATTGATATGTGTATTTTATATAAAATATATACACGTATATATGAAAATATAAGTGTATATATAGGCGTATTTGTGATTATAAATATAAATATATATATGTAATGTAAGCATGCAGTTGAGTGCATTATATGTAATGCCAACCTTTCATGGACAATTATTTCAAATTACTTGAACTCTGGTAATCATGACTCGTTGATTAAACATGGGTGTTATATTATGTTTTTAACCTAGCTTTTGTGACCTACTAGAGAAGTTTTAGTTGTCCTTGGTGTACCAATGTGTTTCTTAGCTGTAGGTCCCTGCATAAACAAATTTGATATATAACGAGGCTGTACTCTTGTAATTCTGGCCAAGCTTGGTATGTTCAAGCTTGGCTAGTTTATGGCCTGAAATTATTGGGCTGCATCTAGTTCGTTCTTTGTGATCACCATGTCAGGTGAACTTGAAACTACTGGGCGAGCTTGAAATGAGCTAGAAAACCGTGTTCAAGTTCAGCTTCAACTAGCTCTCAAACTGGATGCCTTAGCAAGAGAGTAGCTCAGGACCTGAACTCGAGTCAAGTGTTAAAGTATATTGTACATGCAATATAGAGCGCAAGCCCATTATACCCTTGATTGGACTTGTAAAATGTTTTATGCCTTTGATTGAACTTATAAAATGTAGACAATTTTAGCTTTAGACTGTACATTAGGTTGATCTCTCTTTAAGAGAATAAGCATTTAGAATTTGACTGAAGCCAAGTTGAGTACTAGTCGGCCTGAGCACTAAGTCAATCTTCACATGTCAATCTTTTATCAATCCAAGTTGGGACTAGTTTGTTAGTTAACCTTCATTATACAAGACCATTAGGTCCTGTAAACAACCTTAGCTTTTCTGCCGTAAGCTGTGGGCCATCCAAACCGAGTGGTTTAAACCCAGCAAGCCCCACGCCTGCACACGAACCCGACCCCACCCTTCCTGCAAAGGAGGCCTAAGTCCTGTTAGTATAGAACCCAACACCCCGAGCCCGAGCATACTTCCCAAACCTGGGAGAACCCGACCCCCTGCTATATATAGGCGGAGGCTCGAGAGAATACGAAACCACGATCCTAGCAAACCCTAACTCCATCACGCGTGCCGCCACCCCAGAAGCACTGCTCGAGCCTGGGCGCACCCCTCGACCGCGCGCGCCGCCGGGGAGTCGCCGCCGGTCGGCCGAGCCAGCGGAAAATGCGCGCACGCGCGCGGAGGTGAACCGTGAACAAGGCAGCAGCAGGGAGGTGGTGAAGCCACGTTTGAGGTACGAATTCTCCCTTGTCCCTCGACGATATTGTAAATCGTTTTCATAGATTCGTTCACAACCTAACCCTCTAGAAACCCCATCATTTAGTTCGTATCAAACTGTTTAAGATTCGACGAAGAATCGAATTGAAATCGAGGGAAAAATCTAGATTTTCGAGAAAACAGGATAGTCCAAACGTCCATGTTTGCCGATCGATTTCGATCGATCTAATGCCATTTTAGAAATTATATTTGAACACATCTTTAGACAACATGTAGGAGATCATGACTCTTTTTGTAGTTTCAAATTTTATTAATTATACACATAGAAATTAGTGTTTGATTTTGAGCGAAAATCATTTTGAAAACAGTTTAGAATATTAAAAATCCTCCCACACGACGTGCGTCCCGCCAATCCGGGCAACGTGGTCGCGCACCGAAGGCATCGCAAGCTGCGTAACAGATTCGTGGTCGTGTGGGCTTTGACGGAATTCAAATTGGTCGCGTGTGCGCGACGAATTCGACGCGTATCCGTCGAAATCGTCCCGTATCCGTCCAATGCAAATTCAGTCATAACTTTGTGCACGCTCGTCAGATCGAGACGAAACTTGTGCCAACAGGACCGTATCATTTTTCTGGTCTTGTATGCCAAGTTTGGTCCAATTCTGAGACAGTTGAATCGTACGTCGTATTGCGGGCCCTACGGTCCCACTCAACGGGCGATTTTGTGTACGGCCCGCCGAAATCCAACTTTGGACATACGGTTGGGTCCATATCGAAAAATTGGATTCGTAGACATGTAGTTTGACGACTTTAGAGACCGTTGACTCTGGCACGCTTTTCGGTGCCAAGCGGGTCCAACGGCGGACACCGTTTTGGCCCGAAATTACCGTTTTGTCCCTGTATCCAGTATTGGACTTAAGGACAGGCAATCCTAGCTAATTTGACTATTCTGAGATCATTGGTATTGTCTATTTCAGCATCCGGGGACTGTTGTACGGGTTTTGTCTATTGTGGCACAATGAGTAGTTCAGACTGTCGATTTCACTAGCAAAGGACCACAGGCGAGTACAGTTTATTGTTTATATTTTGATATTGATCTTTACTATATTTCATTGATTAGTCATTGGTTATGTGATTATTTTCTATTATAAATTGTTGAGTCGGGAATGAGAAGTACCAAGGATGTGTGATCTGACCTTAGACCGTGTAGACCGTGTTACATTTATTTCTTGTAGACCGTGTAGACAGTGTTTTATTTACTTCTTGTAGACAGTGTAGACAGTGTTTTATTTATTACAAAGTAGACAGTGTAGATCGTGATTAATACTATATTTAAACTGTGTAGATCGTGATTATTATTTTGTAGACAGTGTTTCTTTACTGCAATATTTTCTGTAGACCGTGTAACTGTAGACCGTGTAACTGTAGACCGTGTAACTTTAGACCGTGTAGACCGTGTCGCATAATTGTCCCGAGACCGATCACATATCAAAGGTACTTCTAATGATGGAAAAGTATATTGGTCTATTTATTACTATTGATTTTTCTTACGGCTTTACTGTTTATTTTCAAACCCATGATTGATGTCTAACCTTTGTTTTATAGTCATTTTCTTTATTTGAAATTGCATTCAGTGAATTGTGCTCGTTCCATTCCTGACTGGAAACCAACATTTTCAGGTTAGCCGTGGATTCATTTAGCTTGGGGAGTGACGGGAATACTTGCTGACAAAGGCCTAGAGACTAGCTAGATAGTTGAGTTGTAGTCATTCATTAATTTGTACAAGTTTATATTTTTCTACAAATGTAAAACTTGTGATCATTGTAAGTTAAATTAATTATGTGAATGAGTATTATTTGTGATTCTGATCTTCATGGCCGTGACAGCGTTCTACCGCCGACACTGCGGCGTAGGCTGGCTTGGACACGTCTCGTATCCGTTTAAAAAAAACGGGTGCGGGTCATGACAGAAGGTGGCCGTTGTGCGCCTACAGCTATTAGATCTTGCTCGCAGCTGGTGGGCAGCGCAGGCCGTTGGATTAGCAGCACCCATTGCTTGGGCAGCATTCCGGGAGAGATTCCAGACCAAATATTTTGATGCTGTAGCTCGATACGATCTACAGACGAGGTTCACAAATCTGAAGCAAGGAGGCAGGACGATCGACGGATATGCGACCGAGTTTTCCAGACTTACTCGGTTTGCTTCCACCTTGGTGGCAACCGAGTATGATAGAGCCCAACGGTTCCAGCAAGGACTTCATCTGGAGATCTTGTTGGCAGTAAAGCAATTTGAGCATCAGACTTTTGATGCAGTCTTGAGAGCAGCTAGGAGGCATGAGTATACCTCCCAGAGGATCGTGGATAGGGCCGGGGGTCGGAAGAGATCTCACGGCCAGATGAATCAGTCTTCAGCACCAGCCCCGGCAGCCAGGGCCTTGACTATTGGAGCTCCGAGGCGAGCGGCCTCAGTGACGTCGGTTCAGCATTCAACTCCGATGCACCCTCAGCAGCAGCAGAAGCAGAAGCAGTCTTTCGCAGTGGGATGTTCTCATTGTGGGAAGCCAGGCCATGTGGTGGCAGAGTGCCGTAGGGCGCAGGGATTGTGTCTGCTTGTGGAGCACCAGACCATAGGGTTGGATCCTGCCCGAACAGGGGTGGTTCATCCTCGTCCAACCTTTCTAGCTCTTCGGTGAGAAGACCCGTACCGGTCCTGCAGCAGCAGCAGCAGTATCCATTGCCGAGGTCCTTGCCGCCTCAGACCCAAGTATTCCAACAGCAGAACCCCCAGCAGTATGCACAAGTCCAAGCCCAGAGTCAGAGCAGACAGCGAGGATTCCCGCAGAGGGGACCAGCACCCCGAGGGCACGGTCAGGCTATGGTGATGACCATGGAGAAAGGATTGGCACCAGGAGAGGTAGTGGCAGGTACTATTCTCGTCAACTCCTTTCCAGCTTCAGCTTTATTTGATTCTGGTACATCGTATTCATTTATGTCCGCACGATTCGCGACACGGATAGGATTGGAGCCCGAGTCATTATCAGTAAGGCCCAATATACTTACTGGTAACGGACTTGTGGGAGTAGATCGAGTGTTTTCCTCGTGTCGGATTGTAGTTAGCGGTAGAGAGTTCCCCGCTAGATTGATAGAGTTCCCGATGGCCGATTATGATGTGGTCTTAGGGATGGATTGGTTGAGAAACCACTATGCTAGGATAGACTGCCACATTGGCAGAGTTATTTTTAGCATTCCAGGAGAGCCGGAGTTTTCTTTCTATCGAGGCGAGGTTGAGCCTTCTCCTCCGATATTACGGATGGCAGTAGCGGCAGTTCAGTTGCCTAGGACAGTGGATGAGTTCCCAGATGTTTTTCTAGAAGAGCTTCCAGGTATGCCTCCAGAGCGGGAGATCGAGTTCACTATAGACTTGATTCCTGGGACAGCCCCAGTGTCAGAGAGAGTCTACAGGATGGCACCATCAGAGTTGGAGATCTTGTACAAGATGATTGAAGAGCTTAGAACCAAGGGATTCATTCGTGCTAGTGGATCGCCTTGGGGAGCCCCGATGCTTCTTGTGAAAAAGAAGGATGGTACATCCAGGTTATGTGTTGATTACCGTACCTTGAACTCAGTGACAATCAAGAACAGATACCCTCTCCCGAGGATAGATGACTTATTTGATCAACTCAAGGGGGCATCAGTATTCTCGAAAATTGACTTACGCTCAGGATATCACCAGATCAGAGTTAGAGAGCAGGACATCCCGAAAATAGCTTTTAGATCGAGATATGGGCATTGGGAGTTCCTTGTTATGCCTTTTGGAGCAACCAATGCGCCGACAGTATTCATGGACCTCATGAATCGCATCTTCATGCCTTACTTAGATCAGTTTGTGATCGTGTTCTTGGATGACATCCTGGTCTACAGTAAGAGTGAGGTGGAGCATGAGCAGCATCTCCGTATAGTTCTTCAGACTCTCAGGGAGCACCAGCTGTATGCCAAGTTCAGTAAATGCGAGTTCTGGCTCGATCGTATCTCGTACTTGGGTCATATCATCACCAAGGAAGAAGTAGAAGTAGATCCCCAGAAGATTGTAGCTATTGAGTCATGGCCAGTACCCAGCACCGTTGCAGAAGTTCGCAGTTTTCTTGGATTGGCTGGCTATTACCGGCGATTTGTTTCAGACTTTGCTCGGATATCAGCACCATTGACCCAGTTGACCCGTAAGGATGCGTAGTTTGCTTAGACAGCAGAGTGTCAGAGTTCTTTTGAACAGTTGAAGCGAGGCCTGATAACAGCTCCCATTCTCACATTTCCAGATGGGATCGGAGGATTCTCAGTGTACTGTGATACTTCAGGCAGAGGTTTAGGATGTGTTCTGATGCAGCATGGGAAGGTAATAGCTTATGCGTCACGACAACTTCGTGATCATGAGATAAATTACCTAACCCATGACTTGGAGCTGGCAGCAGTGGTGTTTGCACTTAAGTTGTGGAGGCACTATTTGTACGGAGATAGGGTGGAGATTTTCACCGACCATAAGAGCCTGAAGTATGTTTTCACCCAGAAGAATCTTAACATGCGTCAGAGGAGATGGCTGGAGCTACCTGTGGATTATGATGTCAACCTGCAGTATCATCCTGGGAAGGCCAATGTCGTAGCAGATGCATTGAGCAGGAGAGCCGGAGCTTATTTCCTGACAGTGCAGCCAGAATTGTTAGTCGATCTTCAGAAGATGGGTATAGAAGTTATTCTCCCTTCCAGTGTGGCATTGATGGCCAGCATGCAAGTTTAGTCCACTATAGTTGAGAGGATTCGGATGGCACAGTCGACAGATTCCAAGCTTCAGCGACTCAGAGCAGAGTACGAGGCAGGACGAAGACCAGAGTTGTGCATTCATGAAGACGGTACACTTCGACATGGTAAGCGTCTTTGTGTACCCAGTAGAAATATCAGACAGGAGATCATGTCAGAGGCGCACAGTTCTCAGTATTCCATCCATCCTGGCAGTACGAAGATGTACCGTGATATCCGACAGCATTTCTGGTGGAATGGCATGAAGTGGGAGATAGCTCGGTTTGTCTCTCGATGTTTGGTTTGTCAACAAGTTAAAGCCGAACATCAGAGACCGGCTGGACTTCTTCAGCCCTTACCGATTCCAGAATGGAAGTGGGAGCATGTAACCATAGATTTTGTGACTGGACTACCTAGATCTCCAGCTGGTAGAGATGCTATTTGGGTTATAGTTGACCGGCTCACGAAGGTGGCTCACTTTCTTCCATTCAGAGTTGGTCAGTCGACGGCTCAGCTAGCGACGATGTATCTTAGGCAGATCGTCAGATTGTACGGTGTGCCAGTCAGTATCACCTCGGATCGAGATTCAAGGTTTACGTCGCACTTTTGGCGTAGCCTGCAAGAGAGTTTGGGGACTCATCTCCAGTTCAGTTCAGCTTATCACCCGCAAACAGATGGCCAGTCGGAGCACACGATCCAGACTCTTGAAGATATGTTGCGGTCCTGTACACTTGACTTCGGTGGTTCATGGGAAGATCACTTACACCTGGTAGAATTCTCGTACAATAATAGTTTCCAGGCCAGTATCCAGATGGCACCGTTCGAGGCGCTATATGGCAGGAAGTGCAGATCCTCGTTAGCCTGGGATGATGTTGGAGAGAGGCAGATGCTTGGTCCAGAAATGATTGCTCAGACCGTTGAAGTGGTCAGGCGAGTCCGAGATCATCTTCGAGTTGCCCAAGATCGCCAGCACCATTGGGCCGATTCTTATCGGCGCCCTCTCGAGTTTTTGGTCGGCGATCATGTATTCCTGAGGATTTCGCCTAACCGTGGCGTCATTCATTTCGGCGTACGGGGAAAGCTTAGTCCCAGATATATAGGGCCGTTCGACATTCTGGAGCGAGTAGGAGATGTATCCTATCGTCTCGCTCTTCCACCGTCGCTAAGCGAGGTGCATGACGTGTTCCATGTATCCCAATTACGACGGTATATCCCGGACCCGAGCCACATCCTGGATCATTCGGAATTGGTTGTTGGTACCGACCTTTCGTATGAGGAGAGGCCCGTGTCTATATTGGACCGGAGAGAGAAGATCCTCAAGAACAAGACTATCAAGTTAGTCCGAGTTGCTTGGGGTCATCACTCTTTGGGGGAGTCGACGTGGGAGCGTGAGGATGATATCCGATCGCGATATCCCGACTTGTTTGACTCGTGAGGTATAATATCTTTCTTATGCCTCATGTCTTCGATTCCTTGCTTGAATGAGTGATTGTCTGCCTAGTTATAGCTCGCATGTGATTAATGTAGCTTGTCATTGCTCCTCTAGCCTCTTGAATAAATTTTGAGGACGGAATTCTTTTAAGGTGGGTAGAGTTGTAATGCCTGTGGTTCGTATTACGTATTTCTGGAATACGTGTACGTAATTATTCTTATATTGCATGATTTCCTTGCTTAATTTCTTCCCTGGGCTTGGTTTATTCTTGGTTGGGTTGGCTTGGTTCAGTTTGGGATTGCTCTTGGTTCATCATGAACCAAGGGGGTGACCCCCTACCTACCACCACCACTCATATTTATTACCTATTCTTCTTCTCTCTCTTCATTAATCTCTTCTCCTTCTCCATTAAACCCACCACCAACCAAGAACACCCCTTAGGCAAGTGCAACTTGCTTCCACAAGAGAGCTCATTTTTATTGTTTCATTAGCTTCTCTCCATGTTTCTAAGACACTTTAGAACTTGTCATTTTCCATTTTGAAGCTTTAATTTTGTAGATCTAAAAATTAGTTATTTTCGGATTTTGGTGGTTTTGATCTATCAAACTTCTTTGTTTTCAAGTTTTGATGGTTCTATGTTGTAGAGAATTTTATTTTACCCAATTTTAACCTTTGAAAAGTTGGATTTGGACTTGTTTTGACCAAGTTATGGACTTTTAAAGCCTTGGGTTCAAACATGGAGTTCCTGCTGATTTAGAGAAGACAGTGAGCAGTGTGCGAGCTTTTTAGCTTGCGTCACTGAACTGTGCGTGCTCTTTAGCGCAGCGCAGTCTGGACCTCATACGCTGCCTTTTGGAAGCGTATGACTCGCATACGCTCGCTTGCTTGACAAGGAGTTGTATGGAGTACATACGCTGCCTTTTGGAAGCGTATGACTCGCATACGCTCGCTTGCTTGACAAGGAGTCGTATGGAGTACATACGCTGCCTTTTGGAAGCGTATGACTCGCATACGCTCGCTTGCTTGACGAGGAGTCGTATGGAGTACATACGCTGCCTTTTGGAAGCGTATGACTTGCATACCCTGACCTGAGCGTGGCTTGACCTGAGCGTAGGTTGGCCTGAGCGTAGGCTGGCCTGAGCGTAGGCTGACCTGAGTGTGGCTTGACCTGAGCGTAGGCTGGCCTGAGCGTAGGCTGACCTGAGCGTGGCTTGACCTGAGCGTAGGTTGGCCTGAGCGTAGGCTGACCTGAGCGTGGCTTGACCTGAGCGTAGCCTGACTTGAGCGCAGTTTGACTCAGGCGCAACCTGATGTCTAGGCACAACTGGACCTGACCCTACTTACCCTGGATCTTCTATAGCCCTGTATATTGATATTTTATTAGATATTTTACGCCCATTTTATATCCTTACGCCTTTTGTCATGAACTTGATAATCACAAATTTATGTAATATATTTGGAAAGGATAACTGAGCCTGACACGATAGTGACCCGTAGTGGTGCACTCCCGACATGAGTAACCTGACATGACCTGATAGTGGCCCGTCGTGGCGCACTCCTGACTAGTACACTTGACCTGATAACCTGACATGTTATATCTTGTTAAGCTGTTGCGATGGCTACTTGATATGACATGACCTGTGTAATAACCTGGACACAGTGGGTGATTGTGTTTGTATAAATAAACCAGTCCTGTCTTGTATCATGTCTAGGATGGGACTTTTGAGTACCACGGTCAGGAGTACCTACTAAAATGGACTAAGGACTAATAACTAGATTAATACATTAGTCATGAAGAGATTTCCCAGCTACAGGCAATCCCGTTACCTGGGCACGCCTTGGGATCTGTAGCCTGCCGTCGAGTAGGGCACATTTCCAGCACACTGTCATGTGTTGCACCCTTCAAGCTACCTAAGGGTACATTCGTTTCCTGGATGATGTACCCACCTGAATTCAACTCTAAATCTTTCAACCCGGGTAACCTGGATGGTCTGCAGGGCTTGTGGCTGTGGAATAATCTCACTACATCTTGTTAGTAATTAGGCTGTGACAACCCTAGTTAGTTAAAGTATCAAGCCATAATTCTTGCTTGGCCGTGAAATGATTGGATGGAGTCTGACCAGTCTAGTCTTGCCCTGATCCTGTTCCAGATTACTGCATGACCAGAATGCTTGTATTTATTTTATCAATAAATGGTGAGAATTCCAAGTCCTGTTCAGACGAAGGGTTACAACCCCGGTCCTTGTTTGGTTCACGGGTTGTAACCTAGTTATCTGAATAGTTCCATGGTTATCTCGTCGTATATCATCCTGGTATATTTTCTTTATTTCCAGTTCTTACTTTTATTTATATCTTGGGCTGATTGCTGGTTTTAGTTCTTAAGTGAAGCCTCCTTTGTGGCACTTGCTCTTTCTGGGGTCTGACCCAGCTGGTTTTGTATGGCCAGATTTCGGAGCAGCTCCCGAGGATCTACCGACCTTCCAGCCAGATGGTGGCCACTAGACGGAACCCTGGCAACGAGTGGGTTACTTTTGGCTCTCCCACTCTATTGTAAAAATTATTCTTTTGAGGCGTTTAGCCGACGAGCACCTGTTTAGCTCGATTGCACTTTTACTTACTGTCTGCCTACGGGCTGTAACATGATTAACAGATCCTAGGGTTGATCATGTATGACTAAACTCTTGCTAGTCCTGACATTTTGTAACGACTAGCTTCATGATCAGCTGAATATGTAATATTTGGGACGCCTTATTATTGTATATTTAATGATCATACATCTTGTAACTTTTACTTACTTGCTTGTGATTGAGACAATAGGCTTGTTCATGACCTTAAGAGACTGCTGGCTTGTAGTTAAACCCTCATGTATCTAGACAGCCGTGACCGTATAGCGAGATGGATTCCATTTCATATACGTAGCTGGCTATGTCTGCCCCCGCTCTCCAGTATTCTGGTTCTGGGGCGTGACATAGTATTCAGTAGTTTTTCGTGAAGTTGGGTTCGATTTCTCGACCAATATGTTACTCCTCATCATGAACTAATACATGGATTGGGAAGAGGGTTATATTGGGTTCACGTAGGATTTTACGGGATCAAAAACGATCTAGTAAGCGAGAAGAAATCGGGGAAGGAAAACGGGTTACCTGGCTGGCATGGCCGCTGTTGCCCCTGGTTGTTCCGCGCGCGTGCGCTGCTTCTGGCGCGTCGTGGCCGCGCGCGGCGGCGCGCAGCGCGGCACGAGGTTGCGCCCAGGCTGCGACGGCACGATGGTTGTTAGGGTTTTCGAAAACTCTCGATCTCGTATATGAAGCCGCGGGGGGGAAGATGTTCGGTTACTGCTGTTGGCTTCTTTCCTTTGGACATTGGGCCGACTGATGTGGGCTCAGTCCCAGGGGATTAGGCCGGGTTGGGGTTAGATGGGATTAGCTCGGTTTGGGGCTGAGATTAGATTGCTATTGCTGTTGTTTCCTATTTATATTTACATATAGAAATACTCATATTTATACATACACATATATTTATATATATACACATACATGTATATAAATTCTCATATATATACATATATCTATATCTATATCTATATATATATATATATATATATATATATATATATATATATATATATATATATATTTTTTTTTTATTTATTTATTTATATATATATATATATATATATATATATATATATAAAATATATATATATATATATATATATATATATATATATATATATATATATATATATATATACATACACAAAATAATATCTATATATATATATATATATATATATATATATATACATACACAAAATAATATCTATATACGCACACATATATCTATATATATATACATATACATATATATAAACTCCTATACATATAAATATATCTATATACATATATAAATCTCTAGGTACAAGTATACATATATATATGTATATACACACACCTTATATATATCTATATATTCACATATACACATCTACATTTATATATAAATACACATATACACTTATATGTTTATAGTTATATAAATATACACATACACTATTATATATACAAAAACACACATATTTAATATTTATATATACATACATTCACATTCACACATATATAATAAAAAAATAATATAACCAATAAAATATTAGTATCAAATAACAATTCCAATAAAATAATAATAATAAAATAACGAAATTTAATATACCAATAATAGGCATTACATCTACTTGAAATATGTCTACATGAAATCTTTATGTACACTGGATGCATACATGGGCTTGGGCTCAGTTCAGATCCAGTCCGGGCTAACAATGGTATAACTGGTCACTCTACATCAAATAATATTAATAATAAATAATTAACTATTTATAATGGTCATGTCATAACTTGGCCTAGTTTTCCTAGTTAGGACGTCCCCATGGCTAGGTTTCCCCGGGCATGGCTAGTACACTAGTCAAGGCACACTGCTACATCTCCCGTGCCACAATTCCTAGTCGTTTTGTATTTCAAAACTCAACTATGGGTAAGGTCATCTACCGTAATAATTAACTAAATAATTATTTATAAAAATAAATTTAAAATCATCATTCAAAACAAATAAATAATAAAAATAATTTAAAAATTTTCGGGAAGGGGAGCTACAAATGCTAAATATGATAAGATCTGTGCTAACTCTAAAAAGTTAGAGATTGGACTGGGAAAACAGGTAGTACAACCTACAACTCAGTCTAACACAAGACACTTAGCACATCATAAAGTCACACATGACAAATCATCGAGAAAGGAAGCAAACAAAGCTAAAGCTTCACACAATCATGCTTTCTATTGCAAGTATCGACGAAGATCATATCATACCACTGCACGTTCAAATACTACTGCACATAGCACTAATGTTAATTCTTTCTGTCATTATTGTGGTATGAATGGACATATTTCTAATTATTGTCAGATTAAAAAACTTGTTGATATGAACTTGTGCAAATGGGTTCCCAAAGCTAACAAATGTGGATCCAAGTATTGGATACCAAAGTCTTCACCTAATATTTCAGGTGAAGCTTCTCATATAAAATAGAACCATGGAACATGTTGGTGATTGCAAAGCTACAAAGGTCATCTTCCAAGCAATTGCACCAACAGAAGTGTGGTCACTAGAACCACTTCGGTAACATGCTTACTAAATATTTTTTTTAAATATCTAGCATGTTCTTACTGATGTCTTACTATTAGCTCTCATTGATATCTTTTAATTATTTATTGTTTAAATCAATATGATCCTAGCTTGACTGGCTGTTCACACTATATAGTGTTTATTTTCTATTAGTGTGACACATTTTTCTATGTATGCTATTTACTGTTAATCTTTATTCTTGAAGCATGCATAGGAGCTTAATTTTGTTTTGGTGAATATGCTTTTGACTCTTCGTCTTTAATATTTTTTTAATGGTCACTTCTAACCGATTTATCTTTAACATGCCATATTTACTTTGATCGGTATTTTGTGAGTATGTATGTTTAGCACAAGTCTCCTATTTACTTGAAAAGTATATACAAATAATTTTATTTTAACCTTGTGCTTGCATAATATACTTCAAAATTGATTCTCATATTTTATTTTGATTAACTTCTTTTGAATCAATTACATCTTTGTCTGATAAAGCATATTTATGCATGTTTTTGATCTTGTGATAATTTTTATTATGCTTGTTAATGATACATGAATAATTCATTGTCATTCATATATTGCTGATATGTTTCTTATATTTTTGTATAAATATCTTTATGGGGATATATGAGTTATGTTCAAGTTCTATATTATTTTAAAAAGTAGTTTCAAACTTGTGCATATCTCATACTTTAGCTATTGATTACTTTGAACTAATTTATGTTCTTATCTTTATTAGCTTCTTCCTCAAAGCCTCTTTTAATGATGTATTTTTTTGGCTTTTTTTGACATTTGGATACATGATATTTTTTAATATCTTGATCTTGATAAACCATTTTTTTTGGGTATTTACTTCTTTTATATTTAGGGATTCTAGATTTCGTTGTTGTTCGATAATACTGCATATATTCCTTTGAATCTATGTTCTTAAGTGTAGAGATCATTTTGGGAACAAACCGAAAGGGTCCTTCTGTCATACAGGTGTAAATAGCCTGAAGCGACACGGTGTACTAGTCTTCGGACTACCGCTAGCTGGGAACCGGCCCCTACAGCTAACCCGAAGTGATCAATACTTTATAGACTTAAAATTTATTAAGGTGTACTTGCAACTATTATCTAATTCTGGATCCAAGGTACTGAACCCAGTCCCCTAGGTTCCAGAATACATCAACGTATCTAGGTCTCACATTTTGATTTACAAATGTTTTAGATTTTATTGTTACCCAATGATTTTGTAGCACATACGGATTAATGTAATTAATACATCTTATACCGTATGCTACATTGATCTAAGATTTTTAAAGTCCATAGAATATAATTTATTTCATATTGCACTAATTTTTCTTAAATCCTCGGTTATTAAAGAAGAGATTTGTTTTGGGTACAAGCCTACAAATGGTCTGTCTGTCACCACGACTACGGTCGAAGCGAAGCGGTACTTAAGTGTTCCCCGGTGAACCTCCGTTAGCTGGGACAGTACCTCTACAGCTAACCCAAGATTGATCAATGCTTTATAAACTAAAGATTTAGTGAGATCTAGTTGTAATTGTTATCTGATGGATTTTGGAATTTAGATTTGATGGATATTATTTAATAATTTATATTTTCACAAAAAGTAGCATATATTGATCTATCTTGTCGATTGTGAGATTCTATAGCATAGATCAATTTATGTCATCTTTTGACTTATACGATTATTCATCATGCTAATTTGAAATATCTTTTAATTGTTTTATTTTTAAATGTTCATTTAATGGATATTTCTTCTTTTCTCTAAAGATGATTGTTTTTCGTATTCGTGACTACTCATTGAATATTATGGCATTATGATTTCTTCTTTAACTTGTGTAATATTCATGATTTTGAGCTTTATATTATTATCTTCTTATTCAAGTTACTAACTGCCTATAGCAGTAATTCTTTGCGGGGAGATGTCAAGTATATTGAATGTCTCTCTCTCAAAGCATTTCTTTTTTTTAACCTCACGATTGTCAGGTGGACACCGTGTTAAGGCTTTAAAAGGTAAAAAATGAACTTTGATAAGAAGACCTAATATTTTTGAACCAGTTTCCTCTTTCAAAAATATGTCCCTAAATTTTATTTTAAAATTCTGTCAATATTATTATTTTTGGATATAGCCATGTAAAGGTGGAGTAGTTAATTGTTTCAAGTCAATTATCCCCTTGACATGCCATATATCTAAAATACACTTTTCTTTGGACATTTATCTAGTTATGTTTATTTGTTCAAATGGATTTATTTATGATTTATGGATTCTTTTATTGAAATTGTCTCCATGATTCGAATCGTCAGCTTTTAGTCTGAGAATTAAATGGATGCATTCGAACATTTAGTAAGATAATTTTTTTTCGTAATAAATTCCATATTTTTTGAAAAGTCTTTTTGATTTCTTTTTGATTTATTGAATCTGTCTCGTATTCAAATATTATTATTAAAGATAGTTTTTAAAATCTTTTAATGTCTTGAAATATTATATATATATATATATATATATATATATATATATATATATATATATATATATATATATTGGAGATATATTTTGTTTGTTCATCTTTAAGCGTTTAATTATTGGTTATTTCTTTTTCGTGCCTAAAGATATTTGTTTTGAGTTTGGAATTTTCTATGCATTTGATCAAACGAAAGAAAGATCAATATCTTGGATATTCCTCAGATTTTTTTATTATTTATTTTATCTATTTTTGCATATAAATTATTTTTGAACTATATACGCATATTTTAAGTGGGAGCAAATTAATTGTTTCAATTCTTTTATGCCCTTAATATGTGGTATAACTAGTTCATCATGGACATATATTCTTTTACTTAAAATATCTTGTTGAGTTGGTCATGATATTTGGATTGTATTGAGTTTATGAGAGAATATATGATTTTAATATTTATTTTTAATTCTTTCATTTGAGTTTCTAAAAATTATCTTGCCAAAATTAATTTAATTTATTGATAATCCTTCTTGAGTTTAAACTGATTTGGCATTTCTTATTGAGGTATTATCTCAAAGTTCATGATTATCTATATTTAGACTGATCATACTTTGTGGGGGAGCATTCAAGACGACTGGATTTCTCCTTCTCAAGTATTTTGTCTTCATTACTTTCATGTTTATCTAATGGATATTCATATATCATGCTATGGTAATTGAATTCAAATGCATGAACTTTGGTATAGATTTTGCACAGATTCTAGTATACTTATTTTGATTTCTTTTCGATGATTATACTCTTTATGGAATTGATTTACTAATTTGTATGGGCAAATTATGAATCATATTTTTTTGTGATCATTGTTAAAAGTCTCATTATATTTTTTATTTTTTTATATACTAGATCTGCGAATTTCTATTCCTCATGATTTATTTATGACCAACAATTTATTTTTACTATATTGATATTTTTTGGTCTTTTTCAAAACAAAATATGATGAACAAAATGTGTTTTGACTGTCATTTTTTTTTTATTTCTAGTTGATAAACTATGTATTGATTGGTTTCAATGTTTTTAAGTTCAACCAACTATGTTGTGTTTTGACAAGTTTTCCTACTTTAGTTATGTCTTTTCTAAACTTGTCGTTACACTGTTCTCCTCATCCTTGATCATGATTATTTTTGCTTTCCTACTTTACTTATGCTTGAGTTTATTTTAGCTCTAATTACGGGGAAGCTTATTTTTGATCATGTCAAAGGGGGAGAAATAAGTTTAAGTTAGCACACAATATTTAGTATTATGTGTTTATTAGTGATACATGCATCTATTGTATATATATTAAACTTAAAGGATTTGCCATAATAAAAAAGGGGGAGATTGTTAGCCCAATGATTATATCATGTTTTTGAATATGGCTAATCAATTAAGTTTAACATAATAACGTCACTAATATTCATGTAATCACTATCATGTGACTGCTTAAACTTAACATTATCCTAATGTTCTGTATCAGTCATATTATTTTGTTTGTCTAACATGTATTTGTAGACATGTTGTAAGCATGATCAAACATGATTAAACCAGGACATATGCAACAGAGAATTATTAATGGGCCAAAGACAGCGTTATACAAGAAGATTTCTCTGAACCGCCTAACGACCTATCCGGGGCCTCGTATCGGGGGTTCCGTTGCCAGTCAGCGGACATGGGTCGAGGGGACAGCGCCCCCCGTCAGGGGTTCGGGGGCGAAGCCCCCGAAAGGTATTCAGATTTCCAGATCTGTTTATCTTTGGACGACCGCTGTCAAGTGAAAAAGGCATCTTCAAGATTGCTCAAATTTTAGAAGAAAGGCGTCATCAAAGGGCTCTTGGTTTCCTATTCTATTAATATAATTTTTCATATTTATTGAGTCTAGGAATACGATGTACACTGCATCGTACTGGCAAATAGGCTACCCAAAAAAACGTTTTCAAAATACCCCTTCTTTTTGAAAACAAATCCACTTACAAAAGCCTAAACTACTTCCTAACTGCCTGACTTTTCAAAAAGCCCAAAAACCAGTTTGCAAAAACCCTGACAGAACTCCAACATAACTCGGACAGAATTCGGCCAGAGTTCGGCCCAAATTCGGCCAGTGTTCGGCCAGAGTTCGGTTAGTGAATGTTGCTTTTTGAACTTGGTCTTCCTGCAGTTACGGATCCCAACGAGATTTTCTTATAGAGTTCTGCCCGAATTCTGCCCGAATTCTGTCAGAATTCTGTCTTTAGAAAAACTATAAATAGAGAAGGATTTCGATCATTTCAACTCACTCATTCACTTTCATATCTCTTCTCTATAAGCCTACGACTTCTTCCAAAGTATTCTGAGCTATTCATTTTCAAATCCCAAGCCAATTACAATCCTCTAGTCGATTTGCCAGTGCAGTACAATCTAGAAGTTTCAGAGTGGTTGTAATCGGAGGCTTGATTGAAGATAGACTCTTCACAATTGAAGTTGGTCGAGTACTTCGGATCAAAGCTCGCGTTGTAGAAGTTGTAAGAACTTCGGATGAAAACTTGTGGTGATATTCCATAGTGGATTCAACTGGAAGCTAGAGTTCTTCCGACTAGACTAGTCCTCACAAGAGGAAAACCAGTATACATCCTTGTGTTTGCGTTTGCTCTCTACTCTCTACTTTTCATTTACATATCTGTGATATATATATTCTGTGATCTTGCTGCTAACATTTTTTTTAAATAGTTAATTTCCGCTGTCTACTCTATTCACCCCCCCTCTAGAGTATTGCGCTTTACAACTCATTCCTACAATCGATCCTACAATGATGTCCGATAAGAATTCATCGAATTCGTTGCCAATCATATGGATATATGAGGGTCAAGGTACTCATTTCACTCATTTCCATTACTGATACGAGACACCCTAGTGTCACATGGACACAATACATTCAAGACACTGTCAAGACACTCACTAAACTATGACTTATAGTCCTACCCTCTGCTCTGTTTGTCGAACAGAAGTTAACTTTATGTATAACTTAGTTTCATTGATCTTACTATCCAATTCTCTATAGCCTATTTCCCTTATTGCTTACACTAGGACCTTTCTAACAATTGGATGCCCTTAAGTCCAACTCACCCTTTACCAAAATCAACTGATACTCTTACTTCTAACTCTGTTCTGTGCCTATACAAGATGTTACTGTAATTGGTCAGAACATGGTATCCCCCTTATTAATCTAACCTTTGTTCACTAAAGGTGTACTATATGGGAATTGAAGGTTATTTCTTGCAAGGTACAGCAGACAAGCAGTAAAGGGATAGAAGTATCTAGAGTATGCTTGACAACAACCCAGTACCTATCCCTTTACTGGAACACCCCTCTAACACGACACACATGGTGAAACACATGCCTATATATACCTGTTATTGACACTTATACCAACTTGACACACAAAGCTGCTTATGGATGAATCACTTATACATGGCCTCCTAATCTCTTACACATGTAATTCCCAAGGCTGTGCCCCAGTTCTTTGTCTGCCTCATGTGCAGAGATCTCTGATACCCTACCTGTCCAATTCGACCATTGATACTCTAAGGGTACACTAAGTTTCCTAGATAGCCAGTACCTGTCCATATGTGTATGTTGTTGACCTAAATTTGTTCCCAGGTCTTGCATACCTGTCATACTCTAACATAAAACAAATACTCACTCATTAACTGGCACTAGCTCACGGCTTGCATAGGCCTATGACCAAGAGCCTACAGCAGGTTAAGCTGGAGGGGGGAATGAGTCCCCTGCTGCTGCTAATGTAGCCTACTGCTTTGGCCTGGCCTGTTACCACTTGCCCTACCTGCAGGCAATAGCCTCAGGCCTTAGCCCAAAACTTGTTGCATCAGTGGCCTTAGCCAACATCTGCTTCCACTTGCCAATAGCAGGTCAAGCTGGAAGGGGGGAATGAGTCCCCTACTGCTGCTAATGTAGCCTACTGCTTTGGCCTGGCCTGCTGCCACTTGCCCTACCTACAGGCAATAGTCTCAGGCCTTAGCCAACATCTTTCTGATAGTTACATTATATATACACAAGATGAATCTGACAGAAACTCCACACAACATATGTTGAATTGTGATCTTAATGTGTGTTTTTAATCAGGACTCATACAGCATTCAAGATCCTATAGTTACATATATATACATCATTATATCACATTTATTAAACCTTGTTTTATCTTTTGTAGGGTACATGTGATGTGGACACAGGTCTTCATGTGACTAAGTTGTATGTTATGGTGTGGGATATGTGAATAGTTTTGATGTAAAGTGTACTAGCTATATTGGATACTCTATATATTTTTGGGAAGATGTGTATATATATATATATATAAATATATATATATATATATATATATATATATATATATATATATATATATATATATATATATATATATATATATATATATAGGCCTGAGAAATATAGAATGATAGCTAAAGTGTACTCTATTTTGAGACAATGGAATGTACCCTATTTTGAGACAATGAAATGGAGATTAATGTTACATTTCAATATTTTGTTGTGAATATGGTTCAAAGTGGTTGTTTTTTAATTGAATTGAGCAGTGTTTGGAATGTATAACATGCAGTACAGAGCGTTATAAATGTTACACAAATGACAATCATAACGCTTTCAAAATGTCTTGACTTTCAACCATATTAAATATTTATAACGGTTTTACATAACTATCCATAACGCTTTGAAAATAAAACGTTACAGAAATTCAATCTATTAATGACATTTTCGGATGATTTATCTATAACGCTTTGAAAAACATTTATAACACCCAATTTTATAACGCTTGGATTAAGAAAAAAAGCATCATGGTTCTTAATTAATGACGGTTTTTAGCCGTCATTAAAGGGTATTTTTGTTGTAGTGCCTCCATTGAGATGAGATATATGATTTTGTATGCCATTATAACTCGAGTTCATCCAAGTATCACATAAATTAGTTGCATGTTCCCCTGTCTCGATGTGTCCTTACCCCTCATGGACGGGTTGAGAAGGCCATTGTGAGATCATGAAAAATATGCCAATCATACCATACGCTAATGTCTAAGGTGCTCTTCTTGGGGTTTGTACAGTTCATGGGAACGCAAAATGGTGAAAATTGGCTTCTAGACACCCATTTGGAATTGATCCTTAAAATGTTTGCCTACTATGTAAATAGTCTAGCGAGATTGATAATTGATGAAAACCCTTTGGTGGACTTCAACAGAGGTGAACAAGGATCCATTTTAAAGGGACCCAACTTCACCATTTATACTACAAGAAGATACATAGAAGGAGAGCCATGTTGTGAGCAAACATGAAGAACCTCGGCTATGTTCCTAAGTTAGCGTTGTGCTCTGGGATGTGGAGGAGGTTGAGATTGAGAAGGGACATATCCTAAATAATCACACCCATAGCAGAAGTTTCGATATAGTATTTTATATTAGTACATTTCTGTTGGTATATTTAGTATAGGAATATGTTATATTTAGTATGAGAATATGTTATATTATCAATAGCGTTCATTATGCAGTGCTGTTAAAAGAACTTTATATAGCGTGTTATGAACGCTGTTAAAGGTATAGTTTTTTCTGAACGTTGCTATGCCCGTCTAGGGGTGAGCACTATTCGGTTTTTGGACCGAAATCCGAACCGAACCTAACCGAATAAGAGATTCGATTTAGTTTGAAAAAAATTCGGTTCGATTTTGGTTTCGAAAATACTAAAATTTCTTATTCGATTTCGGTTTCAATTTTGGGATTCAGATCCCTATTTATTTCATGTTTTGTTTCTTCATGGATCCCTTTTTTATTTTATTTTATATTTGGTTTCTTCCTTGATGAGCTTGCTAGAGTACGCGATGTCATCTTGGAAGATGATGGACGCGTTTGCCCGTGCCGCGACTATTTCTCCGCCGAGGAGGAGGTCACCACATTTGATATGATCTATACAAAAACCTTTAAATAACATGCAGATGATTTAGTGCAGTTATTCGAATTGAACATTTGATATGATCTATACGAAAACATAACACACATCACACTAAATTATTTGTCAGGGTTCAAATCCATATTTGCACTATACCAAAACATGTAAGTTGTAATACAGTTTTTTTTCATTTAGTAACGATTATTACAATGACAGACTTGTCACAGTTATAGCCCATTACAATAAATAAAAAACCGTTACAAAAATCTAATATTGTAGTTTAATTATTTTTATATTATTTGTGATACTAAAAACAGTAAAAAATTTACATAAGGATGTGTTTGATTGCAAGCTGAAAAATATGTGGAAAAGAAATTAATTTCATGGAATTATTTTCCTAGGATAAAAGTTCCATGGAATTTGAAAAAAAAATCATGGAAAATTTAATTTGGGTGTTTGATTGTCATTATTTTCCAGGAAAATGATATTTTCCTATGGGTTGGACAAGTTTTATTTTCCCCCATTTTAGAAGACAATATGAAAAATGATAATTTTTTGGAAAATAATTCTATGAAAAATATAATCTATCAAATACTACAATTGTTGGAAAATTTACGATGGAAATATTTTCCATGGAAATTTGAGATGACAAATTTTTCCCTGCACTTTTTTTCATCTTCCCTCCCCTCTCTAGTTTTTTATGAAACCCCCCTCCATCTCTCCAGTCAGTGAAACCCCCTCCCTCTCTTGGGTTTCTCTCCCTAGAGAAACCCCCCTTCTCTCAAGTTTTTGTGAGAACCCCTCTCTGGAGTTCCTGTGAAACCCTCTCCATCACCTCAAAGAGTTTCTTGCTGTCGAGTTACAAACCGTCCGCCAAAGACAACGTGCTGCCCTCTCCACCACCAGCAAAGATTCGAAGGTACGTCATGTCCTTCTCTCTCACAATCGCAATTTAATTAGGGTTTAATTAGAGTTTGATTTTGGGAGTTTCCTTTTCTCTCTTTCTCTGTCGCAATCTCGATTTGTCTTTGATTAGGGTTTGATTAGGCTACCGCCACCACACCTCCAGCACCGTCGAAGCGGTAAGGATAATGTCGGCCACCCCCAAATGTCCCTCATTTCTTCTTTCCCCGATCAAGAAATTGATGTTCGTCTAAGGTTGGCTTTCAACTATATTTTGGAAGATGAAATGGATTAAATATTCTGCTTTTTTACTTGCCATCTAGTTTTTGTGTTTGTTTGCCGCTGCAATCGCACATTATTCCTTGTCATTTTAGTATCCAAAGTTTATAAAATGGTATTTGCAGTCATTTTTCCAGGAGCCTCATTCTTGTACAGCTTTAATTAGATTGACAGACTGATTACCTGGTCCTAAAAGTAACTTAAGTTTAACTAGTAAAACTTGCACCGAGTAATGCAGTCACAAGATTGTACTAACATTGCTATTATATTGAAAATTAAATCCATTAACTAAAGAGAATTTGATATCATTGAATTGATCTATGACATACGAATACATAGAAATAGTATAGGATACTATCTACAGATATTAGCACTTTTTAAACTATGAAGATCTTTAATTAAGTTTTGGATGAGAAAAAAAGAATTTAATCTTTACCTCTTTGTTGAGATACCTTTGGAGCATGGACTTTTTATAGACAAGTGTAGCATATTGATGGCGAGCCTCATTGGGGTTGTTGGCAAGGTTATGAAAAGCACTACTCGGGCGAGCACCCCCCCCCTCCCCCACTTAGCACCTAGCCCGCCTAGGCGGTAAGAAAATAAATAAATAATTCCAAAAAAAACCTACTAAAAATTGTAGAAAAAAATCCATTAAACATGCATAGTCGGTCATTGGGGGGGACTAGGCAGGTGCCTAAGGAGCATCGGGCGGTCACCAGGCGCCTAGTGCCTAGGCGGCCGCGTATACAGCCTTTCATAACAGTGGTTGTTGGAACCACCAAATCGACACCTCCACTATACATTTATATTGGAAATTAGTTCGTGAGATGTCATCTGGCAATATTTACGCATTAAAAAAGTTGAGGAAGTCTGAAATGCTTGTCAGGGGTCGGGTATGCTATATGGTACTCTGGTTGCCTAATAAATGTGTCAAATAATACATTGTTAATCCCTTGACAAATATCTACATGCAATAATTAATAAACAATTAAATATAAATTGGTCACATGCTAAATACAGGATAATATGTAGAATACGTATATCGGGATTGGGGAGTGACAAAAATAAACTCCCCTATCTTTTTCCTATTGTGCCTAACACAATTAAATTTCCTTTGATGACCTACAGAAGCCTTGGTCAGTAGCAGTTATGTGCAAGCAGATAAATCTCTGCCATATTGAGGAAATACACAAAAAAGAGGAAGATTATCACTTACTATGTGAATGTCTGTTATGATACATTCAGTATCTTATTTATGCTTGCTTGGTGAACTTACTCTAGCTTTTCATGTGAATATGATTTTACCTTTACACATTCACATTTTCTTTTCACTTCACACATTCACATGTCTAATGAAAAAGATATCGACCTCTACTACTTGAACAATGATCTATAACTCGATGACAAGTTTGTCCTCTAAAAAATTGTCTACATAACATAGATTTTTTTAGCTTTGTGGAAATCATGTTCTTATAGCAACAATTTAATGACATGAAATTGACTCCATGATGGTCATTTGCATTAATTTCAAACAGAAAAGACAAAGGATTATAATGGTTTTAACCATCAATGAAGAAAGGGTGTGCCACAAGTTGTGGACTTGCTAAGTATGTATGGATATGAATGGATCACTAATAAATTCAACTGACAATGGATTCCAGTTGTTTGGTTGATTATAACTCATAGAATTTTAGGCAATTTTCTATTGATAGCTAACTCATAAATTCAACTGCTTGTTTATTAACCAGGAACACTAATGTTTCCCCCTATATTTGTGTAGGTTGGATGAAGTAAGAGGATTTCTGAGGAGCCTTGGTTGTGGATAGGCTCGAAGGGTTCGAACTAAATTTTGGATATGCAACATTTTGGATATATGTATGGAAATAATTAAACGTTGACTACGCTGTTAATGTTTAAGTTTGGAGAAATTATGAAGGATTTTGAATGTTCTTAACAGTGAAATTAATGAATTTACTTGTGTTCGAAATTCATTCCGTGATTGATTCGTCGAGAAGCATTTAAATTTTTGAATACCCGCATTATGTGTATATATGCAATAGATATCTATGTCATTCTGTATATCTGCAATGCTATTTTGATGTGCTGCAATACTATTCTGATGTGAATTGTTTCTTTACACTAATATATTCTGCAATAGCATTCTGACATGATATTGGTGCACATATAATAGCGCAAAAGAAACGCTATTAAAATCAATTTGCATAAAAAACTATTCAAACGTTATTATGAAACTATAGCGTTCGCAAATGCTATGTAAACTCTATAGCATTTGAATGCTATTACTTACCTATAGCGTTCTTATATGCTATAATACTTGTATAGCGTTCATAAATTCTATAACCTGTCTATAGTGCCATGGAACGCTACAATCCATCAATAGCGTTTATGAACGCTATAACTTTATATCGTTCTGTACATGGGGCAATTATAGCGGGGGCATTTATAGCAGGCAGAATACGCTATAATAGGCATTCTACAGCGTTCTGAGCACGCTATCGTATCCCATATATGTTGTAGTGATTAGTATAAGAATATCCTGAGGACATATTTGGGATGCCAGAATATGCCACAGGATATTCCATTGGATATTCCATTATGTAAAGACTATATAAAGCCTATGAGACTATCAATGAAATCATCTCATCAATCAATTACAATATGGTATCAGAGCCACATTTCAACAAATCCTAGCCGCCACCAAACCCTAACCTTCCCCTCCTCCCTCTCTCTCCCCGCCACCAAAACCCTAACCCGAAGCAGCCCTCCTTTTCCCCCGCGGTCGCAGCAGTCCCCCCTAATCAAATCAAAAATAATTCAAAGATGATCTAATTAGCAAAATCAAATGATCAGACGTAATCTAGTTTCAATCTAAATTAAGTATGATTTAAATTAATCAAATTTAAAAATTACAACTATATTTAATCAAATTATAATCTATATACGGAATATAATTATAACTATAGATAGGATACTTCCATCAGTTTTGTATAAAAGATGTATATTTATTCCCCCCTTTGTCTTCTATACTTCAATTGATTGATTGATACACGGTTACAACAAGAGAGATGAAGCAGGTCAGTAATGGCATTAGTAGTATTCCTGATCACGAAGCAAAGAGACAAAGAAGCAATGGCATTAGTAGTAGTAGAATTCCCGACGACGTCCTCATCTCGTTGATCTTCGTAAGGCTTCTGGCAAGGTCCGTACTTGCTGTTCGGTTGGTGTGTAGATCTTGGTATTCGTTGACGAAGAGTCCATGTTTCATCCTCAGTCATGTCCGTCGAGCCCGCAAAAATATCGTGTTCATGTCCGATGATGACAAGAACACTCTGTACTATGTAAGTCTTAACGAGAGCGCCGAAAGAACCGCAACCGCAAGGAGAAGAGTGGTGGTAGAGGGAGAGACTCTACACCTTCCAAGAAAGTAAGTTGAAGGAGGACTATATTGGCAGAGATTTTTAAGCTTCCCTTGGTAGCTTCCTGTGATGGACTGTTATGCTTTGAATTCGAGGATTTCTGTGATGGGTTGTTCTCCTTGGGACGGTGCAATAGGAGGATCGGTAACTTTGTGTTCGATCCAGTAACCAAGGACTGGCTTAACGTTCCTCGAAAATTGCGTAATCGTGGCAAAGTCTTTATAATTGCCTTGTACTTCCACTCTTCAACAAGAGAGTACATATTGCTGCAACATTACCACGAAGAGCACATTCACGCCTCTGAAGATGAATATTCTGATTCTAAAAAGATAGAAAATGTTGGATATGAAGTGTTCAGTATCGGAGGATCGAATAGAGGAGCTTGGAGACCTATTGATGCCCCATCTAGTATCTCCTCCTATTTTCTCTAGAGAGCACATATCTCTATGCGTGGAAGTATTCATATTTTGTTTATTCAACATGATTGTATATTAGCATTCGACACGAATACTGAGAAATTCAGGATAATGTCCATCCCTCCTCGACTGCATGCATCTATATTTTGACGATAATAATCCGATAGAGATGGGAGGAAGTTTGGGTTTGTGGCAAACAAGTATTGATTGGAAGGAGATGGACATATGGTGTTTAAAAGAGTACACCATAGAGGAATGGGTCAAGCAGTACACAGTTTCATTCCTGGAGATAAGTAATTCCATATTTTGCACTCCTTTGGCTATTTAGGAGGATAGGAAGGAGCTTCTGCTAAACTTTGCTCAGAGTGGTGGTTTGGTTCTCTATAACTTGGAGTCGAAGACTTTCGAGACGAAAGAGAGTAGTAAGTTAACTTAATATGTGGAGTTGGGTGCCTCACATAGAAACCCTTATATCTTATCCTTTAAAGAAGCCTTGTATCTTGTATTCCTTCATGAAGGTGCCTCTGTTAACATATAATTATTCTGGCTCCAAGCATCTCATGTTACAGCTTAGGAATTTCATCTTGATTTAATTTGAACACTTTTTTAGACTTGTGTGCTTTATTATATTTTTGAGTGTGATCTTTAAAGCGCGTCCAGTGATCTCTTTGCATTCAAATTTCATGCAAGGTATGCCCTTCTGATTCAAATAGTGATGCATTATTACGGAACCAACTTTTATTTTTAGAGTATAATTGATTTCTTAGTTTCCTAACATTCCTTGCAATCAACTTTTGGTTGTTCATATATATGTACCTTATAGTTATTACCATCAGAATTTAGCATCACCTCAACCATGCATGATCGAAAATGTCAAAAATACATTGTTTAAATCTTCTACTGGAAATATGCCAAAAGCCTTGGTGAAATAAATCCATCAAGAGTAGTAAATGGAGCCTCTTGGTGTTGAAGTGATCGATGAATAGAGCTCTAAAGAAACCAAGATCCAAGGCATTGATTCATATCGGATCCATCTTTTCTCGCAGCTTCTACAAATTAAACTCAACATTATTAACATCCAAGTGTGGCTTTGCAATATAATTTGTTGAATGAAGATGATCCCAGAAGTGGAACATGGCCATTTTTCCTTTGACAAAATTGGCTAGTGATATCCAAAAACATAAGGTTTGCGATTATAAATCTTTTACTTTTGCATATGTGCGAGAGATAATACTTTTGTGATCTTAGACATATAAAACCACTATTCGTCGATATGTCAATTAGATTGTGCATATAAACAAACAAAGCTTTAGGTTTAGAATCTCTAGATGCAAGTGCACCTCCTCGTTGATCAAATCTATTTCAACTCTCTTGCGAACTAACCATTTGTTGTAATAAAACAATTTGTTATATGATCATTCTCTATCCAGCCACAATATCCTTGAGTTAATGTCTATATACTCTTTCATATATCCAAATTTCATATATGCATAGCCAAGAAAACATTCATCCACTAACTCAAATGCTATCTTCCAAACTTGATATAAAATTAACTCATCCAAACTCGAGATTCAATCAGCCATAGGACACAATTCTTCAATCCTTAAAGAGTCATACACACATCCTCCAAACAAACTTCAAGTCAAACCACCGAGCCTTCATACTCAATTCAAAACACAATACATTTGATTCACGGCACCATCCATTTACACCAAGGCTCCATACTCAATTGTGTGTATATTGTTTCTATTAGACATCAATTATTGTACTCGTAAATGATTGGTCATACGGTTTGCCCAATGCTTTATATATATTTAAACGTTTCTTTTACTTGATATACTAACACTGAATATTGAATATAATATGTTACATAACTTATCTAAAGACATCAAAAAGAAAACAACATAATATCATTTTAATTTATGTTCTCTTGATAAGATGGTAAATACGATAATGGAGTATGTGTGAGTTAGCTTTATATGTTTTAACTTAACTTGGCCCATGATATTTAACCATAACTGGATTCTTTCGATGGTTTTATTGGATCAGTTTTTACAGGAGCAACATCTCAAATCTGATTAAGGTTAGAGGGATATCATGTCAAAATTTAATTTTGGTTCGTGCAACATTGAACAATATTTGTGAATTTTGAATTTAGTTTGTCATTAAATTAATAAATATGTTTGAAAAAGAATTAGGATTTTGGAGTTTCTATGAACATCCACCATTTGTATACAATATCTTGATTTTAAACTTACAATTGCTTGATATATTTTTAACAGGATGGAAGAACAATCATCCATTCAAAGTTTTTTTCCTCAAGTTCCTGACAACCTAAAACCGAAGGAAGGACAAGAGTTTGAAACTTGGGAAGCTGCATATGAATTCTATAATACATATGCAAAACAAGCAGATTTCATCATTAGAAAAGATGGGGGTAAGAAGAAGGGTACTGACATTTCGACTTAGAAAAATTTTGTATGCTCCAAGGAAGGAGAAACGAACTTGTGTTATAAGCGAAAGAGAAAAAACCCAGAAAATAAGAATTTAAGGAGGCGAGGAAGAACTCGTTGTGATTGCAAAGCCAAAATGAATGTCGTTCGGAATAAGCACAATGATCTTTATCGTGTCTCAATTTTCACAGAAGACCATAATCATCCACTTTCAACTCCCGAAAAAGTTCACTTTTTAAGTTCGCACCGTAAGGTTTCAAGTGTTGCAAAGGATCTAGTAGATGACTTTGAAGCTGCAAATGTACCAACAAGCCAACAACTTCGACTAATGGCAAAACAAGCAGGCGGGATTAAAAATATGGGGTGTACTGAGAAATATATCAGAAATTATAAAATGACTAAGAAAGAAAAAGAAAGGGGCATGAAGCGAGGTGCTTGAAAGAGTATTTTTTTAGCAGAACAGGTGAAGAATCCTTCCTTTTATTTTAAAATTATGAAAGATGAGCACAACAATATGACTAAATGTTTCTGGGTGGACTCTGTTGCAAGAGAAGCTTACACACTCTTTGGTGATGTAGTTGTATTTGATACAACATACAACAACAATGAATATTGCATGATCTTTGCTCCACTCACAGGAGTTAACCAATATGGTCAAACTATTATACTAGCATGTGCTTTTTTAAGCGATGAGTCAAAAGAGTTATTTACTTGGTTGTTTAAACAATGGCTCAAAGTTTTTCCTACTCCAACAAAAGTGATAATTACTGACCAATGTCCGTCAATGGTGGAGGTGATACCTGAAATTCTTCCAACTACAATCCATCGATTCTGTATTTGGCATATCATGAGTAAGTTTTCAGATAAACTTGGTCCATTAGCTACTAAACTCTATTATGATATTTTAAAGACAGTGTGTATAATTCAGAGACTATGGAAGATTTTGAGATAAGTTGGAATAATGCTTTAGAAAAAAGCGGTTTGAATGATGATCATTGGTTGAAGATTATGTATAAAATTCGTGAGAGATGGGTCCCCGCTTATCTCAAAGACCATTTTCATGCTAGAATGTCAAGTAGTCAAAGAGCAGAAAGCAACCATTCTTTCTTCAAGAAGTATATTGATAAAAGAAAATCATTGATTCTTTTTATTACACGGTTTAATATGGAAATTAAACGCCAAAGAAATGAAGAGGCAAAAGCAGATCATGTTGACATTTATGAATACCCAAAATTGTTAACAAGGATACCAATGGAAGAGCAGATGTGTGGTATCAATACGCGAAAGTATTTTCATTTGTTTCAACAACAGGTTATAGAAAGTGAAGTTTATTTTGCAAAATTGTTAAGGAATGATGAATTTCAGATGGTATATGAAGTTCATAGGATTGATAAACATACGTCCAAAGTTCGGGATCTTGTATATGAAAAATGTGTCAAAATCGCAAAGTGCAGTTGCAAAAAATTTGAATTCGAAGGAATTCTATGCATACACATAATAGCTTTTCTAAAAATAAATGTAGAGTTTCGTTTGCCTGATGAATATATTTTGAGAAGATTGTCTAAGAGTGCCAGAGTTGGAATTGGTAGGAACCAGAATACTGGAGAGCGGAGGCAGACATAGCCAGCTACGTATATGAAATGGAGTCCATCTCGCTATACGGTCACGGCTGTCTAGATACATGAGGGTTTAACTACAAGCCAACGGTCTCCTATTGTCATGAACAAGCCTAGTGTCTCAATCACAAGTAAGTAGATAAGTTCACAAGATGTATGATCATTAAATATACAATAATAAGGCATCCCAAATATTATATATTCAGCTGATCATGAAGCTAGTCGTTACAAAATGTTAGGACTAGCAAGAGTTTAGTCATACATGATCAACCCTAGGATCTGTTAATCATGTTACAGCCCGTAGGCAGACAGTAAGTAAAGTGCAATCGAGCTAAACAGGTGCTCGTCGGCTAAACGCCTCAAAAGAATATTTTTATAATAGAGTGGGAGAGCCAAAAATAACCCACTCGTTGCCCTGGTTACGCCTGGTGGTCACCATCGGGCTGGAAGGTTGGTAGATCCTCTGGAGCTGCTCCAAAATCTGGCCATACAAAACCAGCTGGGTCAAATCCCAGAAAGAGCAAGTGCCACAAAGGAGGCTTCACTTAGGAACTAAAACCAGCAATTAGCACAAGAATATAAATAAATAGTAAGAACTGGAAATAAGGAAAACATATCAGGATGATATACGATGAGATAACCATGGGACTATTCAGATAATCAGGTTACAACCCGTAAACCAAACAAGGACCGGGGTTGTAACCCTTCGTCTGAACGGAGCTTGGTTTCTCACCATTTATCGGAAAAGTAAATACAGGCATTCTGGTCATGTAACAATCTGGAGCAGGATCAGGACAATACTAGACTGGTTAGACTCCATCCAATCATTTCACGGCCAAGCAAGAACTACAGCTTGATACTTTAACTAACTAGGGTTATCACAATCCTAGTTACTAACAAGATGCAGTGAGATTATTCCACAGCCACAAGCCCTGCAGACCATCCAGGTTACCCAGGTCAAAAATTAGAGATTGAATTCAGGTGGGTACATCGTCCAGGGAACGCATGTACCCTTAGGTAGCTTGAAGGGTACAACACATGACAGTGTGCTGGAAATGTGCCCTACTCGACGGCAGGCTACAGATCCCAAGCGCGCCCAGGTAACGGGATTGCCTGTAGCTGGGAAATCTCTTCATGACTACTGTGTAATTCTAGTTATTAACCTTAGTCCATTTTAGTAGGTACTCCAGACCGTGGTACTCAGGAGTCCCATCCTAGACATGATACAAGACAGGACTGATTATTTGTACAAGCACAATCGCCCACGGTGTCCAGGTGATTTATACAGGTCATGTCATGTCAGGTAGCCGTCGTAACAGCTGTTCAAGATATATCATGTCAGGTGTACTTGTCAGGAGTGCGCCACGACGGGCCACTATCATGTCATGTCAGGTTACTTGTCAAGAGTGCACCACTACGGGTCACTATCGTGTCATGCTCAATTATCACTTCCAAACATATTAAATAAATTCGTGATTATCAAGTTCAGGACAAAAGGGGGTTACAAGACAGGCAAATAATAAATAAATAGGGGATTACAAGACATGGGCAAATAATAAATAAATAATAGTACACAGGGCTATTGGAGAGTCATGCGGCCCAGGCATATGCGGCCAGGAATGATCCCATGCGGCTGGGAAGAGAACAGCCCATACAGCTAAATAGGGTCAGGCGCATGCGGCTGAGCTAGAAGGAGGGTCACATGCGGTTAGCGGGGGGGATGGAGCACATGCGGCTCAGCTAGGAGCCCATGCGGCCAAGACAAGGAGGGCGCATGTGGCTCAAGAAGTCGGGTCTCATGCGGCCAGCGGAAGAGGAGGGTCATATGCGGCTGAGGATGGACTCGGCCTCATGCGGCTGAGGATGTAAGGCCTTATGCGGCCAGACGGGTCATGAGCCTATGCGGCCAGGAGATGAAGGGGTGTATGCGGCTCAGTTAGGAACCCATGCGGCCAAGAGTTTAGCAGTTCATGCGGCACAGGGGGACGACTCTCATGTGGCCAGGAATGACTCGGGTCCTTATGCGGCAGGGTTAAACTCATACGGCTGGAAATGTAAGTCTCATGCGGCTAGGATTAAATCTTCATGCGGCTGGGAGAATTAAGTTCTTGCGGCATAGGTCATGCGGCCAAGTAACACAGCAAGGCTTATGCGGTCACGAATGGGACTTGCTGCATAAAGCTATACGGCTAAGTCCATGCGGCTATGGACTGTTCTTCTTCTCCATCCTCCCGAGAAGAAGAACCCTCCAAGTCATGGCTCCCAAGCTCTATGAATCTTTCATCCAGAGTCCAAATCTGAACTTCCATAGGTCAAAATAGGGTAGAACAAAATTCTCTACCACATGGAACCATCAAAACTTAGAAATAACAAGATTACGTAGATCAAAACCCAAGAAATCCGAAAATAAGATAAACTTAGATCTACAAGAATCTAGCCATGGAAGGTAAAAATGCCAAGTACTAAAGTATGCTAAAATGCTGTAAGGAAGATAATAGAACAATAAAATTAGAGTTCCTCCATGAAGCAAGTTGCACTTGCCTAGACCTCTCCCTCTCTCTGGTAGGTGAAGAAGTAATAGAGGAAGGAAGAAGAGTAATAAAGAGAGAGAAGGAAGAATGGGTTAATAAATGGTAGTGGTGGTGGTAGGTAAGGGTTCACCCTTTGGTCCATGACGAACCAAGAGCAATCCCAAAACCGAACCAAGCCAACCCAAACCAAGAATAAACCAAGCCAAGAAAAGCTAAACAAGGAATCATCCAATCCAAGATAAAATACGTACACGTATTCCAAATACGTAATACGGACCACAGGCATTACAACTCTATCTACCTTAAAAGAATTTTGTCCTCGAAATTTAATTAAGAGGCTAGAGAGACGAGAACAAGCTATATTAATCACAGGTAAGTTATAACTAGACAAACAATCAATCATGTAAGCAAGGAATCGATGGCATGAGGCATAAGAAAGATATTATACCTCACGAGTCAAACAGGTCGGGATATCGCGATCGGATGTCATCCTCACGCTTCCACGTCGACTCACCCAAAGAGTGATGACCCTAAGCAACTCGGACTAACTTGATAGTCTTGTTCTTGAGCGTCTTCTCTCTTCGGTCCAATATAGACACGGGCCTCTCCTCATACGAAAGGTTGGTACCAACAACCAATTTTGAATGATCCAGGATGTGGCTCGGATCCGGGATATACCATCGTAATTGGGATACATGAAACACATCATGCACCTCGCTTAGCGACGGCGGGACGATAGGATACATCTCCTACTCGCTCCAGAATGTCAAACGGCCCTATATACCCAAATTTTACGTCCTTGGCCTCTTGCAAATATCGTTTTCGAAAAAGATATATAAAGCATTTTGATGGCTTTCAAAAGAGTCCCAATTTTTGAGTTTTGAAAACCAATGCCCCATACAATAAGTCCATAATATTTTATGAGATTGACAGAAGTTATACTATTTTGTAGAGAAATGGCTCCTCATCGCCCATCTGCCTCGACCGATCCGGTGGAACGGATCATGACCCTGTTGGAATTACAGAGGCAGGACAATGAGAAACGTAATCAGATACAACAGGCTCGAATGGAGGCCCAACAAAAGCAGTTGGATGCCTTGACCCAGCTTGTCACGGCGCTTGCGACAAATCGGGATACCACCGCAGCGACCAAACCAACGGGAACGCCCAAGATTGAGCCCGTGGAAGGTGACGAGCCCCAGCCGGCGCAAAGGTACACTTCCTTTAGGCCAAAGGACTTCTTAGACGCGAAGACCGGTTCGGTTGTCGAAGGAATGGATCGGCGGTAAAGAACGCCAAGTCGCCGGAGAGAACCTTCACAGTCGTTGTCGGAAGGCGAGGTCCAACGCCGAGCTCCGCTGAAACAATTTGGTTAAAATTCCTTGAACGCCGACACCAAGGAGGATGCCTAGCCGTCCGGAGTAATGATGCTGGCTGCCATGGCCGGAATTGAAGAATTTAGGGTTAGGGTGGAGGTTTGAGAAAGAAGAAGAAGAAAGGAATAAGGAAGGAAGAAGGAAAGGGAGTGCTCTGTAACAAAATGAGAGGGGTTGTTCCGTGCTTTATAGGCTGTTGTGGCCGTTAGAAAAATCGAATGAAGAGAGTTGCTCTCTTATGGAGGGAAAATTGAAATGTGAGAGAACAGAGAATTTGGAGTTTAAATTTCGACTGTCTCGCACTGGTGGGCCGGGTCAGTAACTATTGGGTTATGGGTTTTAAACCCGCGCCCCATAATTAATAGGCCGGGCTTAAAGTTGTGGTCAGGCTGAAAATCTAATAGAATTTATTAAAAAAATCAATTTATTAATTGAGAAAAATAATTTAGAAAATCAATAATAATAATTAGTGATTAAATTCTAATAAGAAATATATAGGAAATACTAGAATTTATATTAATTAACCAATATAGAAAAAAAACCAGTAATAAATTTAAGTATCCAATTAAAGTTTATTTAAAAGAATCAGTAAAATTAATTATAGAAGATTTAATTCAAATATTTAGAGAAAAGAAAAAAAAAATACAATGGAGAAATACTAAAATTTATTCATTAGAAAAAGTGGAGTTACAAATCTTCCCCCTTGAAAAATTTCATCCTCGAAATTTCATTAGATTATGTTTGATCATTTGGTTTTGCTAATTAGATCGTATTTGAATTACTTTTAGTTCGACTAGTTTTAAAATAAAGGTTAAATTTGCTCATTAGATCATATGTTTATTTAATTAAAGGTTAAAATTTAAATTCATGATATAGGTTATTGAATTTATTTCGAAAAATAAAGTAGTCTTTTTTTTACCGAGTCAAATTCAGCAGTTTATATCAAGTCAAAATTTATGATTCGTTTAATATTTAAACACATGCTCTATGAAACAATCTCCAAAAAATATATAGATATTTTAAGCAGTTTAACCGAGTCAAATTCAGAAAATTAGTTTACTAAACCCATATGATCAGATTATATATTTCAACCCATCCCAATATCAGCAGTGTTTAAATTTGACAAATCCAATTTCAATTCATTAACCTGTATATCAAGATATCTTAAATTTACTAATCTTGATGTGTTACATATTTTAAAACTAATCAAATAAAAAATAATTCAGACATGATCTAATTAGCAAGACCAAATGGTCAAACGTAATATAGTTTCAATCTAAATTAAGTATAATTTAAATTAATCAAATTTACAATAACCTAATATCATGAATTTAAATTTAACCATTTATGTAAATAAACATGTTATGCATATTTTAAAACATGATCTAATTAGCAAAGTCAAATGGTCACGTAATCAAGTTTCAATCTAAATTAAGTATAATTTAAATGAATCAAATTTAAAAATAACAACTATATTTAGTCAAATTATAATCCATTTTCTATACGGAATATAATTACACCTATAGATAGGATATTTCCATTAGTTTTGTATAAATGCAATATTTATTCCCCCCTTTGTCTTCTATCCTTCAATTGATTGATTGATACACGGTTACAACAAGAGAGATGAAGAGGGTCAATAAATCAGGCTGCATGACAAGAAGAAAAAAGAGAAAAACCAATGGCATTAATAGTAGCAATGGCATTGGTAGTAATAATATTCCTGATGAAGCAAAGAGACAAAGCAGCAATGGCATTAGTAGTAATATTCCTGACGACGTCCTCGTCTCGCTGATCTTCGTAAGGCTTCCGGCGAGATCCGTACTTGCTGTTCGGTTGGTGTGTAGATCTTGGTATTCGTTGACAAAGAGTCCATGTTTCATCCTCAGTCATGCCCGTCAAGCCGACAAAAACATCGTGTTCATTTCCGATGATGAGAAGAACACTTTGTACTATGTAAGTCTCTACGAGAGTGCCGAAAGAAGCGCAAAGAGAAGAGTGGCGGTAGAGGGAGAGACTCTACATCTTCCAAGAAAGTTGAAGGAGGGCTATAATGGCAAAGATTTTCAGCTTCACTTGGTAGCTTCCTGTGATGGGCTGTTATGCTTTGAATTTGTATGCTTTGAATTTGAGGGACAGAGCCAAAGGTGGAGGATATGTACCGTTGTGGTCAACCCAGTGACCAAGGACTGGCTTAATGTTCCTCGAAATTTGCGTAATGGTGGCCGAGCTTTTACAATTGTCTTGTACTTCCACTCTTCAACAAGAGAGTACAGATTGTTGCAACAGTACTATGAAGACGGTAATGTTGGATATGAAGTGTCCAGTATCGGAGGATCAAATAGAGTTTGCAGACCTATTCATGCCCCATCTGGTATCTCCTCGATGCTCCGAAGATCACATATCTCTATGTATGGAAGTATTCATATTTTGTCTCCAAAACATGATTGTATACTAGCATTCGACACCAATAGTGAGACGTTCAGAAAAATGTACCTCTCTTCTCGAATGCATCTACAAGATCACCATAGTAATCTGATAGAGATGAGAGAAAGTTTGGGTTTATGGCAAATAAGTAAAAATTGGAACGAGATGGACATATGGTATTTAAAAGACTACACCAAAGAGGAGGGATGGGTCAAACAGTACACAGTTTCATTACAGGAGATAAGTAAATACATATTGTATCCTCTGGCCATTTGGGAGGATGGAAAGGAGCTTATGCTAAACTTAGCTCAGGATCGCGGTTTTGTTCTCTATAACTTGGAGTCGAAGACTTTCGAGACGAAAGAGAATAACAAGTTGACTTATATGCGGAGTTGGGTGCCTCACGTAGAAACCCGTATATCTTATCCTCTGTAGAAGCCTCGTGTCTTGTAATTCTTCATGAAGGTGCCAATGTTAACTTATAATTATTCTGGCTCCAAGTATCTCAAGTTACATCTTAGGAACTTCATCTTGATTTAATTTGAACACTTTTTTTTAGACTTGTGTGCCTTATTATATTTTGGGGAATTGAAGTCACAAGGAACTGAGCATTTTTAACTAATAGGCCTCTGAGTTGTTGCATGTTGCTTCTATGACTGTTTGCAAATCAATTGCTGCACCAATGGCTGCAAAGCCATCTTATCCACATGGAGTGCTGAGTTATTTTTCTTATGTTAAACTATATAAAAATCTAGTTAGTGCCTTACTGAACTTAGCTAGAAATACTCAATCCAAATCAATTGGAGTATTTCTATTATATATAGGAATATCCAATCCGACTCCGGAGGTACTTTTCACATAGGTTGGGAATCCCACCCACTCCAACAGTAACCGTCATGACATCAGGAATTGGGAAAATGCTAGTCCTCAAGAGGTTCGACATGTAGCAACTTTGTGTGTCGATTAAGAGGTTGAACGATAATGGTTGTTGTAGAATGTTTGGAGACAAGGGCTGGATGGTTACGAAAGGTTCCCAACCCCTATAGCTTTCGGTGTTACGTATTGTGAAATGTACAAGCTCAAGCCGTTGAATTGTACAGGCAAGTTGTAGGCATAGGATGAGGCCGATAATTCTATGGTGTGCAAATGTTGCAAGTAGCATGGTATTAGGCATTGGTTCCCTATAAATGGTGTTGCCACAACATATATTACATGGCATTTCTATTTGCAGCAAACTCAAACCTCAAACTTCAGAAGATCCGCACAGCCATTACCAGTAGACATTAACTACACATATCATACTAAATTCTAAAATCACTAATACAAGTTTCCACAAATATGTTCCAGGAATAAAATGTGGTATTTGAAATGTAAATGCAGGAGAATGAGTCAGAATTTTCAAAAGCAGACTGAAACTAAATTCAAGTGAGCAAAGGCTTGAAGATTAGTTAACACACAAAGCCAGTACTTCTATTATTTGCTGAACACAAGAAATATTGAGATTGATTGATGATTTTCATAGATAATCTCATAGTCTTTATATAGTCTTTACATGATAGAATATCCAATAGAATATCCTGTGACATATTTTGGCATCCCAAATATGTCATCCGGATATTCTCATACTAAATATAACATATTCCAGGATATTCTCATACTAAATATAACATATTCTCATACTAAATATATCAACACTCCCCCTCAAGATGGACGAAAGATATTCACTAAGTCCATCTTGTCACATCCTCTCATCATGCTGATAGAGTTAAGCCCCTTGGTCAATCCGTCTGCTGCCAGATATTTGGTTGGAACATAGCTCAGCTCTAGTAGTCCACCATCCAGCTTTTCTTTGATGAAGAATCTGTCAATCTCGATATGCTTGGTCTTGTCTTGTTGTACTGGATTGTTGGCAATACTAATAGCTGACTGGTTGTCACAACATAGCTTCATCTTGGCTCCCTGGTCCAGCTTCAGCTCCATCAGCATATTCTTCAACCACAATAGCTCTGTGACTCCCAAGGCCATAGCTCTGTACTCTACTTCAGCTGTTGATCTGGCAACCACTGACTGCTTCTTACTCCTCCAAGAGACCAAGTTGCCTCTTACAAATATACAGTATCCCGATGTAGATCTCCTGTTGACCACTGACTGCTTCTTACTCTGGTTGTCACAACATAGCTTCATCTTGGCTCCCTGCATGAAGCTGGTGGGGGATCAGTACGTTCGTCCTCGCATGTACTGAAGCAAAGATCATCTTTCCAAACCGACATTTTAATCTTTATGTTGAATCATGCAACTTAGCTTATGATCTTGCTATGTTCTCCTTAGGGTCAATTTTATGGCATATTCGAAAGCGTAAAATATGTTATCATAGCAGCATGTTATCGAATTGAATAGACAACAACGAAGCAATCTCGTGTTTGATTCGTGGCGCGACTTACCAAGTCGACGCACTCGCCCTTGCGCCGTCGCAAGGTGAATACGCCGTAATCCTTCCCTGTCATGTTATTGTGCATCTCTAAGCAGGATCTCTATGCGGGACGCATATGGGCCTACACTTTCAATCCATCGTTCCTTAACTATATGAGGGCCGTTGGCGTATCCGCGCCGGAATGGACTAAAGGAGTTCCTTTTTTTTCTCTCCTTCTTTTCTCTCTATTTGGTTGGGCTGCCCGGCGTTTCACGGGTTGGGTCACCTCCCAAACAACCGAAACATTTCCGCTACATGCCATCATTTGCGGCTTCTTCCATCTTGTTTAAGGATGTGCGCCTACAAAGATTATCATCCCTCCGCGGCCAAATCGGTTCCGGGGACCTCCGGCATTTAACCGTTTGGGGGGATACTCGTGCACGAGTTATTATCACATTAATCTCGAGCCCATTCCAATCGACCATGCAACGCCCTATCATTCAACAGTTAAATTCAAACAACCAAACATAGTCTTGAGTCCGAGACTCAGACTTATCGTCTTGTATTTCTTTTATTTAGCTTTCTATGTTCTTACATTTTATACTTCGTTTCAATGATTCAATGGCATCGTGCCTCAACTCAATGCTCGTCAACCGAACGACCCGAAGGTCTTGAACACCTTTCGAGGCACCATGTCATATCCGACAGTTCCGCCACATTCATGCCACAACTGTATTCTCTCGCAACGAAGCCATCTTTTATTATCCCGTGCACGTAGGCACGTTCCGACCATATTCCCATGTTCTATAACTTAGCATTCAATGTTCGGGGCTCGCGTGCTAGGGCGCTCGCCTATTGTCTTTCAATGTTCTAGCCGTCTAACTCGTGCAGCAAAGGCACGGTATGGTTCATGCACTAAGGCACTTGCCGATTACAGTTATCCCATGTTCTTGCGGCTTGCGCACCGAGACGCTCGCCTTAGCGATATCCAATGTCCCATAGCGACTCGTGCATATTGATGCACGTTTCATTTCAATTGTTCTAACTTAGTGTTCGACTCACACTATGATTTTATCTCCGATCGACCACGTCCGTGGCGTCGATAGGTTAACTTTAGCATACAATGATATATTTGACTTATCGAATGAAGGAGTAAAAAAAAGTCAATCCTCCCATCTTGAGTCGATACGCCTTCGTCGTTTCGTCGAGCCGATGCAGCTCGATTCCCTAACTTTGTTGCACGGCCACTCTCCTGACTTAGCCATTCGAGCACTTCGTGCTTCGTTGAGTTATACGCCCAATTCGCCTTAGCGTGCCCAAGTCTCTGCCCGTCGCAAGGCGACGATTTGGTTTCGCGGACCCCTTACTAAATATTGTAAAAGATCGACCTCTAATATTTTCCCGTCAAAGTATGACATGCACACGAAACCAACTAAAATCAATACTTGCTTCAATTCGGACTTGCGCCTTGGTCGATTCGATTTCTTAGAATCTTCGAGCCGATTCAATGCACTCATCCTTCGGGGCAACGCGGCGCTTCGCATCGATTCACTCGATGCATTCTTCGGGACAAGGCAACTCTTCGCATCGACTCAGTTCGATGCGTTGCTCGGGACAACTTAGCTCTCGTATCGTTTTGCATCGATATATTCTTTCGGTCCATGCGACTCGTTGAGTCAACGCTTCAGCGTAATGCGCCGTACGGAGCGGGGCATTACAGAATATACCACTCAAAACAAGGTTCGTCCTCGAACCAAAACCAACACTCCGACTAAGTGTTTTACAGATCGTTTTACGATCTCGTCCCACCAATGTTGTTCGATTTCATACTATGCCGCAAGCTTTTTATTAACATTTCAAAGTCATCCCTGCAGCTCGATTTGAATTTAGTATACAACTCGATTTGGATCCATACCTATATTCAAGGCGTCCCGAAGATATATGTATTTCGACCAATTCCAGTGGTAGCAAATTGGAACAAAGCTGACAGATAAATTTCAATCCTATGCTTGCAATCTCGTACTCTCGATCGGACTTATCCATAGTACTTGTTCTCGTAATTTTATTGTATAACACTACGTGATTCAAAATCGTCTTTCTCATTTCGTATGTTTCATCGGGACTATCAATTCTACGCGTCGCGTCAAACCGTCGTGCATCCAATCACAACGAGTCTCTGCAACGCCTTGCGTTCGACGTCGCTACCCAACTTATTTTGGAAGTCTGGCTATGCACATATCTCGATACGATTCCTTTATCAACATTCGGGACTACGCCCGCTTGGGACTTATCTAGCATCGTGCTTACCTTCTCTCGACACAACTTTAAATTGACATTGCACAAAGGCCACAATCTATTCGACACGAAAGTTTACATCAAGGCGACGGTGCATCAAGGCAACGATCGCCTTAGCTTGAAGGTCTTTACGACGCGTCTTGCATTCGATTTCCTAACGAGTAGGAATTTTCCAACTTATCCGTCTCGCAACATCGAATACAAGTTCGATTCACGCAAGCTCAATTGCAAGGTGAATCCGAATCTAACGACATGACTTATAGGTCATTCCCTTATCGTTCCCTCTCGTGCATAGCACGTTCCTCGCAATCGCCTAGACTTATCGTCAACATGCACCGTGTTATATTTGTCATCGGTGCAATCTTATATGCGATATCGCATGGGTCATCTTACGGTCTGCAGCATTTAATTCGATTTGGCGGTCAAGTCTTCTAGGGTCAGCTGCCCCGAAGCTACGCTCGATAATTGTGGATTATCACCGAAGGACAGTTTGATACGAACCATGCTCTATCTTATTTCGGAGCCAAATCACGTTCCGACATAACCATTTCTATGCGACTATCCAATTTCGGACAAAACCACTTCTATCGGCGCAACTGATGCGCAACTATCCTCCGAGTCAAGTCATGCACTGCCGTCGATGATTCCACAATTTACGAAACTTCTACTCGTATCGAGTTTGAGTCTATCTTATTCGCGGGTCGACACACGAGATGCTATACGCATCGAACAATCGTCGATGACTTATAGTCTCGTCTTTGATCAATCATAAAATTTACGATCAACCAAGTTCGTTCATTCTCGTATCGTTACTTTGCTATGAGGCACACTCTATTTTGTATTCTCACATCGCTTATGTTTCCTTACGTATCGATCTCGATACGCCGTATCCATTTCGATAACATAAGGGTCAACTTTGAATCCGTTTCGACGTCAACTTAACTCGCATTGCATGTGTCCAAGTTCGCAACGAACTTTTTCGTACGTATCAACTCATTTTTTTTCGATTCGCCACATCCCGCTATACTTTGATCGCGTAACCGAGTTACCAATTATCCAACATCGTGCCCTCGAGTTACACGATCTCGCCCTCTAAGTTTCACGTGTTTTCAGTTGTATCAAATGAGTTTCGCCGTAACGTACCAACTATTTCTTAGGCACGATTTCTCACGTCAACCAACTTTCTTACCGAAGTCGCACATCGTGCGATTCAATTACAATTCGCATCGCCTAACATTTCTATCGAAATCGCAAGTCGTGCGATTCGATTCGTATCGCCCAACATTTCTACCGAGATCGCAAGTCGTGCGACTCATTTGTAAGCTCAAGTATTCCTTTCCCGTCGATCCGATTATTGTGTCAAGGCATAATCGTTTCGCTAGTCTCGGTCGTCCGACCAACTTATAACTTTCGTCCGACGTATCGTTTATCGATACGAGTCTCGCCTTATCGTCCCAACCGATTTTCGAAGAACACTTGCATCAACATACCGTCGTACAAATTTTCAATCGAGTCTCGGTACTCCCCGTCCGTTGCGGACAAACCTTCCGTAATTCTCACAATGCGTCGATGCAATTTATCGCACAAGTGCTATACCATATACCACTCGGAATCGAGTCATTCATCGCCTACGTGGTATAGCATATACCACTCAGAATTCAAGCTATTTTCCTCCTATTATACTTAGTATAGACCAACGATCTCTTCCGACTCACGATTTCCGCAGTGATCGTACTTGATCACAACCGTAACTTTGATTCTATCAAACCCGATGCAACTCGGTCAATGTTCTTGTTTGCCAACATAAGTTTGGTGTGCAACCGAACGATTCGTTCTATCGATTTACGATTTCAATTCTTTCCTTACGTTGCATCTCGTGCAATAATTTATTTAGACAAGCGTCGCACCCCGTGCAACAATTTTACTTTTGATACGCGTTGCACATCGTGCTACGATTTATTTCTGACACTCTCATTTCACTTTGTACAACGATCTATTTCTAATTTCCCTTGCACTTCGTGTAACGATTAATCTGATATGCGTTGCACCACGTGCAATAATTTTTACTTTCAATACGCGTTGTACATTGTGCAACAATTATTTTTGACATTTACCGCACCTCGTGCAACGATTTACTCTCGACTTTCCAAGTCAATGCTCAATCCGTTTAACACATCGGTATTGGCTATCACTTCTCACTTTCATTCATTTTAACGCATATTCACCATTAACTCGTTGCACTTCGTGCATTGTTTTATTTCTCTTTCAATATGTTATATTGCAATAACAACATCCCAAATCGTATTTCACAATTTGTTGCACTTACAGCAACTAACATTTTTACGGCTCGTTGCATTCAATGCAATATACCCTTCGCGACTTTCTTAGCAAACATCATGAAATTTCCAAAACACATGCGGCAAAATTTCATGATTGTATTAGACTTATTGTATGGAACATCCAGTGCGGCATCGAGTAGAGTCAAGAGTGATATCAAGTGGTGGTGGGCAACTTTTCGAATTGAAATGAAGCGAGCGTCCAGAAGAAATTGAGCCTAAGGCTCTGATACCAATTTGTCACGCCCCGACCCGGAATCACCCGAATCATCGTCCTCGCAGGGGGCGTGATACAGCACGAGCCTGGAGTTGCGCTCGTGCAAGGCAAGATGACAAGTTCTCAAATGGTTATCTTTTGATTCGATATTAACAACGAAAGGAAACAGAGTATATGAAACAATTCTCTTTATTGATATCTGAAACTGAGATTACAATGGCTTCCGATAGCCTAACAATATATGCCAGATTGGCTACAACACTCAGGTTCTCTCTTTCCCACAAAGGATTTCACCGTTCCATACATCATGCCTTCTATATCTCGGCCGCATCAATCCAGCTGCGTAGTACGAGCGTCAATGCGATAGCACGCTTCAATGCACTTCGGCATTCCAAGCCTTAACACGTTCAAGCAACGCTTCGCCGCGAGCAGTCCATTCCCTGCACCCTGCATGAAGCTGGTGGGGGATCAGTACGTTCGTCCTCGCATGTACTGAAGCAAAGATCATCTTTCCAAACCGACATTTTAATCTTTATGTTGAATCAGGCAACTTAGCTTATGATCTTGCTATGTTCTCCTTAGGGTCAATTTTATGGCATATTCGAAGCGTAAAACATGTTATCATAGCAGCATGTTATCGAATTGAATAGGCAACAATCAAGCAATCTCGTGTTTGATTCGTGGCGCGACTTACCAAGTCGACGCACTCGTCCTTGCGCCGTCGCAAGGTGAATACGTCGTAATCCTTCCCTGTCATGTTATTGTACATCTCTAAGCAGGATCTCTATGCGGGACGCATATGGGCCTACACTTTCAATCCATCGTTCCTTAACTATATGAGGGCCGTTGGCGTATCCGCGCCAGAATGGACTAAAGGAGTTCCTTTCTTTTCTCTCCTTCTTTTCTCTCTATTTGGTTGGGCTGCCCAGCGTTTCACGGGTTGGGTCACCTCCCAAACAACCGAAATATTCCCGCTACATGCCATCATTTGCGGCTTCTCCCATCTTGTTTAAGGATGTGCGCCTACAAAGATTATCATCCCTCCGCGGCCAAATCGGTTCCGGGGACCTCCGGCATTTAACCGTTTGGGGGGATACTCGTGCACGAGTTATTATCACATTAATCTCGAGCCCATTCCAATCGACCATGCAACGCCCTATCATTCAACAGTTAAATTCAAACAACCAAACATAGTCTTGAGTCCGAGACTCAGACTTATCGTCTCGTATTTCTTCCATTTAGCTTTCTATGTTCTTACATTTCATACTTCGTTTCAATGATTCAATGGCATCGTGCCTCAACTCAATGCTCGTCAACCGAACGACCCGAAGGTCTTGAACACCTTTCGAGGCACCATGTCATATCCGACAGTTCTGCCACATTCATGCCACAACTGTATTCTTTCGCAACGAAGCCATCTTTTATTATCCTGTGTACGTAGGCACGTTTCGACCATATTCCCATGTTCTATAACTTAGCATTCAATGTTCGGGGCTCGCGCGCTAGAGCGCTCGCCTATTATCTTTCAATGTTATAGCCGTCTAACTCGTGCAGCAAAGGCACGGTATGGTTCGTGCACTAAGGCACTTGCCGATTACAGTTATCCCATGTTCTTGCGTCTTGCGCACCGAGGCGCTCGCCTTAGCAATATCCAATGTGCCATAGCGACTCGTGCATATTGATGCACGTTTCATTTCAATTGTTCTAACTTAGTGTTCGACTCACACTATGATTTTATCTCCGATCGGCCACTGTCACGCCCCGCTCCCGTAGGAGCGATCGTCCTCGCTAAGGCGTGATGCCGCACGAGCCTAGATTGCGCTCGTGCAAGGCAATTCATAACGGCCGATTACATCGGCGGCGACGGGGTCGTCGCACAGAAGTCCCAAGCAGAAACATTGAATACATTGCAGCGGAATATAAAGAAGAACACATGAACACAAGTCATTCAAAAGAATCTCTTTATTGATATTGAATACAAGGTTACATTTGTGGGCGCAAGGCCAAATTACAATGTCTCTCGTGCTCACTTTTCTCTCATTTACAAGTCACTCTGCTCTCTCTCTCACCTCTCAGTACAATACTTGAATCCAGCGGAAGCTTCGGAAGGCGATGTCCATACATTATGTCCTGTATAAGTCTTCAATCACCGCGGCCGCAAGCTTCGAATCGCCAAGGAACTCCGTGCCTCGACGCATCCAAGCGAGCTCCGCGCCACGAGCTTCTACCTGTGCCTGCACATGAAACACTGTGTGGGTGTCAGTACCACTGTACTGGTGGAGTGAGCTTCTCGCCCACCCATACAAAACCTATACGTTTCATTTACTTTGTGCAACATAAACCCTTTTTCGATTGTCTTTCTATTCTTGCCTTAGGATCAGTTTTAGGACTGGCGCCTTAGCGCAACTTGTGTATCGGAACCATCTCGTGCTTGCAATGTCAACGTTAACTCATACTTGTCACTAGACCACTCCTCGTGCCAACAACGTTAACCTATCAAGTCGTGTTCGCCTTACGGCCATAATCAGAGACGCAACTACACGAAGGACTCCATTTTCTTGCCTCTAGACCTTTCTCGTGCTTGTATTGTCGACGCACTGACTTATACTTATCTTTTGTGCCAAACTCTGGGACGTAACGACTCGGTCGTGCCATACTCGATTAGTGCTTCAATATTACCGAGGCAGTGCCTCCTCGCTTAGTCTCGCCTACACTTGTGTTGTGACAAAGCGGCCGTGCCTCATATTTCGAGGCCGTGCCCAATAACTCAACGTAACTTCACACAACTAGTCCTACGGCCCTTCTCGACTTAACTCGCGATAGCTCAAGCCTAACTCATGCAACTCTATGCCAACAACTTAACACTCGACGCCACTTCTCGTGCTGAAGCACGTCGCCTTCGCTGTAGCCAAATCTTAGGCTCCGACATTGTGTCTTTTTAACTCATATATATTCAACTCAATCCAAAGGCACACACACGGATTACCGTCCGTGCCGACACACAAAACTTACCATGTTAGTTGAAAATAGTTTATATCAAGTGTTTGTTATGGGATTGGCCTAACCAGCCGCCTTGGACGTAGCCTGGCAGTACGGGACCCTTTCAACGCAGGTAGCGAGCCCCGATGAAAGTCCCCGCCTTACCGATCGCCTTACCAGCGTTGCCTATTATCCAGCTCGGCTACAACCAGTTTCTTCCTAGGCCGAGACGGTCCCGTGGCCCCGGAATTCCGCTCGAAGAAACCACTCCTTGTCGACAAGTTGTCCAAGTTCATAAGGGTTTACATGGTGTATTTTAGGATACCGTTGGGGCTTGTTATGTGATCAATTCATTTACTTGGTTGTTTTACTCTTTCCACTTTTTGTACTTCCTTTTCAGAGCCCCTAACCAGGGTTGCCTCGGCGACTGAACCACAGTCCCGACATATTTCCTCTCGGCGACTAACCATCGCTTAGACATAACATTCTTTGAACTCAGGGAACGGCTACTGCATAGCCTTCCAACTTAACTTGAACATAACGTGTTTCCATAAGTATCGACCGACCGTGGCTAACTTTCCACTGAACCAACCGTGGCTCGTGCCTCTAAACCGACTCGTGTTCTATGCAACGCTGTCGCCCAAGTCATACTTCATATGACGGGCCTTGGGGTCGTGGGACTATTTATCTTGACAACCGCAGAATGAGCGGGACAGCACGTAGAATAACTTAGGTCGACCGGCATAACTTTTGCCTAACTCACTCAAGCCTACAACTTAACCCAAGGGACGAGCAAAGGCTACGCCAAGCCTTGCGGGACAGGACCGTGCATGCTTTAGCAAGCATTTGTGCGGACTATGCCTATGACTTAGGCTAACTCTCAACTTTTGCACCGAAGACCAACTTTCCTTCTCCCTAGCCACGGGACGAAGGACCGAGTATCATTTTCAAAGCACGCCGTGCATCAATTCTAAGCCGACCGTGGGACGTTTTCCATGTTCTAACTCATTTTGACCCGTCGGGATTATTCCCTTAGCTATGTGGATGCGTAGCTTTTATTTATCAAGCCTAACTTGTGCAAGTTGAAAACACGATTTATTATGTGAAGGCAAAGATGAGGAGAGTTCACCGAAACTACCCCACCTGAGCGATGTCTCCGAGCAAGCCGTTGCAAGGCTAAGGCCGAACGCCGTCGGCGTTTCGATTCCTCCGATTGACTTTGCGGGACGGGGCACTACATCATACACCACTCAGAACAAGTCTCGTCCTCGAGACTTTCCTGAAGGCAAGCTATCCTACCATTTCTATGGCCAAGACTTAGTCGTACCTAGACACGGGACTATCGCAGTCGAGCGAGATACGCCTACGCGCTTCCTTGAGTCTGAGCCACGCTCGCACTATTATCAATCTTTCCTTTAACACGATTTCAAGATCTCGACACACTCCCATCTTTCAAGCCTTGCTTGAACTCGTCGTATCACTTGGCTGGATCATGCACGCATTCCAAGCATCCCCAAAATACATGCATTCGGCCAAGCCGCATGATAGAGAATTGTCATTCTCACTCGAGTCGCATCGTGCACATACCCAGGCGTCCCTGAAATATATGCATGTCAGCCGAGTCTCGTGAGCAGGGTTTCCTATATTCGTGATTTCCATGCATTCCAATCCTCAAGATCAATCTTTTCGATTAGCTAACACTTGCAACAGGGCGTCCCGCCTAACCGCTAGGCTATTTCTTTTCGAGGCTAAGTCAATGTCAGGATTGGAATCATAGTTCCCCAACAATAATGCCAACACTGACCCCAATCCTAGGGTCAAACCAAAGTCGATCATACGGGGTCTTCTACCTAAGCTCGCGTCACTCAGATTTCTAAACATCGAGCACGATCACCTAATTCGTATTACGGCACGCGTTGCGTATCTTCGAATCCCTTCAATTCACCAATTTTAACCAATTCATGTATTCGATCACGAGGTCGTCTCGCTCGACAATACGTTGCGCCCCAATCTCACACGAGTCTGATAATCCGCGGTGGTTCATGAATCACCATGCAACGCTCCCGCAGAATAATCATTCTCATCGGGGCGTAACTCTTGTTTGAGTTTAGACTCATTCATTCTCGATACGCGGATTGGACCTACTCAATCCTCAAGTTCAATCGACAAGCACACCAATTCAATCTCGAGTCTATCTTCGCGTCAAACCACAAGTCGAAGCACAAATTATCGCACCGTGCAAGTTCGACCACTCCCGCTGTATGAATCACCATATCAGCGCTTACGCAGAGTGATCGCCCTAATCGGCGTAACGCATGTGCGAGGCTGGAGTAGCGCACGCATAAGACAAGAACGTCAACGTTGTGGTTATCGGCAAAGCAAATCCAAACATTCCAGTTTTCATCCAAGCCAAGTTCGATCGTCATTCATTCAACTTAGGAAAATCCTCGAGCCAAGTCTATCTTTTCCTCGACACATTTTTAACATCCCAAGTATAGCATCCAACGGAACAATGACATTTGCACGACCGTCATTTGCCGAGTCAGAGTGCCCCCGAGTTATCGCATATTGATCTTTGATACGCCTCAATACCATCGACGATATGCGTAACATGACGATCTTCCTTTGCAACCAATTTCGAGTCGTACATTGATGCTGTTGTCCGAGTTGGATATTCCACAATTTTCTCAATACTCAAGATCAAGTTCAGTCACTTTTCCTCAAGCTCGTTGCAAGGTCGTTATTCAAAACTCAAGTCACATTTCAGTTGCATCAATCCGATATCGCACACGCGATCCTCTAAGTTTTCTCGATCAAGACCATTTATTTTCATTCATCGTTCCGAATCATTTTCTAACTCGCATTGCTCATTCACAAGTTGTCCGAATTGGATGCTCGTTCGGGACATTCGAAGTCACGTCCAACTAAGCGTGACGCATTCTAAGGCTTTGAGCGATCGCATCGCCTCGCCGCAATAATCGTAATCCTCAATACACCACTCGAACAATTCCTAAGACAAACCATACACCACTCGGATTCGAGCCACTCGACTAGTCGTCGACACTCATTCTTATTCTTCTCCGAACCTATCACATACACCACTCGGATTCAAGCCATACGATCTAGTCCTCAATCACGTTCGTGTCATGCGCTAAGACATCCTTCAGATTCGTTCGACGAATCGCTGGCGTAGTCGCTCACGTCGTATCGACGCACTAAGTCGTTCGTACTAATTCTTCGAAATCCAAATCAATCTCCGTGTACGCCTAAGCGTTAGTCCGATAGCGTTCCTATCGATAGATACTCTAAGTATATCTCCATTCCCGACCGGGCGATACTTGTTATCGCTCGCAATTCGTTTGCACCAAAGGTCGAGGTGCGCGACGCGAAAACACAACTTAGCCAAAAGGCCGTGTGCATAGCCATTCCTGTGCGGACTATATTCCGAGTTTGCACGCTCAATTGCTAAGGTCGATGTTGGACTAATTAGGCACGCACGCGACTTGCTAAGGTCGACGTTGGACTATTCGGGCACACGTGCGACTTGCTAACATTAGCACACATTTTCTATCGAGTCAAGTTTGCAACGTTCGGCACAAAGGCCCTATCGACGCATTTGGCAACGGCCTACCGATGCGTTACATTGAACGCTTGTACGAGCTTTTGAAAATATTTAGACTTATTGTATGGACATGCCGAGGGACATTTGAGAGAGAGTGCACCAACGATAACAACTTGCGAAAGCAACAGAGTTTTGGAGAATCATCGAAGTTAAAGAATTCTATCGACGGTCCAAGGACGTAAAGCCGTGCTCTGATACCACTATGTCACGCCCTGCTCCCATAGGAGCGATCGTCCTCGCTAAGGCGTGATGCCGCACGAGCCTAGATTGCGCTCGTGCAAGGCAATTTATAACGGCCGATTACATCGGCGGCGACGGGGTCGTCGCACTGAAGTCCCAAGCAGAAACATTGAATACATTGCAGCAGAATATAAAGAAGAACACATGAACACAAGTCATTCAAAAGAATCTCTTTATTGATATTGAATACAAGGTTACATTTGTGGGCGCAAGGCCAAATTACAATGTCTCTCGTGCTCACTTTTCTCTCATTTACAAGTCACTCTGCTCTCTCTCTCATCTCTCTGTACAATACTTGAATCCAGCGGAAGCTTCGGAAGGCGATGTCCATACATTATGTCCTGTATAAGTCTTCAATCACCGCGGCCGCAAGCTTCGAATCGCCAAGGAACTCCGTGCCTCGACGCATCCAAGCGAGCTCCGCGCCACGAGCTTCTACCTGTGCCTGCACATGAAACACTGTGTGGGTGTCAGTACCACTGTACTGGTGGAGTGAGCTTCTCGCCCACCCATACAAAACCTATACGTTTTATTTACTTTGTGCAACATAAACCCTTTTTCGATTGTCTTTCTATTCTTGCCTTAGGATCAGTTTTAGGACCGGCGCCTTAGCGCAACTTGTGTATCGGAACCATCTCGTGCTTGCAATGTCAACGTTAACTCATACTTGTCACTAGACCACTCCTCGTGCCAACAACGTTAACCTATCAAGTCGTGTTCGCCTTACGGCCATAATCAGAGACGCAACTACACGAAGGACTCCATTTCCTTGCCTCTAGACCTTTCTCGTGCTTGTATTGTCGACGCACTGACTTATACTTATCTTTTGTGCCAAACTCTGGGACGTAACGACTCGGTCGTGCCATACTCGATTAGTGCTTCAATATTACCGAGGCAGTGCCTCCTCGCTTAGTCTCGCCTACACTTGTGTTGTGACAAAGCGGCCGTGCCTCATATTTCGAGGCCGTGCCCAATAACTCAACGTAACTTCACACAACTAGTCCTACGGCCCTTCTCAACTTAACTCGCGACAGCTCAAGCCTAACTCATGCAACTCTATGCCAACAACTTAACACTTGACGCCACTTCTCGTGCTGAAGCACGTCGCCTTCGCTGTAGCCAAATCTTAGGCTCCGACATTGTGTCTTTTTAACTCATATATATTCAACTCAATCCAAAGGCACACACACGGATTACCGCCCGTGCCGACACACAAAACTTACCATGTTAGTTGAAAATAGTTTATATCAAGTGTTTGTTATGGGATTGGCCTAACCAGCCGCCTTGGACGTAGCCTGGCAGTACGGGACCCTTTCAACGCAGGTAGCGAGCCCCGATGAAAGTCCCCGCCTTACCGATCGCCTTACCAGCGTTGCCTATTACCCAGCTCGGCTACAACCAGTTTCTTCCTAGGCCGAGACGGTCCCGTGGCCCCGGAATTCCGCTCGAAGAAACCACTCCTTGTCGACAAGTTGTCCAAGTTCATAAGGGTTTACATGGTGTATTTTAGGATACCGTTGGGGCTTGTTATGTGATCAATTCATTTACTTGGTTGTTTTACTCTTTCCACTTTTTGTACTTCCTTTGCAGAGCCCCTAACCAGGGTTGCCTCGGCGACTGAACCACAGTCCCGACATATTTCCTCTCGGCGACTAACCATCGCTTAGACATAACATTCTTTGAACTCAGGGAACGGCTACTGTATAGCCTTCCAACTTAACTTGAACATAACGTGTTTCCATAAGTATCGACCGACCGTGGCTAACTTTCCACTGAACCAACCGTGGCTCGTGCCTCTAAACCGACTCGTGTTCTATGCAACGCTGTCGCCCAAGTTATACTTCATATGACGGGCCTTGGGGTCGTGGGACTATTTATCTTGACAACCGCAGAATGAGCGGGATAGCACGTAGAATAACTTAGGTCGACCGGCATAACTTTTGCCTAACTCACTCAAGCCTACAACTTAACCCAAGGGACGAGCAAAGGCTATGCCAAGCCTTGCGGGACAGGACCGTGCATGCTTTAGCAAGCATTTGTGCGGACTATGCCTATGACTTTGGCTAACTCTCAACTTTTGCACCGAAGACCAACTTTCCTTCTCCCTAGCCACGGGACGAAGGACCGAGTGTCATTTTCAAAGCACGCCGTGCATCAATTCTAAGCCGACCGTGGGACGTTTTCCATGTTCTAACTCATTTTGACCCGTCGGGATTATTCCCTTAGCTATGTGGATGCGTAGCTTTTATTTATCAAGCCTAACTTGTGCAAGTTGAAAACACGATTTATTATGTGAAGGCAAAGATGAGAAGAGTTCACCGAAACTACCCCACCTGAGCGATGTCTCCGAGCAAGCCGTTGCAAGGCTAAGGCCGAACGCCGTCGGCGTTTCGATTCCTCCGATTGACTTTGCGGGACGGGGCACTACAGCCACACCCGCGGCGTCGATAGGTTAACTTTAGCATACAATGATATATTTGACTTATCGAATGAAGGAGTAAAAAGAAGTCAATCCTCCCACCTTGAGTCGATACGCCTTCGTCGTTTCGCCGAGCCGATGCAGCTCGATTCCCTAACTTTGTTGCACGGCCACTCTCCTGACTTAGCCATTCGAGCACTTCGTGCTTCGTTGAGTTATACGCCCAATTCGCCTTAGCGTGCCCAAGTCTCTGCCCGTCGCAAGGCGATAATTTGGTTTCGCGGACCCCTTACTAAATATTACAAAAGATCGACCTTTAATATTTTCCCGTCAAAGTATGACCTGCACACGAAACCAACTAAAATCAATACTTGCTTCAATTCGGACTTGCGCCTTGGTTGATTCGATTTCTTAGAATCTTCGAGCCGATTCAATGCACTCATCCTTCGGGGCAACGCGGCGCTTCGCATCGATTCACTCGATGCATTCTTCGGGACAAGGCAACTCTTCGCATCGACTCAGTTCGATGCGTTGCTCGGGACAACTTAGCTCTCGTATCGTTTTGCATCGATACATTCTTTCGATCCACGCAACTCGTTGAGTCAACGCTTCAGCGTAATGCGCCGTACGGAGCGGGGCATTACAGTTCTCTTCCCTTCTGGCAGTCTCACCAGCTCCCAAGTGTGGTTTTTCTCAAGAGCTTCCAACTCCTCGTGTATCGCTGCTTTCTACTTTGGATCGTTCTTGGCAACCTACCAATTGTTAGGTACAGTAATACTATCCAAAGATGCTATAAATGTTCCACGAGTAGAAGAGTTATGGTTATAAGAAACAAACTTAGCAAGATCCCAACCTTATTTGTCCGGAAGATTTTCCGCATTACTGCGAGTAGTCCTTCATGTAGATAGTGGTGTAGAAGATATAGGAGGAATGATATCACCTGAGGAGGATGGTGGTGTAGATGAGGAGGATGGCGATGTAGGTGTCTCGGGAGTTAGGACAGACGCGGGAAGGGGACTTAGCACTGGCACTGTAGGTACTGGTCCTGCAGTTTGCTTCTCTCTTCTGCTATAGGTAAGTAACTCCCCCTGAGTCGTAGGCCTAACACTTCTCATCTTCTCCTCCTGTTCCGCTTCACCTTCATGTTTCTCCTCAACCGTGCCTCTGTGCCAAACTTCTAAATCGGTTACCACCCAGTTCTCCATCTCCCCCTCTCGCCTTATATTGGTCATATTAGACGTGTTGTGTGAAATTCCCTCATGGCGGTAATATGGCTCATGCTCCCGGAAGTAAACGTCCATACTAACAAACTTTTTATTCTCTACTGGACTCCAGCACATATACCCTTTTTGAGTTGTTGAGTAGCCCACAAAGATGCACTTGACTGCTCTAGGGTCAAGTTTTCCAACTGATGGTCTATTGTCTTTCACAAAATACACACATCCGAACACCTTCAGTGGAAGTATCCCACTATTATTGCTTCGCAATACTTCACATGGGGACTTCTATCCCAAAATTTTTGAAGGCATCATGTTGATAAGTTGAGCTGCTGTCAACATTGCATGCCCCCATAGATTTTGTGTGACATTTATGTCGATCATCATACTTCTTGCGGTCTCTAGAAGGTGTCGGTTCTTCCTTTATGCTACTCTATTTTGTGCTGATGTGTATGCACAAGTGGTCTGATGCTGCATTCTGTGTGCTGACAAGTACTCTGCAAGCGTCTTGTTAGTATACTCCTTTCCATTATCAGACCTCAGTACCTTCACCACCGCATTGTACTGAGTCTGAACATGCTTATGAAAATCCCAAAAACGGACAGATACATCACTCTTATTTTTCATCAGATATAGCCAGGTGACACGAGATGCACAATCAATAAAGGAAACAAAGGACTTATACCTATTTATAGTGTTAGTAGCACATAGACCCCAAACATCAGAATGTACTACCTCAAAAGCAAAAGAGCTCTTATGACCAGTACCAACATATGAGCTTCTAGTAAGTTTTCCTAACTCGCATGCATCACATACTAATTTCTGTTTTTTTTTTGCATAAATCTCTGGATATAACTTACTTAGAGTATCAAAGAAAGAATGTCCCATCCTCCTATGATGAAGTATCAAAGTATCTTCAGTCCTCTGTTGCAGCTCTCACATTCCAGCCTTCCCTGCCATAGATATCAATGCTGATTCCAGTCCTTATCGATCTAGATACCACAGTCCCTCATGCCAAGTGCCAGTCCCAAGTCTTCGTCCCGTCTCTTTCTCCTGAAAGATTACCTTAGGAATATCAAAAGAAACAATGCATTTAAGTTTAAGAATTATAGAACTAATAGACAGAAGACTGACTGGAAAGGATGGAGCATGTAAAACATTGGATAATCTTACTGAACCTGTATAATTAACAGTACCCTTACCGACCACTGGCTGAAAAGTGCCGTCTGCAGTATGAATGGTGTCTGCTGATGCTAGGTGAGTGTATAAAGAAAACTCACTAGCATTTCCGGTCACATGCCGAGATGCTCCTGAGTCGATAATCCACTCTGACGTTTTAAGGGAAGATATAGATGCAAGAGCAAGTGACACATCAGTACCTTCTGATGGGTGGGCATACATAGAGGTGCTACCTCCAACGAAGAATGGGGTGGATGCCTCATCCATTCCACTCCTCCTGTCTCCTTCGGCTGACGCTCTCTGCTTTCTCTCCAACATGTCCAGCAGTGCCTGATCCTCCTCAGTAAAGGTGCCAGCAGCTCCTCCATTCCCTTCTGCTACGAGCAGGTTTGTCTGATACCCTCCTCGGCCGCCTCGTTGACCCCCTTGACCACGACCACGTCCAATATATCCTCGTCCTTGTCCACCACCTGAGTCATCCTCCTTAGCTGGTTTGGTACAAGCATACCGATGATGGCCCATCTTTTCGCAGTTGTAGCACTGCCGATTGTGTTGCCAGAGCTCTCCCTTGGATCCTGTGTCACCCGAGATAGTAATCGCGAGTGCTAACTTTGCTTCGGGGGGACCACTTATCCCCGCCTGTAGTCTGATGCGCGTCTTCTCCAGGATTATGGCTGAGATAGCCTCATCGAGACTAGGAATCTCTTGTTGGGCGAGGAATAAGGTTGTCCTCTGTGCGAATGCTGTAATCAGCCCTTTGAGAAATTTTATCGTCCTCTCCTACAGATACACATGTCTCTCCTTACACTTTGGGTCCCCGCAGCTTGTCCGTTTTGAGGAGTGATCATAATCTAGCCAGAGACACTCCAACTCTGTGGCGTACTCCTGTACCGTCTTCTCTCCCTGTATGGTGTCGTCGATCTTCCCTTTTATCTAGAAGATCCGTAAGTTGTTCCCCACACCATCATAGGTTCTTCTCAACTTCTCCCACATGTCTTTCACCATCTCAATGCCATCTAATGTGGAGGCAATAGACTGGACTAAGGAATTGAGAAGCCAGATGTAAATCACCATATGAGTGGATTTCCACTCGTCACATCCTGTCGAGCCCTCGTCCGGCTCTGTCTTCTCGCCCGTCAAGAATTCCTCCAGGTTCTTTCCTGCAAGGGTTCTTCTCACCCGCCATGACCAACTCAGATAGGTGGTTGGTCCGTCCAGCTTCATATCGATGGAGAAAAGTTCCAACTTTAGCGACGTTCGTGTCGTGCCCTCACCTGCCGTCATCTTCGTCAACTTTATCAACGTTGCAATATCTGTAGCGTCCAGCTTCTTGAGGATCGCCTCTATCGATGCTTCTTCTCCGATCATGTCACGCTTGTTCCATGACTCACGCTCGTTCTCGTCGTCCTCTCCTAGATCCGAACATGTCTGATTTCATCAGATCTAGGCATCGGCGTCTCCTTCGTCCTCGTCGTCCTCTCCTACGTATGGGGAGGGGGGTGGCGTGCACAGCGACAGCCACGACAGTAGCAGCGACAGCAGTAGCCGTATCAGCAGTAGCTACAGCAGCAGCAGCAGCGGCGGCAACAGTAGCTGTAGCGACAGCGACAACAGCAGCAAAAGTGGCAGAGGCAGCGGGGAGGAAGAGAGAGAGGGAGAGGGGGAAAAGGTTATGTTAGAGTTTTGGTGGCGGCTAGGGTTCGGATTTATGGAAAGGTGGCTCTGATACCATGCTGAGATTGATTGATAATTTCATTGATAATCTCATAGGCTTTATATAGCCATTACATGATAGAATATCCAATGGAATATCTTGTGGCATATTCTGGCATCCCAAATATGTCCTCAGGATATTCCCATACTAAATATAACATATTCCAGGATATTCCCATACTAAATATAACATATTCTCATACAAAACATATCAACAAGAAATAATATACTATATACCCATACTCGTACCAGTACTTCTATTAGGCAATGTCGGGGTCGGGGCTTTACCGGGATGTGCAAGTTTTACTTTACCATTATCGCAACAAAAGGACAGAGGCTCATACTCAAATCGTGCAGCAGCACAATGTTTGCAACTTGACATCTTTCTCAGCTCGTGTGTATCGGAACATAATTGTTCATAGTGTATTGGATCTAATAGTAGAAAAAGGTTTAAATATTACAAGATTTACTAAACTAAAGATGTTGATAGAATATATCATATTTTTCGAAATAAAAAACTAAACTACTAACCTTCTGTTTGAAACAGATTCATTTGAGCTTTGAGAGGCAATGAAGACTGCTTCATTTTTTTTATTCTTTTGAACTTTGTCAATGTATTCTCGTCTTTGTGAAGTGCTTAAATTATCATATTTTCTTTTCATCAAATCAAGACATCGTTGCTTGTATACATCATTTGCTGACATAAAAAATGGAAAATTAGCTACCTATGTACAGACGCTCCATACTGGTATTTGAAATAATCATGGCCTCTAATATAACCTCATTGTGAAGGAAGAGAAGAGCCGGTAGCTATCATTAAGAATTCGCGTTTGTTGATCACAATGAGGTTATTTCGCTTTCCTTTTTTTGGTACACTTTCTCAATTGCACAAAGATCATATTGTAACATCTAAACCTTATGTGGATGATGTGCTAAGTATCCCTCGCCTGCTTTATGTGGATGATGTGCTAAGTTTCTCTAAAGCTACCAGTGTGTCTATTGTTGCTATCAAAGCTATATTTGACACTCTTCAGACTTGGACTGGGCTGAGCATGAGCAGTGAGAAAAGTAGAGTGTATACTTCAAGGAGATAGAATATGCTAGGAATTAAGAATCTGAGGAGAATTGTCATTACTCTAATACAACTATTAAAGGTGAATAAATTCCCACATTTGTAACTTCAAGGAGATAGAGAGAGACATTTTAGTTAGGATGCAAATCACTATAATCACCTTGTCTATACTTTGTATTTGTGGGTAATTTAGTCAAGACATTATTTTGTAAGAAACAAGTGGGACTTTTATATGTAGAGAGAATACTATTTGGAGTATAAAACAGCCCCATTATATCATCGATCTATTGTCATCATTTTTTAAACCAATTTCTATTAGGGGGTGTTTGGATGAATGTTATGTATTCCTAGGAATCCAATTTCTATTCCTTTCCCATGGGAAAGGAATTCAACATTCCCATACCCATGTTTGGTTAGTTTGGAAATATGTAGCAAAAAAAAAAATTCAATTTTTTCATTCACTAGGAATATGATTCTTAAGTTGTTTAGCTTCCTAAGTCTGTGTAATGTCTTGCTGACCCTCTGAGTCCAGTAAAACATTATGATGTTTCTGATCATATTGTTCAAATAGTGATGCATTATTTGCGTTTCACTGCTCAAGGAACCATATTCAAGCAGCAGAGATTGATGGCAATGGGTCTGAATAATATTCTTATAATTTTTCACTGTGGCATAATATGTACTTATAATAGAGATGGCTGTAATGTATCACAATTTCTGATATAAGATTGCACACTATTCTTTATACCTTTCTAGTGACATACCTTCCTAAGCATTATGATGTTTTCTGATCATATTGTTCGCAAATGTAGATTCATGGTCAACCAAATAGCCTGTTCTTGTAGTATAAAAGGTCATTTTCCAAACTGTATTTGTTAATGTCTAATTGTCCATCTTCCTAATCAGCTAATTTAGACTGATCATAAGAGGTTGAACTGGCCATATGAGCTTTGAATTGTTGCAACCAATTAGCAGTAACCATAATAAGGGCCATAGAACTTAGCATCTGAATAAATTTTTTGCTCCAACATGTATTTTAGTGACTTGTGATCAATCCTTATCAAGAATACTCTTCCCCATGGGTATTGGCTCTATTTTTTGACTGCTAAGAGGATAGATAGCATAATTTGTGACCTCCGCTAAAGAGCATGGATTGGAAAAGCAATGGGTCTTCCTTTCTACAACAAGACTGCTCCAATACCAACTCCAAAAGTGTCACGACCTGCACCCTAGAGTTAGGGCACGAGAACGTAACATCGCCCAGCCTACGCCGCAGTGTCGGCGGTAGAACGCTGTCCTAGGTCACATCACCTAACAATATAATGCTAAGCAGTATATACTCCCCGAATGGGGGTGACATAGCAGATACAGTCTCAATAACATCTAAGGTAGAGCATAATGAGGATAGATAAAACATAAAATCCAAAAGAGATACAGGAGATAGAAGTCTAAGTGTCTAAGATACATAAACCCAGAAATACATCTCAAAACTTAAATACAGTAATCCACAAAGTAAATACAACTCCAGACAAAATGAAATAACTATCTAAACAACCTCTACTGTGTCTCCTCTAGGCTAGCAGGCAATCCCAGGCTATCTGTAAAATTTATCAACAGGTCCAGTCAGGACAGGAGCGAGCACAATACATCTCAACAAATCATAGCAGGTTAGAAAATATAATCATACAGTAAAGTAAGATACATAATCTGAAGAAATACAGTATGTAAACAGGGAGAGAACTGTAATAGAAATATCTACTATAAATAGAGAACTAACAGTGGCTAGTGATGTAGAGTACAAGATAGCACATGTGAATGGAACAGATTTGTACATGATCTACACTAAAGAGTTGTACATGATCTACACTACTATGGAATTGTTCACATGACTACTAGCACTCCCCCGTTTCCCCAATCAATACACAAGGATCTAAACAGGTTATGTTATTGTACATGATATCACATGGGGCCCTTAAAAGGGTGCACATGATAGTATACATGAAGGCTCGATGAACATGAGAGTACAAGATTCACAAGAGTGTACATGTATGGTGAAAGCACAGGAGTACATGATGAAAGTGAAACGCACATGACACAATGTACCCGATGCTCCCGAGGGGGATAACATCGCAAGAAGAGATCCGTATAGTACTAATCTGTGATAATGTCGTGACAGCATCAAGTATAGTAATCTAAAGCAGGAATATAATTCTAAGCAGGATATGAAATGATCAGAAAATGTACTCGCCTGATAACCTGAACAGCTGATAAGTATAGGGGGTCCAACTGAAGCCACAGAGTCCTATTTAAAGCAACACAGGTTACAAGGTGTTCAAGTTGAAATAAATGAAACTCTACTAGCCATCTATATTATCCTAGGTTCTTTTAAGTCAAAACAACTCTAGGTCGACTCCGGCCAATAATCTAGCCACACTAGGTCAAGTGTTGACTTACAGTTGACTTTGGGTCAACTGGTCAACTTAGGTCAAACAGGGTCAATTCTAGTCTAATATAAAGTGTACTTCGTTATTTGTACGTCGAAACTTACGACACGCAAATCGAGATAAGATGATCAACGGTAAAGTTGATAATCTTATTATAGTGATCCACGTGTCCAACTTGTCAATTTCAGCGATGTGAGATCACTGGAATTGACTGATCTCAGTTTCGTTATACTAATCCCGAAATACGAACATTATAAGAATTAATTATTAATTAATTATAAAAGGTTAAACTCAGAGAAATTATCAACAAACATTGTCGGACGATGAAATAAACATCGCCAACGTGTCCATAATGGTCAAAATAGCTAGGATAGCCTACCCATCGGTCCAATTTGGACACAAGGGCAAAAAGGTAATTTTGGGTCAAAACGGTGTCTGTGTCGGAGCCATTTGCACCGAAAAACGTGCAAGAAAATAAGTCAATAAAATATAACAAATTATATGTCCACGAAATCAGAATAACGATACGAACCCAACGGTATCTTCAGAATTGGATTCCGTTGACCCGATCTCAATTTGGCCCGTTGACCAGAACTTGGAATTCCGGTTTGCACGGAAATACGTGTCGGAACCAAAGTTCTCAAAACTCAGCAAACTACATGTCAACAAGTCCAGAATGACGATATGAACTCAACGGTATATCCAGAATTGGATTCCGATGAGCCGATCACAAAATGACATGTTGATCCGGATATTAGTATCCGACTTGCACCGAAATACGTGTCGAATTCAATGTCCACCAAAACCTAGCAAATTATATGTCAACGAGTCCAGAATGACGATACAAACTCAACGGTATATCCGAAATTGGATTCCGATGAGCCGGCGTCAAAAAGTCTCGTTGACCCAGAATGTGGGACCCACTTTGTACCGAAAAATGTGCCAGGGCCCACGTTCTCCAAATCTAACAAATTATATATGAAAACATGCCCGAACGATGCCACGAATATAATGGTGGAGTCAGAAATGAAATCTGGAGTCCCGTGTTCAAAAATGGAATTTTACAAGTTGGAAATTACGAATTCGGACGGCCAACTTTGGCGTCGAATTCAACCAATCAAACATGCTCACAATGAAACAAAACTGGAGGGATAGCAAGAGGGTTATACCAGCTTCGCACAGGAACTGGTAGCACACCAAACGGAGCTGCGAAGGAGAAGATACAAGCTGACGAAGTTGTCCCCGCGAAACTGTCCAAATTTAATACAATTTAAACGGTCAACTTGGTGGCCAGTTTTGATGAATCAAATGATAAAATTAACGGACGAAAATTGACAGGGATGAAGGTGGATATACCGAGATTGTGACGGAGCAAAGAAATCGCCAATCCAACAGTCGAATTTCCGGGAAAATACGCACGAAGTCGCTGCGACGGAGCGCCAAAATGAACTCGATCCCGCGCGCGTCACGACGGGACGTCGTGTAAAACGCACGAATCGCCTCGACGGCGCGTCCCGGAGGACGGTGGCCGTCAGGGGACAGTATATTGGAGTTCGCCCAGCCACATGGGGGAGTCCACGCCGACCACGGCGGCGGGGGCGCCGGCGGTGGCCGACAGCACGCGCGTGCGTGCGCGCTAGGGCGCTCGACAGCCGCTGCTGTGTGCTGGGCTCGCGCGGGGCTACGTACGGCCAGGCTCCTCCGGCGAAGGCACGGGGGCTGCGCCAAGGGGCGGTGGCCGAGGGTGGTAGGGAGTGGTGGCGGATGTGGTGGTTGCTCGGTTGTGGTGTTGGTGTTGATGAAGTTGATGGTGGTATGAAGAGGAGGAGGAGAGGAAGAAAGGTGGTGCGGCGTGGAGTGGCCAACGGCCTAGAGGCCGGCCAGGGGGGAGGTGGTCGGCCTGGCTTGGGAAGAAAGGTTGTCGGGTTGGAGGAGGAAGTAGGAGTGGTTGCTGTTGGTGTGTGTTATAGTTTTTGTTTATGTGAAAGAAAAATAAGTGAGAGAGAAGAGAGAGAGAAAAGATTCTCTCCAAAAATGTTAGGACCGGCCAAAAGCTAGAGGAGGGAAATTTGTTGTCATATGGGAATTTGATGGTTGGGATTAATTTGGAGGATTCCAAAGGCTAGGATTAATATTGAGAAATTGGTCATTCCTATGGGGAATTTAAATGAACATAAATTCCAATAAATATTGAAATAAGAAAACATAATATTTAATATTATTTTGGGACGAGGAAAGTGAGGGTGTCATGATGGAGGGTAACACAAGCTGGACTGGACTCGGTGGAGCCGAATTGGGTCAAAATCGGACTTTGTGCAATAATCGAATTAAAATTAGACGTTGATGATCATGGATAAATAAGTAGCACATGAGGATTCTAATAAATGGGACACAAGTGGCAGGCGGATAGTAGGCTCAATGTAGGCTATGTCCATAATTGGGGCTGACAGATTTTGGTCGACAGGGGACCCACAAATCAAGTTGGAAGATAAATGTGACACCGTGGGGTAAAATAAAATTGGGTCACGTATCGAGAAAGTTGTGCGAAGCAAATGGAGCACAAAATGACGTGTCTGAGTGGGACACGAAGGTCATGGGTGACGAGCGTCTCGAGTAGATCATCAATGAGGAGTTGGTTTCAAGAAACTGACTGGTCTTGCGCCCCCAAACTAAAAGTCACGGTAACGTGCTAATAATGATCAAGGAAAAGAGTAGGAAAATTAATTAATGATCAAATGGTCTAAATCGACGCGAAGTTCAGCGAAGCAAAAAGAGCACAAGGGAACAAGTTTGTGTGGGACACTATATACCATCATGAAGGTAATCCTGTCCACTCCAAAACTCGTGAAGAAGATTTCCAGAGTTGAACATCCCTGACACTCCAAATATCAATGGCACGAAAAAGTACACTTAAGGAAAAATAAACAGAAAAATTATTTAATGAAACTAAATCAATCAGAAAATTAAAATAAAAAATAAAAAAAATCAACCCGAAATTCAGGGTGCTCACAAAAAGTATCACATTCAATGACAAATTTTTTCTGAAAATCAGGTATTTCGAGTACAAGAGGCTGTGTGAGGGCTTCTTTCAAATTGTTAAATGCATCGTGTGCTTTTTGCAGACCACTGGAATGCATTTTTCTTCAAAAGATCAGTCAAGGGTACAGCTATGGTGCCATAACCCTTGATAAATCTTCTATAATACCCAGTCATTCCCAAGAACCCCCTTAGTTCCCTAATGGTTTTAGGTGTTAGCTACTGACTAACTGCTTTGATTTTTTTTCTTTATCTACTGCATTCAACCCCCTTGCCAAGTTGCACTTTTTTTTATGATGCTCATCTAGTTTTTGCAGTTGCAGTACTTTTTCTAGATGATTCAAGTGCTCTACCTGTTCACTAAAAAATACTAGCACAAACTTCCTAAGAAATTCCTTAAAAATTACATTCATCATTGCTTGGAAGGTAGAATGGACATTTGTAAGGCCAAAGGGCATGACTAGTATCTTATAGTGGCCCTCATGGGTCCACATCCTCCTCAACCATCCTAACTTGATGATATCCTGCCCTTAAGTTCATCAAATAACTCTTCAATGAATGGAATAGGGAACTTGTTTTTTATAGTGTTTTGATTTAGTAACCTGTAATCTATACACATTCACTAGCTACCATATGATTTCTTTACTAAGATTACAGGTGATGAACATGACCTATTACTGGGTCTAATAATTCCAGTGTCTAACATTTCTTGGACTTTCTTCTCAATCTCATTTTCTATGGATATAGGGGGTGTCTATAGGGTCTACTGCAGACTGGTAGCATTCCAAGAATTGAGGGTATTTTATCGTCATGGTTTCTCTTTGGGGTTTTCGTCTCACCCCCTTAGGTTCCAAGAACTTCGTGGGATCAATCAGTGTTGACGATCGTGTACACCCCTTTAGGTTCCCATACTTCCTCAACAACGGAGTAACTGCATTGTTCTCCTCATCTGTATTGTCTTGATTTCTATCCACATAACACAATTGTAACACAAATATTTGAGGTTTTCGTCTCATATCCTTAATGATTGGCTCAGTTAGAATCTGTTGTGGTGATTGTATTCCCTTGAACTGATTTGTTATGCCTTTGTAAATAGGCAATTGCAATAGATCAACAACAATCTTCATTCCTTGGCAACTGATAACCACTCCCTGATACGGTGACACGGTAAGTGGAGCTCTAGTTTATCGTGCAAGGTTTCTTTTTTGCTTCATGGTAGATTGGCGTGAAGTACCAGATAAAGCCTGTAATGATATAGCAAAATACCCTTATAATGGTTCTGTGGTGTGAATTTCAAGATCCTCCTCCTCTTCTTCTTCTTCTTCTTGAGAGTCTGTTTCTTATAATGTTCAAGTTAACATTAAAAAAATTCTTCTCCTTGCACCTATGTCCTTTGAACCTTTTCTCATGACAAAGGAAGTAAAGTCCAAGATTTTGTTTTCTTTTCATAATCTCACAAGGAGAGATAGTAGTTGGCTTTGGAGTGACTAATTCTGCAACCCTGCCTTCTACTAACTTCATTACTGTGGGAAATGATTAGGCCTCGAGGATCTTCTGAAACTGTTTCAGAAGTTAGTTCAATGACATGGTTAGTGAATTGTGAAGGACCAAACTCTGTCCTTATAGACTGGCAGAAACCTTCCCAATTAAGAACATCTGTTGTGCCTGTACTGACCACACTTTTAACCTCTATCCCACTTAGGAATGTTATAGTAATTGAAGTTGTGATTTACTCTCAACAACCACTCTTCCACATCCATTCCACCATCAAAGTCAGGAATTTTAAGCCTCGGATTTGGTTATCCCCAACCTTGACCCTGAATAGGAAGGGTTGATACTCCATATTGCGGAAAGGAATTCACAACTGAGTGAATTGATAACTGGCTGATACTAACATATTACACCAGTGAGCTGCTTTGTCCTGACTGACACACAATGATACACTAATATGAATACTGCATATACTCTGTACATTGATATACCGTCTCACAGTCACTAATCTGGGTTTGTATCACTCCTCTATATATCTTCTTCTTGTAGTTGTATCGAAGATGAAGTTGGGTCCCTTTAAAATGGATTATTGTTCACCTCTGTTGAAGTCTACCAAAGGATTTTTCATCAATATTCTCAGTCTCGCTAGACTATTAACACAGTAGACATGAAACATTTTAAGGACCAATTCCAAACGGGTGTCTCGAAGCTAATTTCCACCATAGACACGGGAACATGCAACTCATTTATGTGATACTTGGATGAACTCGAGTTATAAAGGCATACAAAATCATATATCTCATCTCAATGGAGGTAAGAGTACTCTATGCTCCGAGTCCATTTAACATTTGAGTACAGTTTCGATAATGAAATTTAAGCTAAACAACATTTGATCTTTGTTTCACTAATTATCATCAACGAGGAATCCAATAAATTTTCTTACATTTTGATGAATCACGACAACAATTTAAGCTCAACGAACAAGGCAATATTTATTCTTATATTTTGATGAATCATGATAGATAGTTAACATGTAAGTAGTTCACGATGTTTTATTTGCCGTTATGTCTGACCTTGGAGTTTTGCCATATGAAGTATATGGAGAAGCTCTCTCTCTCTCTCTCTCTCTCTATATATATATATATATATATATATATATATATTAGAAGACAAGTGGTGAATGCTTCATTGTTTATTCTTTAGCCCCAAGGCTGGTTTAAATAGAAGAAATACAATTAATGTCCATCCTTGAATCAAGGAGAACTTTATTGCAATCAATATTCATCCTTGAATAAAGAAGAACTTTATGGAAAGAAAACTAAATGAAGATAGAAACATCTCTCTAATAATAGCAAAATTTTCTCTAATAATAACTAATACTAAGAGGAGAGAGATTCAAGGGATTCTCCAACCCCCCCCCCCCTCCCTCTCAAGTTGGTGCATAGATATCTATCATGCCCAGCTTGCTTATCAAATGCTCAAAGACGTGTCTTGCCAAGATTTTGGTTAAGATGTTCGCAGTTTGCTGACTAGAGGTCACAAATGGTAGACATGATTCCAGCTTCTAATTTTTTTTTATGAAGTGACGGTCAATCTCAATATGTTTGGTTCTATCATGCTGAACCGGGTTGTGGTCTATGCTTATGGCAGCTTTGCTGTCAGAATATAACTTCAATGGGAGCTCAATTTTCATCTTAAGTTCTTCCATGACTCTTTGAATCCATAATCCTTCACAAATACCCTGAGCCATAGCTCTAAACTCGGCTTCTGTACTGGTTCTTGCTACAACTTCTTCTTTTTTACTTCTCCTTGTCACAAGATTACCCCCATACATAAGTACAATATCCAGAGGTTGATCTTAATTCTGTCTGTGACTGAACCTGTCCAGTCTGCATCAGTGAAGATAGACACATTTCTTTCACTAATCTTCTTAAAAAAATAAATTCTTTCGGGGATAGGCCTTCAAGTATCTCAGTATTCTATAAACTGCCTCAAGATGTTCCTCATAAGGAGAATGCATAAACTGACTCACTACACTGACTGAGAAGGCAATGTCAGGTCTAGTACGAGACAAGTAAATTAGCTTACCCACCAACCTCTAGTATCTTCCGGTGTCAACGGGAACATTTCCTTCTCCCTAAAGTTTTGCATTAGAATCCAGGGGGTGTCGGCTAGACGACAACTACTCATTTCTGTTTTTCGCAATAGATCGAGAATGTATTTTTGTTGTGAAACCACAATTCCTTTCTTTGATCGAGCAACCTCCATACCAAGAAAGTATTTCAAGGATCCTAAGTCCTTGATTTCAAAGTCTGTAGCAAGTCTCTCTTTCACTCTTCTTATTTCAACTCTAACATCCCCAGTGAGGACAATATCATCTACATAAACAATCAAGACAACAAATTTCCAGTCAGAGGAAAATTTGGTGAATAAAGTGTGATCAGCTTGTCCTTGAGTGTACCCTTGGTTCTTCATAGACTGAGTAAACTTTCAAACCAGGCTCTAGGAGATTGCTTCAAGCCATAAAGAGACCTCTTCAACTTGCATACCTTTGATCCGAATTTGTCTTCAAAACCAGGAGGACTATCCATGTATATTTCTTCTTCTAGATCACCATTGAGGAAGGCCTTTTTAACATCCAACTGATGTAGAGGCCAATCCAGGTTAGCTGCAAGAGATAAAAGTATTCTGATAGTGTATTTTGCAATAGGAGCAAATGTCTCTGAGTAATCTATGCCATAGGTTTGAGTGAAACCCTTAGCCACCAAGCGAGTCTTATATCTTTCAACTGGCCCATCTGAATTGTACTTCACAGTAAACACCCACTTACATCCAACGGTCTTCTTACCAACTGGTAGCTAGTGTCATGATACTCCAAGTTTTATTCTTTTCAAGAGCTTTCATCTCCTCAAATACAACTTCCCTCCACTTTGGAACTTCTAGGACATCCTGTACATTCTTTGGAATCTCTACACTAGAAAATTGGGAGGTGAAGGCAGAAAAAGATGAAGACAAGTTTGAATATGATATAAAATCGGACATAGGATATTTAGGGAAAGACCTAACAGGTTTTCTAACAGCTGTGGGATCATCTATATCAGGATACCTGATACGACTCTCAGAAACAGAGATAGACTTACTTTTTCTTTTCTAAGGAGGTTGATTATTCTCCGGTTCAGATTCATGGCAGTGTTGAGATGTGGACACATCCTCTTCTTTATGGTTCTTTCTTACAAACACCTTTCCTTTCCAAGTCTTGTTTTCTACTTCGAACCTGTCCTCTTTAGATGACAATTCATTTTGTGGTATTTCAATTAGTTCATCATTATTATCATCTTCAAAATTTTTACTGTTTTTTTCATGAGAAAGTGTAGGCTCGGATTCGTCGAGTTCCTTACTCATAGTAGGAGTAGGTTCAAATAATGAATAATGGCTATTTTCTATTGGTGCAGAATTACAAGTCTTAGAATTTTGTAATATAGGCAAGGGCAAGTTATTTAAAAAACTTATGTTCTCAGTTTCAGATGAGTCTTCTTTAAGTTATTTAAAAAACTTATGTTCTCAGTTTCAAATGAGCCTTCCTTTAAGTTCTCCCCTGAAGACAAGTATCACCAAAAAAAAGGTTTGTTTTCAAAGAATGTGACATCCATAGTGACAAACACTTTCTTATTTTTTGGATCAAAGCATTTATATCCCTTCTGGGTTGGAGAGTACCCTACAAAAATATATTTTATAGCACGTGGTTTGAGTTTGCTAATATTCTTATGTTCATGAACAAATGTTGTGCAACAAAATTTTTTTTAATGTCAAATCAGTTGAAACACGAGTAAAAGGAAAACATTCTTTGAAAATATGAATTGGAGTTTAAAAATTGAGAATTTTAGAGGGCATTCTGTTAATTAAATATGCAGCAGTTAAAATTGCTTCATCCCCCAAATAATTTGGTACTTTATTTGAGAAGAGTAAAGCTCTAGACACCTGCAATAAGTGTCTATTTTTTCTTTCTGCAAATCCATTTTCTTGAGGAGTATTAGGACATGAACTTTGATGCGCAATTTCATTTTGAAGAAAAAAATCACCCAAAATTGTGTTAAAGTATTCCCTGCCATTATCACTTCTAAAGACTTGAATAGTGGTCTGAAATTGAGTTTGCACCATTTTAAAAAAATCCTTTACAGCTTGACAAACATCGGATTTCCCCTTTAACAAGTACACCCAACATACTCTTGAATGGTCATCTATAAATGTGATAAACCATTTTTTGTGAGAAAGTGTACTTGTACGATTAAGGCCCCAAATATCATTGTGAATAACATAAAAAAGTTTTGATGGTTTATAAGGCTGTATTGGAAAATGAGAACGTTGATGTTTTGCAAATTCACATGCCTAACATTTAAACAAAGACAAATCTTTATTAAGAAATAACTTAGGAAACAAGTGTTTTAAATAGCGAAAACTAGGATGGCTGAATCGTAAATGCCATAATATAATGTTGCCATCATTATTTGAAACACGAAAAGACTCAAAGCAGGAACTTATCAGTTTGGAAGGTAGTTGTGATTTAGATCCAATATCAAAGTAGTAGAGTCCTCCATTCTCCTTAGCACTGTCAATCATCTTCCCCGAATTCAAATCCTAAAAGACACAGTGAGAACCGAAAAAGTTAGTTTGACAGTTTTTTTCTTGGGCTAATTGACTGACAGACATTAGGCTACAAGATAGGTTTAGAACAGGAAGGACATCTTTAAGAGTTAACATCGGGGATAACACAACAGAACATTTACCTGCAATGGCTGAAAAGGAGCCATCTGTGACTTTTATTTTTTGATTCCCTGCAGAGGGACTATATGAAGAAAACAGAGTAGATTCACTTGTCATGTGATCGGTTGCACCTAAATCTACTATCCAAGTGTGGTTGGGACTGACACTAAGAAGATTAGAATTACCTTTTTGTGCTATAGAGCAAGAAGGATTTTGAGATTCGAGAAGTTTGAACAGTTTGTTTAGTTGTTCTGTCGTGAGTGAAAGCTGAGTTGAAGAAGATTGCTGCCCTTGATCTGAATTACTAGCCTGGAATGCATGACTGTGAGACCCGTCTCACTGTATCGGTATTTTATACGGATACGTGTTTATTCGAGCCGTATTTCGTATTTCTCGGTTCGCGAGATATTTTAAAATTTTCCAAGATATAGGAATTTCGTGACTTGGTCTAACTTGGATTTGGTTTTATTGGGTTTGGTTTAACTTTGACTTGGTTTGGTATAGTTGGTTTCTCATGAGATGAGGTGTATGGCTTAGATTTAGTGGAGAGGAATGAATGGTGGAGATCACTTGAGCTTGTTATATAAGCCACTTTTCTCTCTCCCTCCTCATTCACCCTCATTCATTTCTTTTCCACCAAACCCTAGCCATTGGAGAGAGGCAAGTACACCTTGCCGAATGTTGGACGATTTCAATTTCGTTTGTTCCATTCTCTTTATGGTTACATTCTAAGCATATTTAGAACTTGGAGTTTTCCAATTTGATGGCTAGATTGTTGTAGATCTAACTTTGAAGAAATTTTAGTTTTTATGGGTCTTGATCTATTTTGACTGCATGTTCTTGGTTAGCAAGTGCTTTTATGGAGTTTGCTCTTTGCAATATGGATTTAGGGCTCTTAGTGTTAGTGGTAGGAGCTTGAGTCATGGATTCCATGGCCATCTCCTCGGATTAATTTGTTGTTCTGGAAATGGTGAGCCGCATAGGCTGTGGCAATAGCATTAAATGCAGGCTTGCATTTTTGCTTGCCACTTGCATTAATATTTGTCCTCAGTATTTCTTTAGTATTAATACTTGCTCTCCATTTCCATTTGAGCCGCATGGAAAGGAGCTACAGGGCTTTGGCATCTGCATTAAATGCATGCTTGCATTTTTTTATTAAATAAATAATGAGCTGCATAGGCTTTAAAGAAAACATTTAATACACTTTTCTTATAATGAAATTTTATGCATTCTTTCTTAATGCATTTTCCATACATTTTCCTAGGAAATCCTTGCTAGCTGCATGGTTCTAGAGCTAGCCGCATGGGTTTTGGATGCAACATTAATCCATTCTCAAAGCATTTTGTCCTTTATGCTTTAATGCTTGATTTTTAACACTTTGGAGAAGCAGAGCCGCATGGGTATTAATGAATGAGCCGCATAGGCTTTAAAGAAAGTAATTAATTGTACTTTTCTTATCATACAATTTTTTCATGCATTCTTTCTTAATGCATTTTCCTTACATTTTTTTTTCCTAAGAAATCCTTTGCTGGCCGCAGGAGTTCTGAAGCTAGCCGTATGGGTTTTGGATGCAATATTAACCCATTCTTAAAGCATTTTGTCCTTTATGCATTTGTCCTTTATGCTTTAAATGCTTGGTTAAAGCATTTGTCCTTTATGCTTTAAAAGCTTGGTTGAAGCATCCTGGAAAGGAGCTAGCCGCATAAGGTTTCCTAAGGCTTTATATTTTGCATTTAAGACCCTAATGTTTAATATATTATGCTTAATGCATTGATTACATGCCTTTGGAATAAGCTAGCAGCATAAAGCTTCTTAAGGCCTTATGATTAATGCATTTAAGACCTTGCTATTTCATATTTTATGCTTGAAATCCTAATGCATTACTTTTATGCATTATGCATTTAAGGCCCTAAATGTTTATATTTTTATGCTTTAGTCCTTAGGATTGCATTTAATGCATTTTTTTTAGCATACTTGGCCGCAGGAGGAATGTTCATGCTTGGCCGCATGAAGTCAACTTCACTCTTGGCCTTAGATATTTTGGTCCCATAGTATATTAATATTTAGTTTGTGCCTGGCCTTTACATTGTTGCTGGCCACATGAATATAATCCTTGGCTGCATGGCCTCTTCCCACTTGCTGGCCGCATGGCCATTGTACTTTTGGACTTTGAATTTAATATTGGATCGCATGGATTCTATTGAGCTGCCTGTACTTGCAGGATATATTTTATTATATGTCATCATTGCTTGGCCACGTGAACCAATATTTAAATGGTTCACGTGAACTTTTCTTATTGCATTAATTGTGGGGGTCCCACATAGCTTCTTTTAGTTGACTTGCTTGATTGGGAGTTTGCATTTAATGAGGGTCCCACTATCTTTTGTCTTATTTGATTTTATGGTCAAATAATTGTTTCTTGGCCGCATGGGTGGCCTCCCACTCTCTTTGACCGCATGTTTGTTCTCCCACTTTTGGACCGCATGGGTCCTACTTTGATTGTTTAAATGTTTTATTTGCCTGAATTGTGGTCAGAATTTCTTCCCACTCCCAACATGAAAGTTGTAGAGTTTCTCCTTGGCTTCAAGAATATATATATTATTATTTAATTGTGCAAGTTTCTCTCCTCCTTGATAATGACATGACTTGATAGTGACCCGCCGTGGTGCACTCCTGACATGATAACTTGACCTGACAATTTGACATGATAACTTGACATGATAATTCTTGATAGTGGTCCGTCGTGGCGCACTCTTGATAAGTAATAATGACAATGATAGTGGCCCGTCGTGGCGCACTCCTGACAAGAATTAATTAGTATCCTGACACCGTGGGTGATTGTGTTTGTACAAATGAACCCGTCTTGTCTTGCATCATGTCTAGGACATGAATCCCTGGTTTTCCACGGTCAGGGATTCATACTGAAATGGACTAAGGCTAATTACTAGAATAATCCAGTAGTTCATGGAGAGACTTTCCCAGTTACCTGTTGCCCCTTTGATCCCGGCCTTATATATATACATGGGATTTGTTGCTATCCGTCGAGATGAGCGCACTTCCAGCCCGCCGTCGAGTGTGGTACCTTAGGACACATGTATCTTACTACAGTGTGTCTGCTATATCATGCTATATTTTCCTTTTCTTTGCTGGGGTCACTCAGGTAGCAGCAGGCGGGTAACCGGACTTGGAAGAATCTCATTGCATCTTGCTAGTAACTAGGCCTGTGATAACCCTAGTTAGTTAAAGTATCAAGCCGTACTTCTTGCTTGGCCGTGAATGTTAGATGGAGTTCAGTCTGTCTTGTCTTGCCTTGATCTTGTACATGATTGTTACATGTCCTGATTTCTTATTTTATCTTGCCGATAAATGGTGGGAGAAATCAAGTTCCGTTCAGACGAAGGGTTACAACCCCGGTCCTTGTTTGGTTTACGGGTTGTAACCTGGTTATCTGAATAGTCCCATGGTCATCCCATCGTATATCACCTTCCCAGTTCTATTTATTTAACATGTTCTCCAGTTTACTTTATGCTCAATGATGATTTACTTACTGTCTTCCTATGTTCGGGACAAGTGCATTGGTACTGCACAAATCTCGATCCTCCTTTACTTACTTGCTTGTTGTTTGCTAATGATTGCTGGTTTTAAGTTCATAGATTGGCCTCCTTTGTGGTACTTGCTATTTGGGGTCTGACCCCACTGGTTTTGCATGGCCAGGTTCTGATAGAAGAGCCCGAAGGATCTACCGCATCATCTACTCAACGGTGACCAGCCGGAGCACCAAAGTGCCTCAGTGGGTTTCTTCTTCATTCTCCCACTGATATGTAAATTCTCTTCTTGTAACGTTTAGCCCCGAGCACGTGTTTAGCTCGTATTTTGGTATTTTCTCGATATTGTAGCCTACGGGCATAAACATGATATGTGTATTCTAGACTATAGCTAGTCCTTATCATGTACGACTAATACTGTAGCTAGTCATCAGTTATGTGGTACTGGCTTCATGATCAGTCATGTATATATGGTTCGGGATGCCTTACTATTGTATGTATGATGATCGTACTTCTTGCTCTTGTATAATTGCCTGTGATTGAGATACCTAGGATTGTTAAACCTTAGGACGGACTGATGGCTTGTAAAGTAACCCCCATGTCTTGACAGCTTATACGTGATTTTAGAGTATTAACGTACTTTGGGATTACGTAGCTGGCTATGTCTGCCCCCGCTCTCCAGTATTCTGGTTCTGGGGCGTGACATGGTTTTAGTGGTGGCCCATGCAGGTCTCGATTTTCAGATTTGTGGGGGTTACCATGTTTAGATATCTCAATCACGATTATCCTTATTGATCTCCTTCGGATTATTCTCTATCTCTGATACTTGACTTGATATCTATTTTGATCATTGATCATTCCTGTTCCCATGATTTGATCTTGTGTCCTTCAACTTTTAAGGGCACTGTTCTTGATCCTTCTGATTATCTTGTTCGTGTTTTGCCGATGGCAGCTCAGCATTCTTCAGCCAGGCCAGTTATGGAGGATCAGTCTCAGCATGCAGACAGAGATATCAGTCCATCCCGATCAGCCAGTCGCTTCTGTCTTCGTATCTTGAGACAGGTGATAAGGTTCAAGTATCTGTTTCAACTTTGATGACACGTCCTGGGTAGAGTCATGTCTTGAACTAAGTCATTGGTACCGACTTACCTTGAGACTTGACTTTTATCCATTTTTAGGAGTCAGCTTTGGCCAGCAAGTACGTTGGTTCCTACACAACTGCCTCAGGAGACATATTGATCCATATGCCTCCAGCCTTTCTTGATTATGCTTGTATTTGTTCTTATGCATTTATTTACCGCTTACGTATTTATTTACATTACTGATTGTTCTACTTTACTTATATGCCATGCTTGATTTATTGAGATTGTTGAGTTTCCTGGAGCTTTTGTTTTGTCATCTTGCTCGACTAGCCTCAGGAAATTCCGAGGACGGAATTTTTCTAAGGTGTGGAGAGTTGTGAGACCCGTCTCACTGTATCGATATTTTATACGGATACGTGTTTATTCGAGCCGTATTTTGTATTTCTCGGTTCGCGTGATATTTTAAAATTTTCCAAGATATAGGAATTTCGTGACTTGGTCTAACTTGGATTTGGTTTTATTGGGTTTGGTTTAACTTTGACTTGGTTTGGTATAGTTGGTTTCTCATGAGATGAGGTGTATGGCTTAGATTTAGTGGAGAGGAATGAATGGTGGAGATCACTTGAGCTTGTTATATAAGCCACTTTTCTCTCTCCCTCCTCATTCACCCTCATTTATTTCTTTTCCACCAAACCCTAGCCATTGGAGAGAGGCAAGTACACCTTGCCGAATGTTGGACGATTTCAATTTAGTTTGTTCCATTCTCTTTATGGTTACATTCTAAGCATATTTAGAACTTGGAGTTTTCCAATTTGATGGCTAGATTGTTGTAGATATAACTTTGAAGAAATTTTGGTTTTTATGGGTCTTGATCTATTTTGACTGCATGTTCTTGGTTAGCAAGTGCTTTCATGTAGTTTGCTCTCTGCAATATGGATTTAGGGCTCTCAGTGTTAGTGGTAGGAGCTTGAGTCATGGATTCCATGGCCATCTCCTCGGATTAATTTGTTGTTCTGGAAATGGTGAGCCGCATAGGCTGTGGCAATAGCATTAAATGCAGGCTTGCATTTTTGCTTGCCACTTGCATTAATATTTGTCCTCAGTATTTCTTTAGTATTAATACTTGCTCTCCATTTCCATTTGAGCCGCATGGAAAGGAGCTACAGGGCTTTAGCATCTGCATTAAATGCATGCTTGCATTTTTTTATTAAATAAATAATGAGCCGCATAGGCTTTAAAGAAAACATTTAATACACTTTTCTTATAATGAAATTTTATGCATTCTTTCTTAATGCATTTTCCATACATTTTCCTAAGAAATCCTTGCTAGCCACATGGTTCTGGAGCTAGCCGCATGGGTTTTGGATGCAACATTAATCCATTCTCAAAGCATTTTGTCCTTTATGCTTTAATGCTTGATTTTTAACACTCTGGAGAAGCAGAGCCGCATGGGTATTAATGAATGAGCCGCATAGGCTTTAAAGAAAGCAATTAATTGTACTTTTCTTATCATGCAATTTTTTCATGCATTCTTTCTTAATGCATTTTCCTTACATTTTTTTTTCTAAGAAATCCTTTGCTGGCCGCATGAGTTCTGAAGCTAGCCGCATGGGTTTTGGATGCAATATTAACCCATTCTTAAAGCATTTTGTCCTTTATGCATTTGTCCTTTATGCTTTAAATGCTTGGTTAAAGCATTTGTCCTTTATGCTTTAAAAGCTTGGTTGAAGCATCCTGGAAAGGAGCTAGCCGCATAAGGTTTCCTAAGGCTTTATATTTTGCATTTAAGACCCTAATGTTTAATATATTATGCTTAATGCATTGATTACATGCCTTTGGAATAAGCTAGCCGCATAAAGCTTCTTAAGGCCTTATGATTAATGCATTTAAGACCTTGCTATTTCATATTTTATGCTTGAAATCCTAATGCATTACTTTTATGCATTATGCATTTAAGGCCCTAAATGTTTATATTTTTATGCTTTAGTCCTTAGGATTGCATTTAATGCATTTTTTTTAGCATACTTGGCCGCAGGAGGAATGTTCATGCTTGGCCGCATGAAGTCAACTTCACTCTTGGCCTTAGATATTTTGGGCCCATAGTATATTAATATTTAGTTTGTGCCTGGCCTTTACATTGTTGCTGGCCGCATGAATATAATCCTTGGCCGCATGGCCTCTTCCCACTTGCTGGCCGCATGGCCATTGTACTTTTGGACTTTGAATTTAATATTGGATCGCATGGATTCTATTGAGCTGCCTGTACTTGCAGGATATATTTTATTATATGTCATCATTGCTTGGCCACGTGAACCAATATTTAAATAGTTCACGTGAACTTTTCTTATTGCATTAATTGTGGGGGGTCCCACATAGCTTCTTTTAGTTGACTTGCTTGAGTGGGAGTTTGCATTTAATGAGGGTCCCACTATCTTTTGTCTTATTTGATTTTATGGTCTAATTATTGTTTCTTGGCCGCATGGGTGGCCTCCCACTCTCTTTGACCGCATGTTTGTTCTCCCACTTTTGGACCGCATGGGTCCCACTTTGATTGTTTAAATGTTTTATTTGCCTGAATTGTGGTCAGAATTTCTTCCCACTCCCAACATGAAAGTTGTAGAGTTTCTCGTTGGCTTCAAGAATATATATATTATATATATATATATTATTATTTAATTGTGCAAGTTTCTCTCCTCCTTGATAATGACATGACTTGATAGTGACCCGCTGTGGTGCACTCCTGACATGATAACTTGACCTGACAATTTGACATGATAACTTGACATGATAATTCTTGATAGTGGCCCGTCGTGGCGCACTCTTGATAAGTAATAATGACAATGATAGTGGCCCGTCGTGGCGCACTCCTGACAAGAATTAATTAGTATCCTGACACCGTGGGTGATTGTGTTTGTACAAATGAACCCGTCTCGTCTTGCATCATGTCTAGGACATGAATCCCTGGTTTCCCACGGTCAGGGATTCATACTGAAATGGACTAAGGCTAATTACTAGAATAATCCAGTAGTTCATGGAGAGACTTTCCCAGTTACCTGTTGCCCCTTTGATCCCGGCCTTATATATATATACATGGGATTTGTTGCTATCCGTCGAGATGAGCGCACTTCCAGCCCGCCGTCGAGTGTGGTACCTTAGGACACATGTATCTTACTACAGTGTGTCTGCTATATCATGATATCTTTTCCTTTTCTTTGCTGGGGTCACTCAGGTAGCAGCATGCGGGTAACCGGACTTGGAAGAATCTCATTGCATCTTGCTAGTAACTAGGCCTGTGATAACCCTAGTTAGTTAAAGTATCAAGCCATACTTCTTGCTTGGCCGTGAATGTTGGATGGAGTTCAGTCTGTCTTGTCTTGCCTTGATCTTGTACATGATTGTTACATGTCCTGATTTCTTATTTTATCTTGCCGATAAATGGTGGGAGAAACCAAGTTCCGTTCAGACGAAGGGTTACAACCCCGGTCCTTGTTTGGTTTACGGGTTATAACCTGGTTATCTGAATAGTCCCATGGTCATTCCATCGTATACACCTTCCCAGTTCTATTTATTTAACATGTTCTCCAGTTTACTTTATGCTCAATGATGATTTACTTACTGTCTTCCTATGTTCGGGACAAGTGTATTGGTACTGCACAAATCTCGATCCTCCTTTACTTACTTGCTTATTGTTTGCTAATGATTGCTGGTTTTAAGTTCATAGTTTGGCCTCCTTTGTGGTACTTGCTATTTGGGGTCTGACCCCACTGGTTTTGCATGGCCAGGTTCTGATAGAAGAGCCCGAAGTATCTACTGTATCATCTACTCAACGGTGACCAGCCGGAGCACCAGAGTGCCTCAGTGGGTTTCTTCTTCATTCTCCCACTGATATGTAAATTCTCTTCTTGTAACGTTTAGCCCCGAGCACGTGTTTAGCTCGTGTTTTGGTATTTTCTCGATATTGTAGCCTACGGGCATAAACATGATATGTGTATTCTAGACTATAGCTAGTCCTTATCATGTATGACTAATACTCTAGCTAGTCATCAGTTATGTGGTACTGGCTTCATGATCAGTCATGTATATATGGTTCGGGACGCCTTACTATTGTATGTATGATGATCGTACTTCTTGCTCTTGTATAATTGCCTGTGATTGAGATACCTAGGATTGTTAAACCTTAGGACGGACTGATGGCTTGTAAAGTAACCCCCATATCTTGACAGCTTATACGTGATTTCAGAGTATTAACGTACTTTGGGATTACGTAGCTGGCTATGTCTGCCTCCGCTCTCCAGTATTCTGGTTCTGGGGCGTGACAATGACCCTCATTACCACCTTTCTTTTTCCAGTTCAGAGGCTTGCCATGGAGCTTCCAACTTGTTTCACGCGCCTGTCATGCGCGTTTGCAGTGATCACACCAAGGTTTGTCTGACTTCTTACTTTCATTGAAGTTCCCAGTACCGTCGCTAGCACCGCAACCAGCACCTCCACCGTTACCGCGACCAGCACCACCACTATCGCCATGGCCTGTTGTGTCGTTCCCGCGGCCTGCTCCGTCTTCTGTCGTGGAGGAGTTGTCGTTTGTTGAGCCGGTGAGGGCTTGGCGCCATCTATTGGAATTGGCCATTGAGAGCCTAATTGGGTTGGAGAAACGGGTTTAAAAAAACTTTACAAACCCTAGGTTAGGGAACATGGCTCTGATACCATGTTAGAAGACAAGTGGTGAATGCTTCATTGTTTATTCTTCAGCCCCAAGGCTGGTTTAAATAGAAAAAATACAATTAATCTCCATCCTTGAATCAAGGAGAACTTGATACAATCAATATTCATCCTTGAATAAAGGAGAACTTTATGGAAAGAAAACTAAATGAAGATAGAAACATCTCTCTAATAATAACAAAATCTTCTCTAATAATAACTAATACTAAGAGGAGAGAGATTCAAGGGATTCTCCAACAATATATATATATATATATATATATATATATATATATATATAGAGAGAGAGAGAGAGAGAGAAAACTATCAAGATGTTACAACACCACTGCAATGTCAGATTGGTGAAATAATATATTTTGGGAACAACAGAACATCAACTAATCATTGCAGTATACTTTCAAGAACATGCCTAGTATGAACAAAATCATAAAGTCTAAGGAAGCTTCTAAATATGTTATTTTGTTTATAAGATTTATCTTAGTAGCACATAGAACAAAAAAGGAATTAGTAAAGCAGTATATACATCGCTAAAAAATGATGTTCATAAGATATATTTCTATATTGACAATACTCAACAACTTATCAGCATCTTTTATGTATATAATGTTTTTTATCACACTTTTATATGTATAATGTGAATGCCTCCTAAGTCCTAACTCACTTACAAAGAAAAAATGTCATTAGGGATGGCAATTATTTTTTAAAATTGTGCGACAGAGACCTTTTTTTCGGAGCGCATTTGGGGATTTAAAATGGTAACATGGACGGGGATGTGGGCGCGTACACGTTACGCGCGCTGAACCGAACCGGGCCGAACGACGGCGAAGGCACGCCCGTGTGGCCCACAAGATTAGTCCACAACAACTCACAAGTGAGTAAGTGAGAGAAAGTAATATAAAGACGAGTATGAGAACTCCTAGTCAACGTGGGACTAAAAAGAAGAACTTGATTTTTTCAATGAGAAGAATACAACAAATATATAATATTTTTGAAACTATAAATGTATTTATTATAAAAAAAAAATAGTAAGTGTTGCGTCCCCTAGACGAAAAATCTGACTACGCCAATGGTTTGTAGTGCAACGGTTAGGATAATTGCATGTTTTCAAAAGAGGGGGGACGAGATTTTTTTTATTTTTATAACTTTTGCTTAATTATGAAGATTTGGACGAGTTGCAAGAAAACCAAAAAGAGGTAGGACTTGGCCGCTTATTGGCAACGATGACTAAAACACTGACTTTGATGAGAAGAAAAAGTAGCCACATATTTTGTAAGGAACATTAACCTGACTTAGGTAATGACAATAAAATAGATTAGGAAGAAACAAAAAACAAAAATGATAAAATAAATAAGGAAGAAACCAAAAAAAATTGATAAAATAAATAAGGAAGAAACCAAAAGAAATAATATATTTTAATGCGTCTGCCGGGAATCGAACCCGGGTCTATTGCTTGGAAGGCAATTATCCTAACCGTTGGACTACAAACGCTCATGTTAAGCATGTTTTAAACGTGATTAATTATTATTAAATTAGAATAGATCTCAAACAACACTTATTTATCAAAAACTGTGTTTTGACTCCACCAAAGGACTATTAACACAGTAGACATGGAACATTTTAAGGATCAATTCCAAACGGGAACATGCGACTCATTTATGTGATACTTGGATGATCATATATCTCATCTCAATGGAGGTAGGAGTACTCTATGCTCCGAGTCCATTTAACATTTGAGTACAGTTTCGATAATGAAATTTAAGCTAAACAACATTTGATCTTTGTTTCACTAATTATCACCAACGAGGAAGCCAATAAATTTTCTTACATTTTGATGAATCACGACAACATGTAAGTAGCTCACAACGTTTTAATTGCCATTATGTCTGACCTTAGAGTTTTGCCATATGAAGTATATGGAATTGGTTGTCATAGATTTGCGTGGATGAACTCCCAAATTTGAAGTATACTGATATTTCTAGATTTCTAGGGTTGTAATCATTTTTCAGAGTTATCAATAATTAGCCTTCGGGGTGAGTTTGTAGGCTTTCGGACTAATTACCAAGAGATAGTAATAAATTTTCTTCCAATTTTTTTTTAAGATATCTTGATATATAGATATGTTTATATTCTCGTATGTTTATTAAATTAATGAATTGAAATTGGATTTGTCAAATTTAAACACTCATATTGGGATGGGTTCAAATATATAGTCTGATCATATGGGTTAGTAAACTAATTTTCTGAATTTGACTCGGTTAAACTGCTACAAATATCTAATATATTATTTGGAGATTGTTTCTTAGAGCATGTGGGTAAATATTAAACGAATCATAAATTTGACTCGGTAAAAAAAAGACTACTTTATTTTTCAAAAAAAAAATCAATAACCTAAATCATGAATTAAAATAGAGAAAATTTATGAAATGCCCAAAAATTTAAAAAGTTTTATGAAAAACCCACCCCAAAATAAACTTTCATCGCGTGCCCAGCATTAACTTAAAAATTAAAAAAAGGGCACGGCATGACCCTTTTGCCCTTCTAATTTATTAAGAATATCAACAAACCCAGCAAGTTTTATAAAAAACGGTTCGATTCCAGACTCTTCAAAAAAGTGTCTCTATCGCTCCCTCCTCTTCCATACTCTGTTCTGTTGCGATTTTAGGTCATCTCCTCCAAAAATCTTAGAAATTTCTTACAAGAAATCGCCAGCGAATCTCCATCACAATGTCGCAATCATCAGCAATGGAAGTAGACCAAGTTAGAGAAGAAGGAGAAGAAGTAGTTGGAAAACAACAGAAAGGAGGGAAGAAAGTTAAGAGGGTTGCTCGTAGACGAACCGCTCAAAAAGAAAAAGAAGTGCAAGAACCAGTAGAAGAACAAGAACACGGAGAACAACAAGAACAAGATCAAGAACAACAAGAAGCAGTAGCAGGGGGAGAAGAAGAAGATGAAGAAGAAGGGAAGAAAAAAGGTAAAACTTTGAGTCTTGTTCATTCTCCGTTTATATTGACGCGGCAAATGAAAATGATCATTCTCCGTCTATAAAATACACGGAGGATGCCCTTTCTGTGTCATTTGAACTAGAAATGGTCATTCTCCGTCTATTTTGAGACGGAGAATGGCATTCTCCGTGTTTAAACACACGGAGAATGTTCATTTCTGTGTTTTTGACCTAAAGAACGAGCATTCTCCGCCTAATATGAGACGGAGAATGACATTCTCCGTCTGTAAAATAGACGGAGAATGAACTTTCTTCTTGCATTAACCTAGAGAAATGAACATTCTCCGTCTCACTGACACGGAGAATGCCATTCTCCGTCTATTTTATAACGGAGAATGACGTTCTCTGTCTATTTTGACGCGGAGAATGGCATTCTCCTTGTAATTTGACCTAGAAAATGAGCATTCTCCGTCTTACTGACGCGGAGAATGGCATTCTCCGGGTCAAAAGAGACGAAGAATGCCATTCACCGTGTTAAAACAAAACGGAGAATGACATTCTCCGCCTAATATGAGACGGAGAATGGCATTCTCCGCCTTACTTAGACGGAGAATGCTCATTCTCCTGGACAAAATAAAGGGAGAATGTCATTCTCCTTGTATTTTGACCTAGAGAATGAGCATTCTCCGTCTTACTGACGCGGAGAATAAGCATTCTCCGTCTTGCTAACGCGGAGAATGGCATTCTCCGTATTAAAACACGCGGAGAATGGCATTCTCCTTGTAATTTGACCTAGAGAATGAGCATTCTCCGTCTTACTGACGCGGAGAATGGCATTCTCCGGGTCAAAAGAGACGGAGAATGCCATTCCCCGTGTTAAAACAAAACGGAGAATGACATTCTCCGTCTATTTTGAGACGGAGAATGGCATTCTCCGTCTATTTTGAAACGGATAATGGCATTCTCCCTTTATTTTGATCTAAAGAATGACATTCTCCGCCTAATATGAGACGGAGAATGGCATTCTCCGCCTTACTTAGACGGAGAATGCTCATTCTCCGGGACAAAATAAAGGGAGAATGTCATTCTCCTTGTATTTTGACCTAGAGAATGAGCATTCTCCGTCTTACTGACGCGGAGAATGAGCATTCTCCGTCTTGCTAACGCGGAGAATGGCATTCTCCGTATTAAAACACGCGGAGAATGGCATTCTCCTTGTAATTTGACCTAGAGAATGAGCATTCTCCGTCTTACTGACGCGGAGAATGGCATTCTCCGGGTCAAAAGAGACGGAGAATGCCATTCCCCGTGTTAAAACAAAACGGAGAATGACATTCTCCGTCTATTTGGAGACGGAGAATGGCATTCTCCGTCTATTTTAAAACGGAGAATGGCATTCTCCCTTTATTTTGATCTAAAGAATGAGCATTCTCCGCCTAATATGAGACGGAGAATGGCATTCTCCGCCTTACTTAGACGGAGAATGCTCATTCTCCGGGACAAAATAAAGGGAGAATGTCATTCTCCTTGTATTTTGACCTAGAGAATGAGCATTCTCCGTCTTACTGACGCGGAGAATGGCATTCTCCGTTTTAAAACACGCGGAGAATGCCATTCCCCGTGTTAATACAAAACGGAGAATGCCATTCTCCGTGTCAAAATAGACGGAGAATGATATTCTCCGTCTATTTTGACACGGAGAATGGCATTCTCCGTCTAATATTAGACGGAGAATGGCTTTCTCTTTATTATAATAAAGAAGAATGTTGACGTAAACCTAATTATTGTTGTTTTTAGGGAAAAAACTGTCAGGAACAGAGACGAAAGACTTTTCCGTGCAACATTCACCCCAGTACTCTCTCTCATGGATGAGGTGAAGGAAAAGTTTCGCCATTTGCCTGAAGCAGTTGTCGAAAGCTTGAAGAATGTAGGATTCTACGACTTCGTAGATGTATTCTACAGAAATAAGGTGAAAAAATCAGAACTGTCTAAAGTCACCCAAGGTCTGGAGAAGTTGATGGGGACTTATTTGGAAGAAGATGGAATTGGATATTTCCAATTGAGCAGCAGTATCAAAGTAGCACCAACTGCTGATGAGATGGCAACCATTTTCGGTCTGCCAATGAATGATGACACTGAAGTTGATGATAAGTATTTGAAGATCATCACTGAGAAGCAGAAGACCCCCCCACCAGCAGACTCATTCAGCATGTGTACAAAACACTTCACAAGATTGCTGAAAAATTCCAAGGGCAAAGGTGCTGAAGTCTCAAACGCTGAAGTTAGGAAAAGGATATTAGAGCTGCTGGGGGGCAAAAATGCAAGTCCCGATGAGGTGGCCAAGTTAATAGTATTCAACTTGTGCCAAACAGCATTCTTCACCAGAATGGGGGGGTCGAACTTGCCATACAAGTTCTTCGCTCTGGTGGAGAGCACAGATGTTATAAAAAGCATCTGTTGGCCTCGGATTATACTGGGGTACGTTATGGACAGCATAAAGAGGGCTGTCACAAAATCTGAAGATGGTGATGTTGATATATCGTACAAGAAGATTGAAGGTTGTACGATATACTTCTTGTATTGGTTTGCAGAGCATAGTCGACTGGTAGAAAGGAAGTGCAAACCAACAGTCGCATCTCCGAGATTCTGCACATGGGATGGGAATAAAATCTCAATATTCCTAAAAAATGAATATCAAGGTGCTAAAATGGATTCAGATTTGATATTCAAGGATATTGTTGCATTGAATGTTGATGAACTTGAAGAAGTCCCAGCAGAGCAGCAATATGTAGAAGGTGAAGACAATTTTGTTGATGAAGAAGAAGCTCAAGCTGAAGCTCAAGCACCAGCACCCTCTACAGCTGACAATGTAGATATGTTGCGTGTCTTGCAGGAGAAATCTCAGCTTATCGCTGAGAATGAGCAACTCCAGGAAAGAGCCCAGCAACTAGCGGCAGATGTAGCCCAACAACGTGTTGTGGGGCTCGTTGCTGATGGCTTGGAGAAGGAGTTAGACTCTTTAAGGAACGAGAAATCGCTCCTTATTGATGATAACAAGAAACTCCTTAAGCGAGTTGAGGAACTGGAGGCACAGGGGTCGGAACTAGACTCCCTGAGAAAGCAGAAGTCTGAGCTTACTGCTGATAATGAGAAGCTTCGTCAACATGTTGAGGAGCTACTTCTAAAAGGTAAGATTTTATATTTTTTATCTATTTTAATCTGTAATTACATGTATCTAACAAGGAGAATGAGCATTCTCCGTCTTACTGACGCGGAGAATGGCATTCTCCGGGTCAAAAGAGACGGAGAATGCCATTCCCCGTGTTAAAACAAAACGGAGAATGACATTCTCCGTCTATTTTGAGACGGAGAATGGCATTCTCCGTCTATTTTGAAACGGAGAATGGCATTCTCCCTTTATTTTGATCTAAAGAATGAGCATTCTCCGCCTAATATGAGACGGAGAATGGCATTCTCCGCCTTACTTAGACGGAGAATGCTCATTCTCCGGGACAAAATAAAGGGAGAATGTCATTCTCCTTGTATTTTGACCTAGAGAATGAGCATTCTCCGTCTTTCTAAAGCGGAGAATGGCATTCTCCGTTTTAAAACACGCGGAGAATGCCATTCTCCGTGTTAATACAAAACGGAGAATGACATTTTCTGTATTTTGACATAGAAATGATCATTCTCCGTATGTTTTGACACGGAGAATGACATTCTCCGTCTAATATTAGACGGAGAATGTCATTCTCCGTCTAAATTGACACGGAGAATGTCATTCTCCGTCTATTTGGAAACGGAGAATGACATTCTCCATCTATTTTGACACGGATAATGTCATTCTCCGTCTATTTTGAAACGGAGAATGTCATTCTCCGTCTAAATTGACACGGAGAATGACATTGTTTTTAAAAAGAAGATTATATAATATTGACATCATACCTCTTGTTCTTGTTTGTTTTTATATCAGTGAAAATGACAGAGGATCTGAAAAAAGAGAATGAAAAGCTAACTAATGATAATAACAGACTTCTAGAGGAAGTTGCCTCGTTGAATGACGAAGTCAAGAATAAGAACGATACAATCGTTAACCTTGAAGCAATGGCTAGAGCATTGGAAAGAGGGGATACTCAAGCAGTTCCCCAGAAGCATTACACAAGATCAAATGTACCTGCTGCAGATGAGGATGATTTTGCTACATTGCAAAAGAAGAAAACATCCGATGCTACAACAAGTAAGAAGGCAGGTCCTGGTCGGAAAAGAAAAGCTGCTACTAGTCCCAGTAAGAATGTAGCTCCTGCTGGGAAAAAAAAAAGCTCCTTCCAGCCCCAAGAAGGTCGACAATAAAAAGGAGATGTCAGCTCCTGAAGAACTTGAGGAAGAATCTCCTCAAACAGTAAAGCTTGTTAGAGATGGGAAAATGCTGATGCAATGTCCGAAGCTCAGACTTTGGAACGTTGCAGACGATGAGCTGAAGCAAGTATACAGGAGCATCGTATACACAAGAAGGATGTCTCCAACGTAAGTATTCTAAACTTGAACCAATTTCTGTTTAGAATACTTATGTATATATGTACTTTCCAAGTGCAATGATCATTCTCTATTGGAGTTATTTTTTATGCAATTTTATCATTAGCCTATATTATTATCATAATCGAAACTAAATTTATGTGCAGTGATTATGTATATATGTACTTTCCAAGTGCTCCAGAAGAGTGTAAAATAAGAAGAAGAAATAATGATGTCAGCATGTTGTTAAGTGCTAAAGATTTTCAAGACATTATAAATGAGGCGGATATAGAAGCCGGTGTTATGAACTACCTAATAAAGCTTATGAACGACGTTCAAGCCGAATTAAGGCAGAACATTCAGTCAAGCTCGCAGGGTGCACAATGTAAATGGTTTGCAATCATGATGCCCCATTCATTGGTAAGAATCGAAACTGAAAAATAAATATTAATGTGTACAGCTACTAATAGTGTTGTAAAAAACTAACTCATGTTATTATTTTATTTTTTTTCTTCTGGAAAACAGGGTACTGCCAAGATTATCGATAAAGAAAATCCAACAGAAGGAGCAGTGTACAATTTCAAAGTTGATATAGAAGATTTTATAATGGAGCTGGAAGATGACATTGAATGGCTATTCGTGCCACTCTTCCGCGAGGAAAATAAACACTATACGCTGCTGGCATTCAACTTCAGCTCCTATGTTTGGACGCACTACAACTCATTGCGGAAAAACACGGGCGCTAAGGGAATCGAGGATGCAGTATACATGAAGAATAAAATTGAGCCAATTATAATAAAGAAGATTGCATTGATGAGTAATAAAAGCCCAGCAATCTCGGAATATGAAACAACAGAGCTCAAGGTTTGCAAAGAATGTCCACAGCAACTAACACCCAGCTGCCTTCTGTATGTTTCATATTATATTGAAAAGTTGTCGAGATATCCATTTGATTTACGGAAGAAAACAAACAAACAAGTTCACAATACTATTGTAAAGAGAAGGCTAGATTTGGCTAAGGCTTTGCTTATGAGTAAATGTGCAATTCCTTTTGTAAAATGACAATGTAAATTGGCTAACAAATTCAATGTATATATTCTGTTTGTCAGGTTTCTTTTGTAATGTATTTGTTTTCCTTTTTATTGAAATTCAATTTTACGACTAATTTACATTGTTCTATATATGTAAATCTGTTTTGTTAAAGTTCTGTTGTTTGATTCAAACCTATAATGTCATTATCTGTGTTAATACAAACCTATAATGTGTGCATTTGGAACTTAGAATGGCCATTCTCCGTTTCGTATGAGACGGAGAATGGCATTCTCCGGGTCAATAGAGACGGAGAATGCCATTCTCTTTGTATTTTGACCTAGAGAATGAGCATTCTCCGTCTTACTGACGCGGAGAATGGCATTCTCCGTTTTAAAACACGCGGAGAATGGTTATTCTCCTTCTATTTTGACTTATAAATGGCCATTCTCCGTCTTAGGGACGCGGAGAATGCCATTCTCTATTTCGTATGAGACGGAGAATGTCATTCTCCGGGTCAAAAGAGACGGAGAATGCCATTCTCCTTGTATTTTGACCTAGAGAATGAGCATTCTCCGTCTTACTGACGCGGAGAATGGCATTCTCCGTTTTAAAACACGCGGAGAATGATTATTCTCCTTGTATTTTTGACCTAGTAAGGAACATTGTCCGTCTTAGTGACGCGGAGAATGGCCATTCTCCGTTTCGTATGAGACGGAGAATGTCATTCTCCGGGTCAAAAGAGAAGGAGAATGCCATTCTCCTTGTATTTTGACCTAGAGAATGAGCATTCTCCGTCTTACTGATGCGGATACAACGCAATGGGCGAATGGACACATACAACAAGTGATCGCATAGGAAGTGGCCCGTGCCTATAAATAGGCCCTGGAGGAGAGAGAAATTTCATTATTCCCTTCTCTTTCAGTTTTTCAGAAAACTCTTCGTCTTTTTTCTTTAATAACCATGTCTCCAAAGGTCGCCAAGAGATCCGCGAAGGGCAAGGGGGCTGCGCCGAGTGACTCTCCTCCTGCGGCAGTGTCCTCGGCAGTGGTGAAGGAGGAGATGCTGCCTTCTCTCATCAAACAAGGGTCACCGTTCGTTAAGGAGGAGGTGATACAAAAAATTGAAGTAAAAGAAGAATTGTCGATGATCGGGGAAGGAATTACTCCCAAGATTGAAGCTGCTGTGAAAGAGGAGCCCAAGTCTGAGGGTAGTAGCACTGGAAGTTCTGACCATCCAGCCCCGGCCGACGACCTTGATCAATTACATCCTACATATGCGAAATGGTTGAGGGAATGGTATATCCCTCGACACAGATAGGGTCCGCGGGTTTTCATAAATTTCCGTATTTTGTATTGGTATTTCTATCTGTCTTCAGGTTTATGTTTCACTCCTTTTGGACATCAAATGTAATCCTCTACTTCTTGCCCTGATGAAGATATGAAGAACCTTTTGTTTTGCTCATGAGATGTAGTCCTGTGAATGTAACTGAAGCGGAATGTCATTCTCTGTGTCAAAATAGACGGATAATTCCATTCTCCGTCTTAAAATACACGGAGAATTACATTATCTTTGTATTTTGACTTATAAATAACCATTCTCCGTGTATATAAAACGGAGAATGGCATTCTCCGTCTTACTGACGCGGAGAATGGCATTCTCCGTTTTAAAACACGCGGAGAATGGTTATTCTTTGTATTTTTGACCTAGAAAGGAACATTGTCCGTCTTAGGGACGCGGAGAATGCCATTCTCCGTGTCCCAATAGACGGAGAATGTCATTATCCGGGTCAATAGAGACGGAGAATGCCATTCTCTTTGTATTTTGACCTAGAGAATGAGCATTCTCCGTCTTACTGACGCGGAGAATGGCATTCTCCGTTTTAAAACACGCGGAGAATGATTATTCTTTGTATTTTTGACCTAGAAAGGAACATTGTCCGTCTTAGGGACGCGGAGAATGCAATTCTCCGTTTCGTATGAGACGGAGAATGTCATTCTCCGGGTCAAAAAAGACGGAGAATGCCATTCTCTTTGTATTTTGAACTAGAGAATGAGCATTCTCCGTCTTACTGACGTGGAGAATGGCATTCTCCATTTTAAAACACGCGGATAATGGTTATTCTTTGTATTTTTGACCTAGAAAGGAACATTGTCCGTCTTAGGGACGCGGAGAATGCCATTCTCCGTGTCCAAATAGACGGAGAATGTCATTCTCCGGGTCAAAAGATACGGAGAATGCCATTCTGCTTGTATTTTGACCTAGAGAATGAGCATTCTCCGTCTTACTGACGCGGAGAATGGCATTCTCCATTTTAAAACACGCGGAGAATGATTATTCTCCTATTTTTGACTTATAAATGGCCATTCTCCGTGTATCTAAAACGGAGAATGATTATTCTCCGTGTTAAAACACACGGAGAATGGTCATTCAATACATTATAAAGTCAGAGAGTATAAAGGAGAATAAGTTCTTATGCTGATATGCAGAATTCAAACTATTACCATTGATATCAAAAAATGTAAGATATGTATTCAAAAACAATTTCCAGTTATATAAAAGAAGGAATATATTTGTATGTATTAACGAGGGGGCGCTGCCCCCTCGACCACCGTAGCAGCACGTGGAGGCAGAGGACAAGTGCTGCGATTGTGATTGCATAATTCAAAACAATTCTGGCACCTTATCTTTCTCTTCTCTTTTCCCTTGTTCTCATATTTGCTCTTGTAACGGTCCACTTTTGGTCGTCCAGGACCACGTTTCGGAACAGGGGGTAGAACAACATCAGTGGGATTATTTTCAAACTGTTTTTCGCAATCTGGAACAGGACGAATAGCACATGAATATAACTTCCGGTAATAATCTGATGTCCAATACTGCTCCACAAAGTCGTAAACAGATTTATCTGAACCAACTCTGATGCATTGTATTGCATGGCTGCATGGGAATCCATATACCTTCCATCTACGACAACTACAATGACAATCAAGAAGATTCACCATGTGGGAGGAAGTATCTGCGATGACCTCAAATTCGAAATCACCGGACCGATATACCCTATAACACATGCCATCATCTGTAAGCTGCTTCAGCATATCCTCAGCGTATGGAGTCAATTTGCTATTCAAACCAATTGCATCCTTGTGGCGATCCGAAATCATCTTCATCATCTTCACACGGATGACATTTACAATTGCTGAAATAGGCAATTTCTTCTCAGCCTTTATCCATGCATTGAATGACTCTGCACAACTAGAAGCAACCTCACCGTATCTACATCCCGGGAAGAATGCGTTTGACCAGTGTTCAGGTTTTTGTTTATTCATCCAATTCACAACATGACCACAATTCAGATCATAAATCTTCTTGATTGCTTGTCTATACCCACCTTTATACAGAAAAACAAATAAGTAATAAAGAATTAGGTCAATTCACAAAATTATGAAAAAATAAGTGCATTCTCATAAGGATAATAGTCATTCTCCGTTCAAAAGCTAACGGAGAATGATATTCTCCGTTCTATGCAAGACGGAGAATACCATTCTCCGTTCAAAAGCTAACGGAGAATGCTATTCTCCGTTCTATGTTGGACGGAGAATGGTCATTCTCCGTGTGATTGAAACGGAGAATGACTATTCTCCGTCTTACTGACACGGAGAATGGTCATTCTCCTTGTTAAATTAATGGTAAATGCATTAAAAATGTGCATATATCTGTCTCATTAACACACCTGGAGTTAGAGCATATACTGCTTGCCTCCAAGCTTCAAGTACATGCGGATACAATCTTTCATTTCCTTTCTCTTTCATCGGTATGTTATTCTTCATGTGATAATAGCAATAGCTATGGTAATCATTAGGAAACACTTTAGGGACTTCAGAAACTAGACCAGTGCCTTGATCCGAAAGAAAAATAATACGCCTACTACATCCAACAACATTCTTTAGATTTCTAAGGAACCATTCCCAATTATCGCCATCTTCGCCTGAGACTATACCGTATGCAATAGGGTAGAACTGTTGGTTACCATTCTTCGCTGTAGCAGACATCAAACATCCTCTAAACCTACCTGTAAGGAAAGTAGCATCCAAATATAGCATTGGACGACAATATTGAAAGCCTTCTACGCAAGCCCCATATGAAAGAAAAAGCCGCTCAAACCTCATTGATGAATCATCTTTCTGAAAGTCGATAACGGAACCATTATTGGTTTCCTTTACCTTGTTGACATACCAACACAAGTTACTGTAAGATCTAACATCATCTCCGTACATTTCCTGGTGCACCAGCCTAATGCCATGGTATGCCTGCCCGTAGGTAACAGATAAGCCGTAGTCGACCTTGAAATCATCGACAACAGATTTTGCTGACTTTTTAGGATGCATCCGAACAATGTCACTAACCAAACTTTTCACAAACTTTGCTGGAACAACCTGATTACCTTTATCCATATAGCCAGCTCCACAATTATGTTCTCCCACATACCTCTTCACCTCAAAAATTTGATTATCTTTCGAAATAGATATAGCATGGAAGCTCCACAAACAAGCATGTGTCTTGTAATTCTTGCAGCAAACAGTATACCTCCCCGGCTCAGATTTCAAAATGTGAAATGGATGACGAGATTCAAAACATACCTTTCTAACAGCATTCCTAACTTCTTCAACACCATTTAGAAAAATCTGACCAACACCAGTAATTGATCCAGGCCACATATCCGATTTCCTCTTCTTCACTGTCTCAGTTGAGCCCTCATAAAATTGTACTACTCGTTTGTCCTTTACAGTAGGAGAAGATCTACTCAAAGAACTAGAGGAGGAAGACGAAGGTCCCATGTGAAAGCTTTGACAAAGAAAAGATGTTGATGAAGAACATTGAGAGTATATTTGCTCCACAAATAGATCAAAACTCACATCATGAGTACCGTTAAAACCACCAACCAATGAGCGAAGCCAAAAATCACTTTCAACATACAGTTCAGTCCCATCAGAGTGCAAAAACCTGAAACGGAAGGAAAGTGGATCCAAAGAAGTCCATCGATCGCACACTTTATTCTTTAAAAAATCCACGGTACTTTCATATGTGACACGGCAGGAAACTATGTCTCCCTTGAAACAAATGTTAACTAAACAACTTGATTCCATATCTTCCCCCCTGATAACATAAAAACATAAGAGGCCACAAATAGAACAATAAAATTCTCATCTAATAATGATTATTCTCCGTCTAAAAATAACGGAGAATAAATATCATCAGTTGGAACTAACTTATAATGATCATTCTCCGTCTAAAGTAAAACGGAGAATGTCATTCTCCGTCCTAATTAAGACGGAGAATGTCATTCTCCGTCCTAACTAAGACGGATAATGTCATTCTCCGTTCAAATTAAAACGGAGAATGTCATTCTCCGTCCTAATTAAGACGGAGAATGGCATTCTCCGTCCTAAAAACAAACGGTTAATGATCTTTATAAGAAGTAATTGTCATTCTCCTTTAAAATATAACGGAGAATGCTATTCGCATAAAATAACAAGATTAAATATCTCACTAACATTTTCTAAGTTAATAATCTTCATAACAAAATCAAATTCAGCATAAATTATGAGATATACGAAGCTGATGGATGAATTTCTACAGATCTGAACTCTCACCTTGTTTTAAGATCTATAAAAGACGGAGAAGAAGATCTTCTATCCACAATTGACCTAATCGCCGGAAACCACGAAGATGATGTTGATGATGATGATGATCGATGATGATGAAGGATGATCGACGTTCGACTGACGAAAACCACAGTGAACTACGAACGATTCTGCGATCTCTAATAAAGATTATATCAATGGATTTCAAATTTCTCGTGAAGAAGAAGAAGAATACGAATTTCTCAATCCAAATCTGAGTTTGCGAATTCATAATTATATATAGATGTCCAAATTTACGCGAAGGGGTATTTTTGGAATTATGATAATGGCAAATTTTGTAAATACATAGCAACTAGAGAGAATCTTGAAATATTTAACGTGTAAAAACTTAATTCTGGGCATTTCATAAAAATAATCCAGCGGGTGGGCATTTCATAAAAGCCCACCCCGAAATTGGGCTTCTCAGCAATTTTCAGAATAAAATTTAACCTTTATTTAAATAACATTTATTTTAAAAGTAGTCGAATTAAAAATAATTCAAATATGATCTAATTGGCAAAATCAAATGATCAGACGCAATCTAGTTTGGATCAAAACTAATTATAGTTTAAAACTAATCAAATTAATTACAACGATAATAGGGATACTTTCATTAGTTTTGTATAAATGTACTGAGTTTATTTGTTCAATAAATTAATTACCTCCCCCCCCCCCTCCCCCACCCGCAAAAATAAAATAAAAAAGAAAGATATATATATATATATATATATATATATATATATATATATATATATATATATATATATATATATATATATATATATTTAAAAAAAGAAAAAAAAGAAAAGAAATATATATATATATATATATATATATATATAATATATATATATATATATATTATATATATATATATATCTATATATATATATATTCTTTTCTTTTTTTTCTTTTTTTTAAATATATAATATATATATATATATATATATATATATATATATATATATATATATATATATTTTAAAAAAGAAAAAAAGAAAAGAAATATATATATATATATATATATATATATATATATATATATATATATATATATATATATATATATATATATATATATATATATATATATATTCTACTATATAATAGGAAAACTTGGATGGTGAAACTTTTGAATTCCAAAAATACCCTTGCATGTCTATACTAATTAAAAATTGTTCATTAATTTTAATAAAGACAACTTAATAATTAGGAAGACTACCCTTTGGTCTTCCTAAAGAGTCTTCCTAAGTCAATTAAAAAAATGTTAAATACGTGCACATATGCTAGTATATATATATATATATATATATATATATATATATATATATATATATATATATATATATATATATATATATATATATATATATATATGATAGTTTCATAGTTCAGTAAAAAAAGATTATTATTCCAAAAAATTTTCAATAACTTAAATTTAACCATTATTTAAAACTTACATCCCAGTGTAATGCATATTTTAAAACTAGTCGAATTAAAAATAATTCAAATATGATCTAATTAGCAAAAACAAATGATCAAACGTAATCCAGTTTGGATCAAAACTAAATATAGTTTAAAACTAATCAAATTTAAAATTAAAATTATATTTAATCAAATTGTAATCCATTCTCTGTATGGAATATAATAGGAGCAAAACAAAATATAGATTGATACAACAAACAGAGACGGATACAACAACAACACAACGTATGAGGAGGAGACGGATGCAACAAGAGATGAGGAGGAGACGGATGCAACATGAGAAGAAAATCAGACGACCAACAAGCAAACCCGAAAGACCACCAAAAAGACCGAGCAATGGCATAAGTACGTAAGGCTTCCGGCGAGATCCGTAGTTGCTGTTCGATTGGTGTGTAAGTCTTGGTTGCTGTTGACAATTAGTCCAAGTTTCATCCTCAGTCATGCCCGTCGAGCCCGCACAAATATTGTGTTTGGGTCCAAAAAGCACTCCACCTTGTACCGTGTGAGCCTCAACGCCAACACAAAGAGGAGAGTGATAGAGAGCGAGACGGAGCTTCCAAGCTGTTGGAGTATGTTGGCAGAGATTCTAGGCTTAAATTGTCAGCTTCCTGCGATGGGCTGTTATGCTTTGAATTTGAGGGCAATAGGAGGAGGAGGATCGGTTACGTTGTGTGTAACCCAGTGACCAAGAACTGGCTTATTGTTCCTCGGAACTTGCGTAATGGTTTCTACGGCTTCATTAGTGGCTTCTATCTCCACTCTTAAACAGGAGAGTATAGATTGCTGCAACAATACTTTGAAATAGACACAAGCACTGGATATGAAAACGAAGGATACGAAGGGTTCAGTATCGGAGGATCAAGTGGAGCTTGGAGACCTATTCATGCCTCTTCTGGTATCTCCTCCTCGTGGCTCTGGCCTTCACGTATCTTTCTACGTGGAAGTATCCATTTTTTGTCTGTTCTATATTGTGATTTTAGAGTTGAATTTGATACAAATACTGAAAAATTCAAAAAAAAAAAATACACATCCCTCCTCGACTGCATCTACATGGTTACAATAATGATCTGATAGAGATGGGAGAAAGCTTGGGTTTGTGTCAACCAAATGCAAATTCGAGCGAAATAAACATATGGTGTTTGAAAGACTACACCAAAGCAGAGGAATGGGTCAAACAGTACACAGTCTCAGTCTATGGACATTTCTGCACTCATTTGGCTATTTGGGATGATGGGAAAGAGCTTCTATTAAAATGTGATGACAGTGGTTTTGCGCTCTACAACTTGGAGTCCAAGACTTTCAAAAAGACAAGGATCGACAACTTGAGGCACTATCCTCAGATTTGGGCGCCTTACATAGAAAGTCTTGTGTCTTGTAATTCTTTGAAGAACATGAGGTATCTCTGTTAACTTATAATTCCGGTCCAAGTATCTTAAGTTGCTCTGAGTTGTTACATCTTAAGAGGTGGATTTTTAGTTGCCCCGGGCTAACAGGAACTTCATTTTGGTTTAATTTGAACTCTCTTTTTTTTTTAAGTCTTGTGAGCATTAATATGTGTTTCAATTCAAGGCATGCCCTTCTGAGTTTCAATTCAAATAGTGAATCATTAATATTGTGTTTCATTTCTTAAGGAAGCATATTCATGCAGCATAGATTGATAGCATTGGGTCTGAATAATATTCTTACTTTTCACTGTGGCGTAATATGTACTTATAATAGAGATGGCTGCAACGGATCATATAGTACACAATTTTAGTAAATAGCATAAGGATATTTATGTATAATTAAGAGTATTATATGTTGGAAAAGGTGCACTCCTTTGGCCATTCGGGATAATGGGAAGGAGGTTCTCCTAATATTTGACTCACTTCGAGTCTGAGACTTTCAGGAAGAAAATGATCAACAAGGGGCAAATTTTTGTGGTTTTAATTGGGTGCATCACATCACATAGAAAGTCTTGTATCTTTTAATTCCTTAAAACAAGTGATACTGAGGTATCTAGATCTTTTATCTAACACATTAATAGTCTTCTTCCAAATAACTTTTGTTATGGAATTAATTCAAGACTATTGTTTGCAATGGACTTCTAGTGATTAATGTTCTACAAGAAATTCCCAAAGAAATGTGGGATGAGCTTCTATGTGATTGTTTGGCTCTCTAAATTAAACATTTTTTTCCACAAACATTAATTGTGATTGGATAATAGACGAGTTCTATTCTATAAAGCCTCGTCGGGTACAACATCGATAGGTATGTCATATGTGAACATTTTAAGGATCAATTCCAAATGGGTGTCTGGAGTCTAATTTATGCGTTTCCATGAACTGGACAAACTCCATACGTTAGCATCTAGTACGGAGTGGCATATTTTTCATGATCTCACAATAGCCTTCTAAATGTCATCTAGAGTAAGCAAACATCGAGCAATAGAACATGCAACTCATTTATGTGATACTTGGATGAACTCAAGTTATAAAGGCATACATAATTATATATCTTATCTCAATGGAGGTAAGAGTACTAGATGCTCTTTGAGTCCATCTAACATTAGGCCACCAATACCGTACCACAATTTCATTGAAGTTTAATGAACTTGGGTCACAAAAGTAACATACTTTCAGGGTGCTCTTCCTCCTTTAAAATGGTGAAAGCGGTTAAAATCTTTCACGATGATCTCTCTTTTTGTAATCCTTGAAATAAGTTTGGTAGCATTGTGACACTTCCCACAAATCCGTAAGTTCTTGGAGATCTGGATAGGAGTTCTCCATGAGGTACTTTCTCTTTGAAGAAGTGAGGCAAATTTCGGAGATTTGGGTGCCTTACATAGAAAAGCTTTTTCTTGTAATTCTGTGAAGAAGTGATAATGAGGTATCTAGATCTGTTAACTTAATCTTACGCATTAATTGCCTTCTTCCAAATAACTTTTGTTGCAAAATTAATTCAATACTTTATTGTCTGCAAGGGAATTCTAGTGATTAATCTTCTGCAAGACACCCAAAAAAATATTCTATATTAGCAAAATTAATTTAATACTTTATTGTCTGCAAGGGAAGTCTAGAAATATTTGAAGTTGATAGTACTGAAATTAGGTTGCATTGTCTAGTATGTGCATGATGCGCAGTGCAATTTATAATTCTCTCACATAACTTATGAAGGTGATTGTGATTATATATTAGCATTCAATACGAATACCGAGAAATTCAGAAAAATGTCCCTCCTTCCCTAACTGCATCTACAAGGTTACAACGATAATAATCTGATAGAGATGGGAGGAGGAAGTTTGGGTTTGTGGCAAATAAACAAAGATTCGGAGGAGATGGACATATGGTGTTTAAAAGACTACACCAAAGAGGAATGGGTCAAACAGTGCACAGTTTTATTAGCGGACACAAGCAATTCCATATTGTGCATTCCCCTGGCCATTTGGGATGATAGGAAGGAGCTTCTGCTAAATGTGCTTACGGTGGTCGTTTTGTTCTCATTAACTTGGAGTCTAATGAGACTTCCGAGACGGAAAAGTTCGGCAAGTTAACTTATCTGCAGAATTGAGTGCCTCACAAAGAAACCCTTGTATCTTGCAATCCTTCTTTGAAGAGTACATGAGGTATCTCATGTCAACTTATAATTCTGGTTCAAGTATGCTATTTTGTTCTTGTCTATCTACCTTGTTAGCTTTGGATGTAACCACTAAAAAATCTCTATAGCATATACAGATTCTTATCACCTCAAGCATACATGATTGTAATGTCAAAAACACATTGTTAATGTCAAAAACCTTGCTGAAATAAAGTCATCAATACTAAATGGAGCCTCTTGGTGTTGAAGTCATCAATGAATAGAGCTCTAAAGAAACCAAGATTCAAGACATTAATTCATATCGGACTGTCTACAGGTTAACATAAACGAATATCTAATCCACCTTTTCTCGCAACTATTATATGTCTATAAGGTTGCAACTTCACGAATCCGGCAAAACCACGTTACAAAGCACACAAAGAATAAAACATGTTCTTCCTTGCAAACGCAGTTGCAATTGAGATAGAACGGTCACATCATAGAAGGATGAAGAAGGATAAATAAACAAAAACATGCTTTTCTTTACGTTCGCAGATGCTACAATGAAATAGAACAAAAAACAACAAGATAAGAACAGAAATCAACTCATTGATGGGGTGAACAAGACATCGTTGCTCAAAGCAAGATTCGCTCCATAGACGATCTGCTCCCAAGCAGCAACAAGTTCAAAAAAAAACTCCTTAACGTTCTTGGTCACTCTCGGAGAGACATGGACCTCATTTGAGCCGATGTTTACCGAGGTGCATAGGCCCCTGGGGTAGGCGCATATGCTTGCAGCTGTAGGCGCATATGCTTGCAGCTGTAGGCGCATAGACCCCCTGGACTGGATTGTGGTCTTCCCATTTTCTCTATCTTCCACACCTCAAACGAGCGGGATGGGACTTTATTTATAGAGCAGCTCAGCACCTATGCACGCATAGCCCCACACATGTGCGCGTAAGCGCTTGACCAACCAAATTCTACAAAATTTGGGTTACAGAGTCCTATGCCCTAATAGTTGCGTGTGCATACCCTAATGTACGGACTGTCACATCAGTCTGCACGCAGAAAGCAGTGACGGCAGACAAGATACACAACGCCGAAAGCAGCCACTCGCAACAAAGGCGCATAGCCCCTGGACGCATAGAGCCTTGACGCATAGCACCTGGACTCATAGCTCCTATATGCATAGAGACCTACCGCATAGCGCATGACGCTTATGCATCTGGAAGCCTACGCGCATGTCCGCCTTGGCACCTTGACGCATAGCGCCCGAGCAAGCAACCGTGCATGCAACTCACGCAAAAAAAGTAGCGCACGAGAGCCATGCAACGATACTGATGTGCTAAGTAAAGTGCCATCAAAGTACCACTTTACGTCCTTAGCCCGAGCCCGAGTCCTAGTCTGAGTCGCTAAGCCCCTACGAGCTTAGCTCCTAAGGATTCCCAAAGAGAAGTGACAAAACAATGGATTGTTCCTTGTGTTACACTTAACTCTCTAGGAAAATCAACCTACATGGGCAACCTCACCCCATGTGCATACTCTAACACAAATAAAGATATTATATTGTAATCTACACCATGGTGGTTTTTCCAGTGTGGGACAAAAAGCACCAACAATCTCCCATGGATGAATTCCCAAATTTAAACGAGACAGTGAAATTCTAGATTTGAGCAATAACATTACAAGCCATTTGAATAAGGAAACTCTAGATTTGCATGGATGTGAGAATCCAGATCAAAACATAATATAGATATAAAAAAGAAATATATATATATATATATATATATATATATATATATATATATATATATATATATATATATATTAAAATATATATATATATATATTTATATATATATATATAATATATTTAAAGTATATAATATATATATATATATATATATATATATATATATATATATATTTATATATAAATATATATATATATAATATATATTTATATATATATATATTTAAGTATATATATATATATATATATATATATATATATATATATATATATATATATATATATATAATATATATATATCTATTAAAAGAACCCCCTTTATTAAAAATATAATATATATATATATATAATATTATCTATCTCTATATATATATATTTTAAAAGAAAACCCCCTTTTATTAAAATCAGGCTAAAAAAACTGAAGCCTGACACGTATACAAGACAAAATACCAAAAGGGAAGGACAGGGGAAAAGACCGGACGCGACCGTCAAAACTAAAAGAAGAACTTTGCCCGAAAGCCGGAGAACTGTGGGAGCAAAGGGATCTCTCCGTTTGCCGCATTGCCGGTGTATCTCCCGGATTAGCTGATCAGCCGAGTATTGGTGTCCCTCGTATCTCGCTTTGTTGCGATTTTTCAGATAGCCCAGGTGGCGGCCGCTGCAACGATCTGGTGGCCGTGGGAAGCGGCGCCCCAGTGAGCCAGAAGATCGATAAGCGCCCGTCGTCTGGAGAGGTGTTGTAGTTGTGATTGAGGTGCGCTATTTTGTCAGGAGGCTGCCTTCCCTGAAGATGTGGTCGATAGTCTCCGTTTGACGTTCGCTGCAACCGTTACAAGCGTATGCCAGCTAAAACCGATGGAGTTAAGGTTGTCGTCAGTGGGAAGTCTCTTTCATTTATATATATATATATATATAATATATAATATATATATATATAAAAGAAACCCCTTTTAAAACAAGGCTCAAAAAACTGAAGCCTGACACGTTATACAAGACAAAAGTGTTGGGAAAGAAGCGCGGAAACCTTTCCCCAAACCGGAGAGTACCTGCGAGAGGACCGAGCAAACAACGCAACGAACCCAAAAACAAGCACACACAACAATCCGCAGACACAGAGAATTTTGACGTGGAAACCCTTGCGGGAAAACCACGGGACGATCGGAGTCCAACCCTGAGAAGCCTCCACTAATGGAATAGAAGAATTACACCCTCTACAAACTCCTCCCGATCCAAATCGGATCCCCACAACACTCAGAGACAAGAACAATGATCACAAGGCTACGAAGAACGAGAACGACGAGTAGAGATTACCCAAAACCGATCTCCTTCGAAACGCCTTCAATCCTCCGTCTTCTTCTCCGATAATGGCACTCTTGCCTCCTTCTCTCTCAAACTTGTGTTATGTTACACTTGTGAATTAGGGTTAGAAAACTCAATATATACTCCTAATCCCGCAACCAACCTGAACCGTTGGATTAGATCCAATGATGAAACTCATCCAAAATCCCGCTTCAGCCCCCGACACACAGAGTTCGGCCAGAACTCTGCGGGGCAACCAGCACTGGCCGACCCACTTCTAGAATGAGGAGGCAAAGTTCGGCCAGAACTCTGCCAGGGCAGAGTTCGGCCCGAACTCGGCCCCTCTGCTTCCAGCAGCTCTCTGCCTCTCTCAGCAGTCCTGCTTCCTCCCCGAGCTTCTTCGACACACGAACGGCGCTCGTCGCACTCCGGGTCTTCTCCTAGGTGGAACCCCACCCACTCTAACAAATCTCCCCCTTCACAACTATGGGGAGGACGTCGTCATCCCGACGATCTGCCTGTACTCAAACTTCTCTTGGTAGAATCTTCGTGAACATATCAGCTCCGTTGTCATCTGTATGCACCTTCTCAAGCTCCGCGTCCTTCTTTTCAACCACAATCCCGTATCCAGTGATACCGAGTCTCGATGTGCTTGGACCGGCTAGAAACGTCTGATTCTTCACGATGGATAGCACTCTGACTGTCGCAAAGCAAAGTATACTGCTCTTGCTTCAGTCCCATTTCCTGCAACAGCTTCTTCATCCACAACAGCTCCTTGCAAGCCTCCGTCGCCGCAATGTATTCTGCCTCCGTCGTCGACAAGGCACACACTTCTGCAACCGCGACTGCCACGACACGCTCCTCCCCCAAACCATCACGTAGCCCGAATCGACCGCCTCGTGTCTACATCTCCAGCCATATCAAGCGTCAGTATACCCGACCAGCTTCGGCTCGTCACCACCAAAGAAAAGTCTCTAACCAGCAGTGCCCTGAAGATATCGTAGAATCCACTTGACCGCACTCCAATGTACCCTTCCAGGATTCGAAAGATCCTGCTAACCGTACCACTGCATGAGCAATATCTGGCCTCGTACACACCATGGCATACATAAGGCTTCCCACAGCTGAAGCATATGGAACCCGCTCCATATCTTCCTTTTCGTCCTCGGTAGATGGACACTGCTCCTCAGTGAACTTAAAGTGAGCCGCGAGGGGAAACTCACTTTCTTCGACCCTCCATCCCGAAACGCTGAAGTACCCGGTGAATGTACTTCTTTGGGACAGTGTAGCTTGGACTCTCTCTCTCGGCTGATCTCTACCCAAGAATAGTCTTCGCTGCGCCCAAATCCTCATAGAGAAGGCCGCGCCCAGTTTGCGCTTCAACTCCGCTATCCTAGTGGCATTCCGACCCACTAATAGCATATCATCAACATAGAGCAATAAGATGATAAAATCAGCATCGGCAAAATACCTCACAAATGCACAATGGTCCGACGTCGTCCGGCATAACCATGCTCCCCATAAACGACTCGAACTTTCTGTACCACTGCCTCGGAGCCTGCTTCAGACCATACAAGCTCTTCCTCAACCGGCAGACCAAATGTGACTTGCCCTTCTCACAGAATCCCTCCGGTGCTCCATGTACAACTCCTCCTCAAGATCACCGTGGAGGAACGCCGTCTTCACGTCCATCTGCTCGACCTCCAAGTCGAAACTGGCTGCTAATGCTAGCACCACCCGAATAGACGATGCTTGACGACAGGCGAAAAGATTTCAATCCTAATCCACGCCTTTCCGCTGACCGTAGCCCTTGACTACCAGCCTCGCTTTGTATCGAGGGCGAGTAGCATCATCCGTCTGCTTCACTCTGAACCACCCATCGATTCTTCAAAGCCTTCTTGCCCTTTGGCAACCGCACCAGATCATAAGTGAATTGGTGTGCAAGGAACTCATCTCCTCCTGCATAGCCACACCATCCTCCTGCCTATGTTCGTCTTCTATAGCCTCTGCAAACTTCGGGCTCTCCCCCGTCAGTCAGTAGCAATACTCATCCGGCGAGTACTCGTAATGGTCGACGATCCTGTTGCTCCTTCTCAGTGGAGCCTGGTGCTGGCTGTATACCGACAGCCTCCTCCCCTTCAGAACTTCTCCGGCATGCTCATCCTCCTGAGGGACACCCTGACCACCATCAGCAGGCTGATGATCAAGGTTGGGAGCAACTCATGTACCGGCTCCCCCATAACTGGATCCTCTGCGATGTCCCTGGAAACTGCTCGAAGCGAAATGACTCTAACTCAGGCAATTCCTCAGCCTCAGAAGGCGTCTCGGAATCCTGAGTGTTGGTCATGGTCTGATCCTCGACGAACACCACGTCCCTGCTTCTGTAGAGCTTTCCTTCCACTGGGTCGTAGAGTCTATAGCCAACTCATCCCGACCGTAGCCGACAAAGACGCATCGCCTCGTCTTCGGCTCAAGTTTGGTCCTCTCGTCCTTCGGTACATGCACGAAGGCTTTACAACCAAACGCCCAGGTGACTGTATGACGGCTCTTTGCCGTACCATACTTTGTCAGGCACATCACCCTGCAAAGGAGCACTAGGAGCAAATTAATAATATAAGCAGCTGTGAGAAGAGCCTCACCCCAATAACTGCCCGGCAAGTTTGCTTCTGACAGCAAACACCGCACCCTCTCCATCAGTGTCCTGTTCATGCGCTCCTACACCATGAGCTGAGGTGTCTTTGGCGGAGTCTTCTGGTGTCGTATCCCTTGCTCTCTGCAATACCATCAAAGGGACCGATGTATTCGCCGCCATGTCGGACCGAACACACAACAACTTCTTCCCGCTCCTTTCAACGGAGGCTGAAACTCCTTGAAGTAGGCAGCACCTGATCCTTGGTCTTAAGGCATAGACCCAAACCTTCCTGGAACAGTCATCAATAAAGTCACAAAGTAAGAAGCACCACCAAGAGATTTTACCTTCATAGGACCCGCAGACATCCGAGTGAATCAACTCGAGCAACGCCGGCTTCCTCGAACTTGGGTGACTCTGGAAAGACACCCTACTTTGCTTCCCAGCCAAACAGTGCGTCATTTCTCTCAACTTTGTAGACTTGAGCCCGGAATCACTTTCTGTTCACCAAGTAGCTCATCCCCTTCTCGCTGATATGGCCGAGCCGCCTGTGCCACAACTCGTAGACGCGTCACTGACTGCGTTCACCTCCTGTGCCCCCTCTGCGCTCCCCTCCATATAGTAGAGACCGGACTTCTTGCTTCCTCTGGCAATCACCATCGAACCTCTGGAAAGCTTCCACTGACTATTCCCGAAGAGACTGAAGAATCCCTCGTCATCCAACCTTCCAACCGACACCAGGTTGAACGGATATCAGGGACATGACGAACATCCTTGAGAACAAGAACCGCACCCGTCTTCGTTCTAAATGCACATCTCCAATGGCAACCGCCTTCGACACATCTCCGTTGCCCTCTTCAACGCCACAGTCGCCTGTCGTGTAAGTGGCAAACAGTGCCCTATTGTAGATACATGTGCTGAAGCCCCTGAGTCCACCAGCCAGAATTGTCATCGCAGGCGAGGTTAGTAATGACCTCATCACCTACGACGATCACATCGCCTCCATGCACCGAGGCCGCCGCTGTAGTGTTCTCTTCTTGCTTCCCTTGTCGCCCTTCTTCTCTCTCTCCAAGCGAAACAATTCGCTTGATATGGCCCTTCTTACCCAATGATAACACTCTGAGTCCTCGTACCGACCTTGGACTTCCCCCTCTTGTCTCTGCCACCACCTGGACCCTGCTTTTGCCCCTTCCGCGGCTCTCTGAAACAAGTGCCTCTGAGTGGTGGGATGTGGATGAAGTGCCCTGAGAACGTCTCCGCATCTCTTCATTCAACACCCCGCTCTTGGCAAACTCCAGACTGACCACGCCTCTGGAGCAGAAGCGATCATAGATACTCGTACGGTCTCCCACGAGTCTGGCAAGTACACAGCAGCCACAGTCCCTGAACTTCGTCGTCGACTTGACTCCCATAGAAGAAGCTGGTCAACCACGCCCTGGAATCACTCAAGTGATCCGTAATAGCGCCCCATCCTTGTACCGCAGACCCATCATCGTTCGGATCAGGAACAACTGTTTACCCCGGTCTTCTTCGCATACAAGGATTCCAGCTTATCCCACAACGTCTTCGCGTGCTCATATTGGCAACGTGGTTTGTACACGTTCTCATCAACAAAACTGCCGTATGTACCCACACACCTGTATGTGCTCGAACTTCCAGTCCTCCTCGGATTTATCACTGGCCTCTCGGATGCAAACACAGGTAGATGCAGCTTCTTGACAAATAGCAAATCCTTCATCTGCTCCGCCAATAATGATAGTTTGTGCCATTAAGGTTCACCATGCGCACCGCGCTTCGCGTCCATCTCTCCTCTCTGGTTCCTCTGTCAACTC